>VZTH01008637.1:0-378434 GCA_013397815.1 Aleadryas rufinucha
ATATATATAAAATCTTGCACCCTGCTCCTATCTGCTCACCACCTGTGGAAAGCTTGTGCTGAAGAACTTCTCCTCTTTCAGCCCCGCTTCATGTTCCTCTTGTTCCTATGGGTCACAAGGAAATTAACAGATTGTGCACATACACAATACATGTTTGTTTTAATAAAGAGATGTCCAGATGGGTGCACTTAATTGTATGTGGCAAATGTCTAAAACATCCATAAGTCTAGGCATGCATTTGGGGATTTTGGGGTTAACATGGTAGGTGCTTTGCAGCATGGACTGCCAAAGGATTTGATTACTGCTTAGCATGCCTTGGCACTGGCAGAATATAGATGCAGCTAGTGATAATTATCATCCTTGTGTAAACAGACTTTCTCCCTTACAGAATGGTGGCAGATAAATCCATAAGAGTTTTGGTCACTTACAGCAGACAAGTGTATTACAGCAGATCTTGAGCCCATGATGAAATACATGTAATTCTGAGTGTCAGTTTAGATACTTGTGTTTCTATAAAGGCTGGGCATTCTCTCTTTTTTCCTTCCTTTTTTCCTTTAACCCAAGGCAAGTGAAGTTATCCTTCACTTCAGAAAATGACCAGAACTCACTAGCAGGCTTGGACAAATGAAACATCCTTGAACAAAAATTGTGATACTTTCACATTCATTTCTCTTGATGTTTCCTGTAGCTGTACTTGGCTTTAAACTGAAGGTGGGGTTTTTTCTGATTATTTCTTTCCATTTTCAAAGCTGCTGATCAGCAAAAAAGAAGAATTGGTGCACAGTTGTGCATCCCTGCCTGTTCAGCTGCACGAGGCAGCTCCCATGGGGAACGGGTGCCGGTCCCAGTGCCGCCAGGCACAGCGGGATCTGGGTGCAGCACGGGCCCCGTGTTTCTCTCATTTCATGTCACTTTGGTGTTAAAAGTCAAAGCAAGATATAACTGATAATTTCAAAGGGAGCAGAGCAGCCCATCGTGAGCCACTGCATCCCCTTGTCCCCGTGGCCTTTGGGTGTGTCACTGCAGCCTCTGGTGGGGCAGGAGACCTCCCCTGTGCTAGTGGGCCCCGTTCACAGCAACACCACTGAGCACCGCACCTATGGAAAATCAAAACCAGCCTTGCAGTGTACCCAGGGCTAAATAAGAGCCCATGAAGCCAGTGGAAATAATCCCAATGATTTCAGGATACTTTGGACCAGGGCTTAGCTGAGAATGGACAGAGAAATGCAGCCATTATGAGCGCACTTGGTAATTTTTTCCAATGACGTAGGAATATTTCTTGGAGAAAGAGAATTTGAAGGAGAGGGAGGATCAGCAATTTTTTTTCTGAATTGAGAAAATTAAAACTGTTGGGTGTGTGTTGCTATCACAGCAAAGTGTTTCTATCCAGGCTCAAAGTTTCTGTGTGTAAACAACTTCCACTAAAATGTGCAAAGTGCCTGTGCAGAGCATCTGGGAAAATATTTGTGATTTAAATGCATTAAGCAAAATGATAATGTTATTTGACTTTGGTTAATCAATAACAGAGGAGAAATAGAATGCTTTATTAACCTTCTGCCATACAATGCAAAGTCAATGAAATAAAGAAATACTTTTTTCTTTTTTTAAAATTTCCATAAATTATAGTGGGGTTTCATTTTAGGGAGTGTGGGGTTTTTTTCCCCTATCGTTATCTGTATATTTTATCTGCAGTTTGTTGCTTTAGAACAATGTATTTGTCCACTGTAGACAAAATATGCACTTTGTTCAATTCCTTACTTGAGGTCAAATTCTCTTGAGGAGAACAAGTGTGGGTTGTGTAGCTGTCAAAAGAGGGTTTAGTGCTTGACCCTAAGAAGCATTCAAAGCCCAGATCTTTCTTTTTTTACTGCTTTTCATTTTCATTGTTTGTACTTTATACTTAAGAAGGGGCCTCTGCACAGGGGAAAGCCCCTGCTTTCGTATTCACAACTAGCAGCCTTCTACTGAAACACCTCAAAAGCTTTTCACAGCAAGAATTTGGAAACCACTGCTCTGTGTCAACTGCTGGTGCATAATCACACTGCAGATGGAGGGGCTGGGGCAGGATGTGCGGGTACACGTGCCGCATGGAGCCCAGGGAGGGTGGGATGGAGGTGCTGTAGGGATTCGGGGCACATGCATGAATGTTCTGGCAATAAACAGAAAGTACGGGAGGTCTGTAAGCCTGGATGTGATAAAGCAGGAATGTGAATCCAAAAGGTAAGTTGCTGAATCAATGCAGTGCAGAAGGAGGTACAGACAATAGCTGTTTAACTGGATGCTGACTGAAAAGTTGATGATACACTTCTGTATATCTGTGCTCCAACAGAAGTTGTCTTACATTCTCTACAGATGGTGTTTATATAGTGTGCACAAGCTCAGAGTTAGAAATAGCCATAAAAAAGGCCGGAGGTTTTGTGTAATTATTCACAATTACTACTGTGTAATTGGAAAGTGTAAGTTTTGTATTACATTTTATTTTATAGAACTACAGTGCAATTATACTTGTAAAAGCTATTGCCAGTATGAGGTACCTTATTTGTAAAAAATGCAAAATTCTTGTAGTGTTCCTAACTGAACAGGAGTTTTGGTTAACATACAAAACTGGTAAAGGTGATTTCAAATCCTTTCCATCCATGCTGGCAAGATTGTTGGCCTTATCTTTTTTATCTTGGGTAGTAACTCAGTTCTCCAGGGCCATTCCAAGGGAGCCAGGAGCACAAGAGGACCAAACAAACAGATGGACTGAGATACCAGAAACCTGAGCAGTGAAAGAAGGTCACCTCTTTGGAAAGTTACACAATCCTTGTGGGAGCCTGGCTCCCAGGCTGGGTGATTTCAGGTGGGAGGTGGGCATTGCACAAGCCCTGCCCTCTGCTGCTAAAGGGATGAAACAATAAGAGAAAAGGAGATGACAAGATAATTGGTCATCTACATAAATTGAGACTAACTACATATACTACGTATTCTGGGATAATCTGTACCCTTAAGAGACCTTAACAAGGAACAGTTTCTGCCCTACTCGGAACAGAGTCTCCAAATAGGCATTCAGATGGTTTTAATTACACAGATCTCCAGTCAACATCTGGGAGCCAAGGAAATGCAAGGGCACATGAGCACTCTGTATCAGCATCATCTGGTTCAGCAAACAAGAAGCATTTCATAGCACAGGAAAATAAAAGTTGAATAAGTCAAAAAGCCTTACAATGAAGAAATAAAATAGTTTTCAGGTTATTTCAGAGTATCAGGAAAAAAACCAGAACAAAACAAAACCAAAAAAAACCTCCAAAGACAACACTCTCAAAATTATGAACTGTATGAGCTTTCATGTGCAGCAAAAATTCCTCCAGAACTGTATTTGTTGCTCATAACAGGCAACTGGGAATAACATGAGAGGTTTGCGGAGTCCCTGCAGGGCGCAGTGCACGTACAGGCACTGTCCAAGCTTTGTTCTTGAGGGCAAATGTTGCTTTCTGCTTGTTGCCACTGGTTCAGGACTCTCATTTTCATGCAGACTCGAGGCCATATCATTAGTCTCTGCTTCTTATTCTCAACAGCCAGCCAGTCCCAGCCTGGCAACGCCAATGGTAAAGTGACTTCAGGATCATCATAGAAAATCCCTGAGACAGGAGGGAACCTTCCCTGTGGTATGGGGCTCTGTGGGCTCGTGCAGGCCCTGCTGTGGGTCAAGGGCACTTTGACTGCTGGTTGCACCAGGCATGAGGAAATTGGAATTACGGAACCCCCATCCCTGGGAGTGTTTCAAGGCCAGGCTGGATGGGTCTTTGACCAGCGTGGTCTTCGTGGAAGATGTCCCTGCCCGTAGCAGGTTTTTAAATGTTGATACCTGCACCTGTTTCTTTAAAACATCCTCCTGGGTTTCCTGTGTGGAAAAGCAGAGGGTGAGAAGCTGATCATCTGCAGCTCAAGACAAATATTGCTATGACTGAGATTTGCTGCTCAGGTACTGCAAGAAACTGAGTCCTTGGAACAAAGTAGATAGATGATCCCTTTTTGAATTTAACAGTACTTGAATAAAGAGTAATTAACCCCTTACATTATCATGTATAGAATTTCTATCCCATACTTTTAGTTTAGTACCACTGGGATTTTAGCCATCACCTCTTGAAATCCATTGAAAGCTCACAGTGGCTTCGGAGCTACTGGACCAAATCTTGACAGAGCAGCTTTGGTACTTTTATAATGTAAAATAATTATTATAACTCAGACCTGTGCTTATATTCCTGCTGGCAGCAAGGTGAAGGCTGTTTGACTCAGAACCCAACACAGTCCTGTTCACCTTTTCAGCTCTTCATGAATGATTATGAGCAATACTGAGGTTGGGCAAAATTTGGGGGCTTAGTTGGTGTTGAAAGAGTTGATATTGTTTCTCCATATATAGTTCAGTGTCTTGCTTTCCACACTTAGGCATTTAATCATCTCTTAGTTAAAAAAAAAGGTGCAGCCTCCAGTGTCCCAATATTTGGTCACAAAGCAACATCAATATTGGTGTTTCTTCTGCCTTTACATAGAGGTGGGATTAGATTTTCTACCCTACTCCCTTCCTACTTTCGGTACATATACAACTCTTTTAAGCAGTACAGATTTGATTAAAAAAAAGTCAACCCAGCAGCATAAACCAAAACCAACCGTGTTCATTGAGGCATTTTGTACATCATAGCTGCTACTTACCATTCTTATTCATCTGGCGTTTACAGAGAAAGCCTGTCTTGATATCTTGAAGGCACTTTTAATGAGTACACATCATGCATTTCCCAACTGCTTTTAGATTGAAAATGATTTCCTTTCTATTTGTCAGAGAATCAAGTTATTTTACATTTTAAAAGGTTCTTGCACACCTCCCCAGCACCTGGATTGTAAGTGATTATTGGCTATTGTAGTTTGAAAATGAAAGTTGGTAGAATTTACTTCAAGCCCATTCAACTAAATAAAAAAGTTAACTTCTCCTTAAAAAGAAAGAATAAAACTGCCACATAGCTACTGTACTCTCAGCCAAATACCTGCTTTGATATACTCATACAAAAGGTTAAATCCTGCGCTCCTTCTCTGCACAGAACCTGTACCAGCCATTCCACCCCTTTTGCAGAATATTCAACCTGTCAGGCTCCTCCTGTCAGGATGCTAAAAGTTTATGAGGGTTCAAAATGTGGACTGGTCAAAGTCATCAAGAAAAATCCATTCAGGTTTCTTCAACAAAAAGACATCATTTCTGGTTTGGGAAGCACCCTGATAAAACTGGTCGGAGATTGGAAGGCAGTCTGGGAAAATAGCATGCTGTGTGTCTTGTGCTCACCCTCGTCCCAGAGCAGCTCATGTCAGTCACTGGAGACTGGGCTGGGTAAACCTTTGCAACCCCTATTTTAAAATCTTTTGATAAATGGACTAATTTTAAAACCACTGCAAAGGTTACTCTGGCTTTGGGAAGTTTCAGAATAGGGAAGGCAAAGATCAGTTTTGTGAATGAACTCTATAGGCCAAATCCATGACAATGGGAAGCCAAGTAACTGGGAAAAATTACTTTATCAAGTTAAGTTAGTCTTTTCCAAGCCCAAAGCCTAATTGCCAAGCACTGAGCAATAACTACTAATTTTCTAATCTTCTCAAACTGTAGGTACATTAGAAGTATTTCCTTATTTTATTGTTCAAATACTACTAAAGGTGAGTACACTCAGCATTAACCACACCCTGGACTGCCAAACTGGCCAAGGAACTCTCAGTTTCAGTGAGAACAGATGGAGGCTCCTGCCTGTAAGTTCAAGGCTGCTGTTTGATTGCCACTAATCGGGTGACTTTACTGACTTGGCAGTTTGGTGTAAGAAAATAGTGCATATTTTAGTCATAACCTTGTAAAACTTCACTTTGCATTTGAAAATATTTGGAGTGAAGAGAAATAATGAACTATCTCTACCCACATTAAATAGGTAATTGAGAATATGAATATTAAGAAGCCCAATCTAAAGAGTTACTGATTGATTTGCTGCAAGTTACTGTGAATTAGGTCTGCAAGGAAGAAAACAGGATTACAATTTAAAGATTGTAATTCAATGTCTTAGAATTTGTACCACTTCCCATTCTCATTACATTTGCAGGAATTAAGCACTTCTGTCACACAATTTGGCATTAACTAGGATAAAAGAGATTTATCGTTTCTGTTGTTATTTTGACGATGGTACAGTCAAAGGCAGAGAGCAGCCAAAGCCACCGTTGTTTTGAATGTTGGTTGGTGACATGCGTTACTGTCTGGGCAAACATGGCACGGAGTGGAAAGGACCAGACACCATGGATGGTCTGAAATTAAAATCTTGCTTTGATGGTTTGGCAAAGCGAAGCCATAACTGTGCTAGTGAGCAGCCTGCTTCCCACCGTGGCCCCTGCAGAAGGAACATCCTCCCAGCGTTGCAGGGGCTGCAGAGTTAATGGCTGCTGGTTCTCTGTGGTGTGGTTCCCCACACTTGGAGCACTTTTCAAGTGTTCCCACTCTGAATCCAGTGGGTCGGGTTTGTGGTCAGACTATTAATAGTGGCCTTTGAGTGGATTCCTTGAAATGGGAGGCTCGGCAGAATCCTGGCAGTTCTCCGGGCTTAAGCAATTTAATGCTGATGCCTGATGCCTGGGATTTAGCATACAGTCTGCTCAGTGTTCATATTTAAGGACAAATTTGCAGACAGGGAGCAGAAAAATGACTTGATTTTTAGCTAGCTATCACATATGGCTGTTCAGTTTTTGTGTGAGATCTTTACAGAGAGATCTAAGACTTGTTTTCCAAAACTCACCAGCAGAGAATATGATGGCAGTTCTTATGCAGAAACAAACAAAGCTCTATTCATGCAGGAAAGCTGTTTGTTTGTTAATGATCTTATGTAGGTAATAGCTAGTAGTAGTGATGGTAATTCATTGCTTGGAACACATTTACCCAAAATACTTGTATTTATTTTTAGGGAAGATGACATATACCGACTTGTTCAATACAAGAATACAATTCAATATAAAGAAATATCTGTTGTGTTTTACAGAACAACTGCCTTTATTCTCTCTTTTCCTTTGTCCCTTGAGCTTTAGAGTATGACTATTTAATTAAAAAGATTGAATGAGAGACCAAGTTTAATTTTTTCTAAACAATAAACTCCGACATATTCAACAATGTCTCATGCCTTCCTGGCATTTTGACGTACGCCTGCAGCAGAGTCTATTGAATTTGGTATGTGACTAAAATCTAACAAAGAACACTGTCTACTGAACTTTAAATCTGCTTGGTTAAATCATTCAGTGTGCTGTACAAGTTGTACAGCTGAAACTGAAAATAAGCAGAGCCCTTTCGAAACTCGGCCAAGAAGCAGCTTAGCTAAAATTCTCAAGATACGACTTCGGAGCTTTGGGGTAATTTTTACAGTAAAAAACCCACCGTAATGGTTACTTTATATGAATTAATCTTATTTTTTTCTCTTGTAATTTACGAATACTCCATTAGTACTTAAATTAAAACTGTAAGAAATACGTTTGGTTGGATCCTTGCAACCAGTTGCCACAATGCTTGTTATTTTGGTAAATATATTACTGCAGTAAGAACCCTGTCCGACTGGGCTGCAGAATTGGCTCAGCATTGACATCCATACAGTTAGACAATAAATCCTTCTTTTGTAGGATGTAAAAAAACCCCCTGTACTGGAAAAACAGAAGTACTCTTTTGCATCTCCAGTACATCTGTTTGTCAGACAGTACTCTGCAGGGGAGACACTTCCATCTATTGGCACATTGTAAATAATAAATAAAAATAACAATAAGGCAGTACATTACCACATTTAAATAACAAATAAGCAAAATAGGAGGCAACACCCACTGACCTTTGAAAGATCTACAGAGACTACATTTCATGCTAGATAGGTCCTTGAGGAATGGGTAAAAGGAGATGAGAATACTCTTAGAAATCTGGTGAAATGCTGTTTGTTATAAATCCTGGGTTAAGGATTCAGCTTTGATCAAACTCTGTTGAAAGCAGTGATTGGAAATAAAAAGTGAGGATATTTATGAACTGTTTAATACAATAATCTGAAGCCAGGTTAAACTTAAATGACCTGTTCTGCATGGAGATTGTACCCTGAATTATATCAGGGCAGTTATAATGAAAATAGCAGGTGTCCTATTGCTTTTTGGTCAATTACCATAGTTAATGAATGAAGCAAATTTTTTATTACAATTTAATTACCCAAGATTGTTCAGCTCACTTGCAGCATCTGTTTTTTTGCAAGGGCCTGCATGTTGAACCCAATTTTTTAAAAAATAGGTAATCTAGAGCACAAAGAGCTTGATCCAGCACTGTGCATGTGAACTTCTCTACTCAGAAGGATGGGAGATGAGCCTCAGTGTCAGGGACTGCATCCTCTTGCATTTCAGAGCAGAACTGTTGCATCCACCTTGGTGCTGATCTTCCCACCTTCTCACTTTTCTCTGGAGCTGTGTGTCAGCACTGTATTTCTCAGCACCAATGACCATGACCACCAGCAGCAGAACAGTGGGATTTATATGACTACAGTCTCTGGTTTCAGGCTGTGACTTGTGCACATGTGTGAAGTGAGTTGCTTTAACTGTTGAGGAAAGAATTCCTCTTATAAACTTCCCTTGGATGCCCATCCTGATGCTCCTTCTTTTGGCTGTACCCCAGCCAAAATGCTCAAGTGGTACTATTAGCCTGGACACTCCCAGCCTGGTGGGCTCTAGCCCAAACAGAAGGGACTCAGCTCTTACATGTCTGGAAACTATGAGAGCACTTCACTGCACTGTGTAGCCTTGGCATATCCATTGCAAAATATCCTTACGGGTCACTGGGCAGGAAGTACCTGTGGTACTGAGATGCACTCCTGCTACCAGAAGACATCAACTCAACAAATGAATTATTGAATAAAACTCTATGGTCAGACTAAGTAATCACAGGGATCCCTTCTGCCCCTAAAATCTATTATCTTAATTCTCATTTACCCTAAGGCCATTTTACACCCCTCTAGCAATGTAAATGGACCTTAAGGATTGAATATTTATATCCCCTTTGAGGTATTTTTATGTTGCCAGAGTGATGCCTCAGTAACCTTCATGTGAATGAGAATGAGGAGCTCTGAGTCCCTCCATTGCCATGCTGGAAGTTGGATCCTGGTCTGGGGTTTTGATTCTGTGGTTTTCCATGTCTGATCAATACATATAGACTGTTTGGGAGTCCTTATTTTAGTATTTTATTAGCATTGATTCATGTAACTTTGTTTATGCCTTTTGTGCTGAGGATTGACTAGTTAATGCCATAAGCAATTTACCACCTGCCTTTGGCACAGTGCTTAAATCAAGGTGCATATTTTTCCCAATCATACCAACCTGTGGAGATATGAAAAGAAACCAAAGAGTAAATCTAACATGGTCTGGACTATAATCTTGGAAACAAGTCCTAATGGCTCACAGCTGGACATCAGAAGTTTCGGGAGTCTAGGTGAATCTCTGCTGGAGAGAATCTGAGCTGAGGCACCAGGAGCTGAGTTTGAAGGTAGAATTACTTGACCTATGGTGTTATGGTGGTTGAGCCTCCAAAACTGAGGTTTCTGCATTAAAACCTGCAGTAGAATGTCCCTGATGTACAAGATACATGCACATTCTAGTAGCAGCTTTATCTTTCTTGTGGCCTAAATGTAATCCAATAATAAACAAAAATTCCTGGTGGGTGCTTGGATTAGATGAACATCTGCTCACTAATCTGTTTTTAAACTGCATGGTGGCTCTTTCCTGTAAGCTTTTCACTTGGATGAAAAGACAGTAATAAATAAATAAATAAATAAATAAAACTACTCAAAAACCAAAAGAGAAATTCAGATGCTCCAGATTCCTGCTGGATAAACACTGGCATTCAGTGGTTCCTGGAGCACAGCACTGCTCCCTGCACAGAGCTCTTCACTCTGCTGACAGCAGCCCAAATGCCTCCTACAGTGAGGGCTCTTTTTGTTTCACTGGGCATTGGATGCAGCGATACAAGCCATGACACATGGCAGGAGAAAAGCAGGCACCCGAGGACAGATTCCTCTGTTGCATAATTCCTCGGCTGAGAAACGTGCCAGGGAGTGCAGAATTATGACCAAGACTTTTCCAGCTTTCCTTCTCATTGTCTTCATGGCCCGGTAGAAAATTGTGACAGCTGAAAATGAGGGGGAAAATGGAGCTTTGTTGCTTTCCAGAGGAGTCAGATGGCCTTCAGCAATTATTGCAAGAAGTGAGAAGTGCTCCCTTTTAATGGATCTGTTGCAAATCTGTGGATCTGGGCTGTATATCTATCAGGATGGTTTTTCTAGTCCCAAAGTGCTCCTGAGCACTGGTAAATACCTCCACAATCTTCCCTCTCGCAAATGCAGAAGTGCAGCTACTTCTACAAGTGCCCAAGCCATTGTTATGCCTTCTCTGGGCAAGGAATAGCAAAGTGAGACAAGCTAAGCTTAAAACTGAAAACAGACCCCAAAGTGGAAGCTGTTCAAAGCAAACAGCAGGGAATAACTTTTGCTGCTGTTGGTTTTGGGTTGGTTTTTTGTTTTAAGTTTTATTTTGAAATATGGGACCTGTCAGCAGGGCATATCCCCACGTACTCCAGTGGCTCCCACGGCTTCTGGGGGCACGTGGTGGCAACATGGTCTGGCCGCTCCAATTTGGAGAGAGGCGTGGGGCTGAAGTGAGGAGAGGGCTCAGCAGACCGGGAATGTTGATCACAGCACACCCAGCCATGGTGCACAAGGCTTTAATGAGGCAACAAGTTCCTCAGAGCTTATTGCTTTGGATTACACCACGTCACCTTCTGTCACACTGTGTGAAGCCCTAAGCGAGGCAGACGTGGTGGAACTCAGGGCATCTTGATGAGGAATGTTATTACATGCTGCAGTGTGTAAGAAAATCAAAGTTTGCCTCTCCTGGCATCAGGTACTCGCTCCCCGCTTCTGCAGTGGCCCTGCAGTCCAGCTTCCAGCAGGTGGTCAGCAGGGTAGGTGTTTGGAAGAACTGGGATATTTTCATTAAGCAGTTTCAAATCTCATTAGCAAATTTTCATAAAGTGATAATGCAGTGGCAATATTAGCCTTATTAATCCAATATGAAAGTCACTCTCATGATAGGGAAAAGTGCTAATAAAAGCCTTTCATTTTATACAGTCTAACAGCACGTGCATCAGTGTGTCCTTAATGAAACGTTGCAGAATTTTAATCTCCCGGAATCAGTTCAAAGCTTTGGAATACAGTGAATTAATACCAATTGAAAGTTTTAAAGTTCATCTTTGCCTTCACAACAACTGCCAGCTCTTAGTAAAACCAAGAATTTTTTGACTTAAAAAACCCCAGAAAACTAAACAAAACCCCAAAAACTTTTCATTTAAGCCTGACAGACAGAAGGGATTTGTGTTGTTGTACAGCAACAGATAAAAGCAGCATCTAGAACTGTGTTTCAGTTGCCAGGACGACAAACCACTGCCACACACTCAGCCCTGTGGACTGTGAGGGAAATCAAACAGTAAATGATGGATCAGCTCAACCATCGGCTCCAGTGACAGCAGGGCTGTGGTGATTTCTGGGTGATGCTCCTACTTTGCCAATACTTGACCTGAGGGAAAAATGTAGGGCCACGCCTATTTCTAATTTAATCTTTAGATGTTAAAGCTTTTTATAAGGAGATGAATTACAAGATGCATCCAAATGTTTTTACATTTTGCAAGCCACTGGCTTTCCTCTTGCTCAGTCGCTCTGCTCATCCTATGAAATCTGTTTTGTAGACTAAACCACCTAAAGCCCATCTGAAATCAGAAACCATGTCTTGCTGAGTGACTGATTGCAGAGGCAGAGGGAATAGGTGCAGCACTTGCCCTTCTCCCATCTCCCAGCTGGTCCCATCCTGGTGGGTCACAGAGAGACAGAGACAGACCAGTCCTATCAGCAAATGGGTGAACCCCCTCTGCCACAGTGTTCTTGCTCACACTGTCCCCAGTACAGATGTCAGGCCATAAACTCAGGCTCCAATACAAGCAGGCCCTTTGGGGAAAGTATAAAAACTGTATTTAATTCCAGGCTCAGCCCTGTGTCCTCTCCATGTCAGGAGCATCAGCTGGTGCTGAGGCACAGTGCTGGGTCTGAGGTGGGGTCAGTAATTAATTCCAGCAGTGGATACTGCTACAGACAGGACTAACTTATGCACAACGAATTTAATTAGGTTCTAGTTTCTCTTTACTGTTTCATCAATTAGTGAGAGCATATAGTGGTTTGTAAAAGGATCAATAGGGTGGGGTTTTAATTACTTAGAGAACATTGTTTACATTATTTATCCCATGGTCAGTCAGGTGGTTTGTGTTTGTAAAAGGGAGTTGGAAGCTAAAGGGCTGCTGCAGCAGCTCTGGTGAGGCTGGTTAACCACTCATTGTGTAAGGAATGCTGCTCACGTGAGTAAGTGCTCTGTAGTTTTGTCAAGAGATGTAGATAAATGCTGTCTAGGAGTAATCAGTTTCTTTAGTTTCATTCTGCATAAAGAGTTTCTAACTTTAAAGACTCTTTCATGAATGGGAAAATATGAAATCAATTCCATTTATCTGAATGAATCTTTCAGCAAGCTCAGGGTTTAGTGTGGGGGCACTGCAGGCAAAATGTAACAAATGCAGCAGTATAAAAATGATTAAAGCATGATGAGCAAGGTTATAGAGATAAAAATGAGTGAAAGAATTGGAAAAGTGCAAACAAGAAATCTGTGTGATACTAAAGGGTTTGTCTATTTTTCATGTTTACTTCTTCAGTGTTCATAATTTTTTGGTCCATCATCAATCACTGTCAATTTGAAAAAGTGCTATACTTAAGGTCATTTATTCAGGGCTATTGGAGGCTAAAATTATGCAGTTTCAGTCAAATATACATGAATAAAGACTGTCATTTCTGATTAATGACATGTGACTTCAGTGTCTTACAGAATCATCTTGCCATCCAAGCTTTACAAAAAGGTTATTATGTAAGGCCTCTTCCATAATATATCTACTTTTCTTCTTAGAACACTGCAGAAGCCATTTTGCTCACATTAAAATCAGTGCAGATATCCCTTATGCCAGTGGTAATTACTCTACAGATTTGGAGCTCACCAGAATAAGTAAATTTTTGTGGAACTCGAAATTGCATTACTGAGGATGATTACCAAGCTTGTGGTTTTTGGTGCTGTTTCAGACTTTGCTTTTTATTTTAGCTTTAAGAGAAAGCCTAGTCTTTTATTGGAAAAAAATATATCTATAGAAAACACGAATCTTATGCAATGTATTCAAAAACAACACCACATATGGCATTTCAGCATTAATTACTGTTTTTCATGATTCACCATTTCCCTTATCTCCCAGCGCATAATGCAGCCCTTGAGTGTGCTGTTCTGAGGAAGGAGAATGGGTGAGTTTAGAAACTTAAGGGGAAAGTCAGAAAAGGAGAGGAAGGGAGAAAGGAGGGGAGAGGCACCCGTGCCAGGGGCTGCAAGAACTTCCCCCCAGCCAGTCTGTGCTCGTTAGTGCTCCCAAGGAAAATCTGCCGGCTGCCTCTGAAGCAGTGTGGGGAAGCACAGACCACAGTGTGCCATATGTGCTGTTACAGCTACTTCTCACTCCTGCAAGTGGACCTATATAGCAACCATCACACAGGCTGGCTCCTCTCAGAGCTGTTTTTTCACTCCAGGACAGATCATCCCTCTTGCAGTAAAGTTTGTTCTGAGGGATAAGAGAGGGAGTTTCTCTGCTGTTTTACCTCCTGTTGCTTGTGGCAGGGGCAGAGTTTAGGGTCACACCAAGAGCCTTGGTGTCTCTAGGTACCCAGAGAAGATGCTGCAGGGACACCCCTTGTGCTGTGTGTTGCTGTGAGGGCCCTTCTCTTCGTGCTTCATGGTATCAAGAGAAACATTAACAGTTGCAAACCTCCAAATTTCCATTTCTACAGCAGGTGTGATAGGGGTTAGGCTGCAGCTGTATTTATTAGCCATCAGTAACATTTTTCCTGGTGGTGTTGCTGGTAAAAGGCATTGCTCCACCGAAATATTTAAGGGCTTTCTCTGAACTATGGATCTCAGGTAGAAACCTGCAATTGTTTTCCTCTTTCCTGAAGGCCATTAGCAAGGCATGCTTCTTCACTTGAGTCGCCATAAAACAGAGGAAAGTGTGACAAAGAAGGGACTATCAGAGGAACTGGGGCTAGTGCTGAGAGCTCAGTTGCCCATAGAGCTAAACAGGCAGTAATGCAGCTCCTACCTTGGGTCATCCTTTAAAATAATCTTTTACTTCTCCTGGTTAGAAAAAATGTGCAGTGAGCAAGTGTTCCTGCTTGATACCCTTCCCTGGCTGTTCTTTTCTCTGTGTGCCTACATGTATGACTCGATACCAACTAATTACATGATCTCAGGTGCTATATGGGCTTGCATTTTCTAGAAGGAAAATTTTGTGGCCTTGTCTTAAGCCTTTAGAAGCGATCCCCAGCTTTGCTGGGAGGGGGCAGTTTGTGCAGGAGGCTCCCAGGGCCGTTGCTGCTGGTGCAGTGCTTGCAAGCCTGAGACTCTATGCTGCTGCTGCTGTTTGCTAACTGTGGTGAGCCCTGTGGTACAGCTCTGTGTGTCTCTGCACACAGTAATAAAAACTGACTTGGGATAATCCAGTAGAAAGGCCTAACGGCCCAGTGAATCGATATTTATCATATCATGTCAGAACAGAGCTATTGGTCTTCACTCTCCCCTTGAAACCTCCTAGTTTTACTGTTTATTGCTTTTTACTATGGTTTATAAGACTAGAATCTGTAATTCATATGAATTCCATACTATGAATGAGAGGAATGACAATATTAAGTATTAAAACTAAGATGAGGAAATTTTTTTTTAAATAATTATTTCTCTAAGATATTTTTTATGTTTCTCAAAAAGATTGTTAGAATTTTGTGTAGGTGACCAACCCATTACACTTCTACCTTTCTATTTCGTTTGTTCCAGTTACTTCAGCTTTGTTTGGAATGTCCTTTGACTTAAATGGAAACACATTTTTCAGAGTAATTGTTGAGACAGACAGAATGCTCCTTGGGAACTGTATTTCCAGCCCCATGAGGTGCCAGTGCAGGTGAATGTGCTCTGAGCTGAATACTGCTCCTTTGGAAGTGACTGATCCCTGGTCCATCACAAACAGCTTTTGGGTGGGATGAGTTTGAAGTGCATAGCATCTCCAGGAGGCTCTGGTAGCCAATCTTGCAGTTGCTCTTTTGTTTCTAAACGCTTATTTTGTAAAAATCTTCTTTTGTTTTGCTTCCAGCGGTGTTTGAGAAGCTGCTGAGGTGCTGTCCTTTATTTTCGCCTCCCAACCAATGGGAAGTTCAAGTATTATCCCTGCATGCTGCTAATTTGCATCATTATCCAAATGGTCAAATAGAGTAGGTTCAATGGAAACTTCTCTAAAATGAACACTACTTGACTGAATGAAAAATACTATTTTGTTCAGTTTCTTTTGTATTTATTGTTCATGGTGCTGTTATTAGAGAGACCCACACATTTGGGTAGGAGTGATATGTAGTATTTAATGGTTAAGAGCTACAGATGTAGTAAATGGGCTGATTCAATAACCTGTCACCTGCTGAGTAAGTGATGTGTTATGGCAATGTGACTGCACAGGGCCTGAGTGGCTGCAGAACATCTCATCCCAAACCCTTTTTCTGCTAGGACATAGCAGGGGTGGGCATGCATTTTGAGTAGTTACTATATCGTGTACCTCTGATGACTTTGGATACTGTCACTGCTTAAATTTATGACTGTGTTTCTTGTGAATTTGTCAACACAATATACCTAGAATCAGGATTTATTAATGTATGTATATGTGTATTAATATCAGTGAAATATGCACGCACACACCTATAATGTCTGTTATATGACTTAGTGTTAAATTAATAGCAGAATTAATAGATAAATTTACCTGATGCAAAAAAAAATGTAGTGCTCAAAATGTGAAGGTCTTGCTAGGAAGATGAATTACATTAAGGAAGATAAGATCAAGAGGAAAAATAAAATCACAAGCGAAGGGAGAAAGATTTTTGGGAGATCATTACACAGCAACAGTAAGAGGAGTAAGAGGAATGTGCAAAACCTCCTATTTGCATTGTATAGTATGTCATTGTCCTATTTTATGCTGGTTTTTCTCTGCAAATCAAATGGTATCCAGAATCATGGGCATGATATAGTTGAATCAACTCTCATCAATTTTCTTTAAGGACTACAGCACAGGACATCTGTAATATAGGACTGTTCATATTTCTTGTGGTTCTGATACTATTAAAGCTACTTAAGTGTCATGACATGTTTATTTATGAGATCATCAAAGCCACTTAATAACTTTCTCTTGGTTACTTGTTTACATCTGTGTAACACAGAGCCAGATTGTGCAGCCCACAGCCACATCGGTGAGCACTTTCTCATGCAAGTTGTGCCACTGACATAAGGGTTTCACAATCTGGCCCATAATGTATCAAAATACACGAGGCCAAGATCTTATCACTTACAATCATGTAAATCTGGCTTTAATCCATTTAAGCTCCAAGTTAGGTACCTAGATATAAATCAGTGAAATTTTGTTGGCTTCAGTATTTGTTTCAGCAGAGCTCCTCTGATTTACACTGGGAAGATCAGGCCCATTAGATTTGCAATTTAGAAATGCATTTGCTCCACTGGATGTGTAAATGTTGCGATAGCCAAAATTAACATAGCCACAAAGAAAGATTATTTTCAACACTGGCTATTTAAAATATCTCTTTGCACAATATAAACAAAGAGAATTATGTCAGACTTAGAAGCAAGAAGGTTTAAGAGTCGCATATGTCTTAACCTTTACACTGGCTATGAGTACATCAGTTCCTACAAGATGAACTGCATTATAAAGTAAATAGATCTGCTTTAAAGAAAGGTCAGGACACATGTTCTGCTAAAATCTAATTTCAGTCTATTGCCCTATAACCTACTGCTCTCCTGAATACAACAGATATAATAGTAAAGAGCCTGCATTTAATTATCTGTGATATAAAGCCTCCTTATCCTCCTGAGAATATTCACAGGGATAATAGAAGGTATTCTCAAAATTCTGTATTTACCTCTGTATAGTGAGTGCATTCTGTTTTAACTGTCTTTCTTGCTTTCTGGAAGTGTTATTTTAGCACCTCTTATACCCTTAATCCAACTTTATATTACTTTTACGTCCTGAAAGCCTAGATTGTTTTACAGACCCAAGCAAACCCTATTGCAGTACCATTAGCTAGTGGTAGGTTCCTGCAAGTGCAATGGAGCAAGTTTTGCTCCTCATCCTTATGCACTAACTGTTTGCAGCTGCCTGTTTTTAAGATTAATTGCATTAGGATTAAACAGTTTAATAATAACATTAATTTTGCCTGGTAAAAGCCAGAACACCTTTAAAGTGAAGGGTACTTGCTGTAGTCTCAGTGTTAGCCTGGCAGAGAAACACCTACAGATAATATGCAGAGTTAAGTAAAAGAATAATTTAGGTGGGCTTAGTCACATTATAACTGATATGTCCTGCAGTCCTGAATCAACATGTCATTTGGAAAGGAGGTAGATGGTAAGTTAGCTTTCATTGGTGATCATTCAAGCACTGGCCTGAAAGATTTAAACAAACTTCAGGAAACAAAAGAGAAAAACATCTGTCTAGGGTTCAAATCTACATGAGGGCATTTTTGTCCCATGAGTGACACTGCATATATCACTGCAAACAAGTATGTACAAACTATATTATGAACTGGTATTAACTGGCCTCATTACTGAATAAATCAGAGTAATTCCACCAAGATCCAGGAGCAGAGGATCAGGCCTGAACTGTCCAGAGCGATTCTTTTCACTTGGGTCCCAGGAAGGACTGTCCTGGAGTATGCTTTGAAAGTAGATGACTCTTAACAATTACCATTTTAGCAGGGTTTAAGAGGTTGCTAGCTTGATTTTTGCAGATGGGTAAGGATGCACTCCTGGTAGTTTGACTCCAGGAAGTGACTGAGCTGACCACATTCATAGCACATGGCATCTGCCTTTGTTCCCCCATCCAGCACCAGCTCCAGTGTCTTAAGATGGTTGTTTAATATGTCGGTAAATTAAAATGTCATATATTTATAAATATACTTCCCTGGAGTCTTTTCCTTTGAAGACAGTGATAGTTATTCAAGGTAATATTCTGTCATCATTTGGAACTCATTGTTCATGGTGAAGTCTGGGATTTCAGCAAAAAGAAAGAAAATTATGAAAAAGGAAAGGAAAAATGAAAAGGAAGGAAGGGACACAGAACGGCTCCTAAAGCTGTCTCAGGAAAATCAATAGCCTGAATTCCTACATCTGTCAGTAGCTTGGGGATTGGCTTGGAAATGGCTATGAAACTGTTACACAAAAACATGTGAAATTCTCTTTGCTTATGAAATGTCCTACTGTGTTATTGTCTTGTTGGAACATGCTGCTTTGGTAGAGTTTATGGCAGAAGTTCATTTTAAGAAGCACATCACTCTGGGTGTTGTTGCACAGTTGATGTTAGACCTGTGAAGGTCCTCCCTGCTGCCAGTCCCCAGTAGCTGAAGCACAGGAAAGGTCTCGCAGGCACCACATGATTAAATCTTTTCCTACAGGCTCTGTGTGCTGATGAGCTTAGTAGCACTGTTTGAATCTTTCAAGGAAAGAAACCCCAAGATAACAAAAAGAAAAAAAAAAATCACAAGGTGGTAAATACTTATGTCAGCTCTTTCAGTCTTGCTGCTTCTCAGTTTCCTAGACATGTATCTTCAGAAGGCCTTCACACCTGGTGAAAAGCCACAGCACAAAATGAGTTACTAGGACACCAGCATCTGCCTATTAATTTATTTATCCTCCTGTGTCTCTCTCAGGAATCCCCGTGGGTCCCACTTTCAGTCTGGGATTGCTCTGATCCCTTTGGGGAGAAAAAGGGCTGAGATGACGCACCTGAGGTGGGGGCAGAAGAGGGGCTTTGGCGACCTCCTGTGTGGGTGTGTGGATGTGGTGTTTGGCAAGTCCATACAAGTGTTGCAATCTGGTGCACTTTGGAAGTAGAAAAGATGTGAAGGCATGTGACTGTGCTGGTGAAGCTGCCTTAATCGTACCCAAAGGAGAACAATAAATTCCACCCAGAAGCAAGAAAAATGCCTCTAATTCTCCTTTAGGGAGACTCTCTATAACTAACTTCCCTATTCCAGTGCAATGAGACCTAGCAGTCTCTGCAGAGACTCTTGGTTTTACTGTTTCAAATTTTCTTGGAAACCTTAATACTTCCACACAGGAGAGTTCCTTCTGGGGCATTAAAATACAGATCCCTAGGACTTCTCTTGCCACTTCTTGCAAAATAATGGTAATTACCAAGAATGATTAGCAGGTTCAGTGCTTATTAGTCTTACTTTTTAAAAATCTGAAACAAATGTTTTTTCTTCCACTGTAACTGATCATTTTAATTTCCCGTCTTTGTCTGTAATAAAAATTGACGTTAAAGGATGCCTGAGGCAGTGTAATGAGAAAATGAAATTAGTTTTTCAGTTGGCTGGTCAAAAGCATTTTATACATGATAATAAACAGTTTATTTTACTCTTTTGCTTATGACATAATAAATGATAAAAACCTTTTCCTGAAATAGATATTGCCCACTTTGCTACAGAGAGCTCAAGATGGGGTTTTTCCATTCATGGAGTCACATAACTCTAGGGAATGTCTGCTTTCTTGATCTACTTTTCTTAACCTTTTTCTGGGCAGTACACAGCAGTGCATCTCCACACTGAGCATGGCCAAAAGCTTAAGGCTGTTTTCTTTCTTCTTGAAGACCTTTCTCAGAAGTGGTGGGTCGATTACACTGTGTAACCCAGGAGTAAATCTATGTCAAGGCATTTCTGAGAAGTCTCTCAGAATTTTGTACAATATCCTTAAAGCCATGCCTGGCCCTGTATTTGAACCAAATGGTGCTGCTTCTTTTGCAAACATTTGAGCCCAGAGGGAGCCTGAGCAGGAGCCAGACACAGCCTGGTGGTCCCACTGCATGAGATGGGCACCTTTCCTCCCCTCTTTATTAAACTTGGGGAGGGTGGGAAATTGGGGTGTTAATGGTTTGCATGAATTTTAGATGGCCAAACTATCCACTGTTTTCTGAGGTAATAATGAAAATGTTTGCAGATACAGGGAAAAAGAGGCTTAGTTGTTGTTCAGGGTTCAGTGGAAGCCTGTGACCACTTTGAGAGTTGTCCCATTTCAGCTGCCTCTCCCTGCATTCATCCTGTGCATGAATTGTAAAAGCCATTTCTTCACAGAGGCTCTTTCTGAAGTGAACACGTGAGACCCATTGGATTGTTTAGATTGGTTTAGATTGATTATAGTGGCTTCTTCAAAACAAGAAATCAAAATAGATGAGTGGTGAGATGAACACATAACATATTGATGAATGTAGTTACATATATGAAATGGGCAAGAAAAAGAGAGAAAAAGCTGAGTTTCTTGCACATGATTCTTACAGTTCTTGACAGCTCGAACTCCCACATGCTTGAATAGTTCAATACTGGATTAATGTGATGTCTGCTTGGCGGATCCTGTGGGGCATAGGCTCAGCAAGAGACATATCATTCAGGATTTTGGGGACAGCTTGTAAACTGTCCAACTCTACTGGCAATCCCACTCCAATCAAAGTCAAACTTGAAGATGGAACAAGAGTAGGGGGAGAAAAAAGAGACGCTTTCTTATTTATGTTCCCATAATTTATGTTCTAAACTGTGATTAGTCCACTTCTACAGGATAGTGCCAAAGAAGTATTTATTTGTAAAAGAATATGAACTTCATAGAGCAAGCTAGAGCATGCCTTATTAGCAAGAAAGAAAAGTAGAATGGATATGTAAGCACTGAACTGAAAGCCTGATTATGTATTTACTTTTATTGAAGCCCATGGCAAGACTGCCATTATGCTTAATAAAGCCAGGGGTTTTCCCTATCAGGGCCTGATCTTTTTCATGTGCTCAGGAAAAAAGAAATTTCTCACTAAGGTACATGCACAACTTGTTTGTAAATGGAAAGTGATTGTGTTAAATTGCATTCTTTTGGTGGAAAAAACCCCCCATTGTTAAAAAAATATTGAAACCTTTGGAATCTTAACAACCACACAAGTAATATTAATATTCCAGTTAACATGTTAATAGCACCACTTTTATTACGTGCCTAGATACTTTACACTAGAATAATAAAGGTTTAACAACAAAGAACCTGTTTGCATATTCCTACTCATAAACCTTATCCCATTGATATTGCTAGGAGTCTTCATGAAAGTGAAGCTTGCCTTTTTGGTAAGATTAAGCCGGGGTAAGACATGCTACATCTGTATGAGGAGTGGAAATCTTAATATGTGGGTGTAAGTGTGTGTTGGAAACAGAGTTGACATTATGGTGCTCCTGAATCCTTCAAACCAACCCAAGTCCTAATGCAATACACAGAAAATGAATATAAAGATTTAAAATAAAGATTGGTTTAAGTTTATGTTGGAAGGACTCCTCAAGTGGTCACCTGCCTCAGTTCCCAAGGGCAGCCCCCCTGTGCCAAGGGTGGAGGTATTTACAGATGTTTTATATCTATCCTCAAAAGCCTCAGCACAGAGACCCATTGCATTTTCCACTCCTCTTGGGCTGCCCAGTGCTCCCCACTGAGACCATCACACGATTCCTCTGTGCCAATATCTTCCACAAACTTTTAAAGACTACTGCTGATCTCTACTCAGTGCTCCCTCCCTCTGTCTCACTTCTTTCTGCAAATCAGTGCAAGTTTAATTTTTCTCCTGACTTAGCGTGGAATTCAAACTCAGCCCAGGTACTTCTTCTCAGCAGGATATTATCAGGATAATTAAATAGCAGAAATGTTTAACAAGGAGTACAGTAATCTGTTCATTCTTTAACATTCTTAAATCACATTGTATCTGCTGGTACAAATGCAGACTACTTGGATGGATTTTTGGTGAATTTCAGTGGCCTCTGCTGACAATTACAAAACTTGATTGGAAACATTAGTTACAGATATCTCACAACTTTTAGAAAGCAATTCACTGTCTGTCCAGGTCACTGTGTCCCTCTTCATATGTGTGAGAAAGTCCAGGAACATGAGAAGAAATGCAGCCCTTACAGGCAAAGTCCCTTTTCTGCTGAATAATGGATATTTGAGTGTCCAGTGCATCCATGCTGGGATGTGGCTGTGCTCTGTCAATTATAGTTACACTTTTCCAGCTCTAAACCCAGACCTGAAAAGGTGTTTCCTTGTCTTGGACCCAGTACAGACTTAGAGATGGTGGAGGAAGGTGGGAATATAAAATTTCAATTCCAGCTAATGCATTAAGACTGATTCCTTAACTTCATCAAACTACAAATGAGTTATCTTTTGTCATTCCATATATCTTTCCTGAGGATGATTTAATTTTGGAGGTGGTGAATGTTCACTCTTAAATTTCTCATGTCTACAGTTATCCAGCAATTTCCTTCAGACAGACAGAAAACATTTTAGCAAACGTGATCACTGTGGTAGCAATAGCAAACTTGAACCTGTATAGACCTATAATTAAAATGGAATATTTTTTTGTGGATATTGCAGTTTATTTTTTTTTCTCCAGTGATGAAAATTGAGGGAATTTCTGAAGAAAATGTCATTCATGCTTTGTATTCCTAGCTTTTATAAGAACTTAAATACTAAATTCCTGAAGGTTTTCTTTTCTATGCAAGAAATGCAGCTATTTCCTCATATTCTTGAAAATGAACAAATGTTCTAGCTAAAATAACTTCTGCCTCTGCTTAGCATTTCATACCAAAGTTTCATTTTAGATATATTATTCCTCAAATATTTTAATTAATGAAAGAGTTTTGCATAAGTTTTATGACAAATTGAGTTACAAATTTCACCCCACTGCCCCTTCACAGGTGTGCAGAAGAGGTCATGGTACTTTCCACATATCTCTGACTTTTTCCAATAATTTTCCAAGAAGACCAAGGATGAGCAGACTGACCTCCTTTTTGCTTTAAAGCTCAATTACAGAAAATAGAAATCTGGGAGGAGAAAGTCAAACTTGTTTTGGAGAGGAAGCAGCCACTTTTTGGCACTGAATGTTGCTTCCCCCTTTCCGGCTCAGCCCCTTCTCATGTGTGGTGTCATATGGATGAGGTTTATGGGAATATATGCTCTTCTAACATATCAAAATATTTACCTTGTGCATTTCAGTGCAACATCATTAATTTTACTAAGCTCCCATTCTCAGTAAGTGCCAGCTGTCTTCGGGTTTCCAAGGCACTCGGATCTGATAAGTGAGCTCTTGTGTTAGCACTGCGACGGTCAAAGGTCCGTGTCAGGTCAGGACCTCTGCTCTGTGGGAGAGATAAACTGATTTAAAACTACCAGAGGAAACAAGTAAAACGGAAAAATGGAATTTATAAAGCTTATGAAATGTCATGAGATGTGTTGCAGTCTTTTGGACAAATGTTGAATGCAGTTAACCTGAAGGAAAAAGGGGGAGATAAAGGATCACCTGTTACTAGAAAAAGATCTGGTGCTAAGGATGAGTAGGACTTAATGAGATTTCTTTAGCTGTATCAGCAATGATGTTTTGATTTTTCTTGTTAGAAACTAGAAATGTATAATTAGGAGCTTTTTTTTTCTCTCTACAGATTCAGCTTGTGAGCTTTATTTAGTACAATAAAAAGTCCAGAGAAATAAACCCATCATATTTAATTTGAGTTCTCAGTATAACATTTGTTAATATTTGTCTTTTTTTGGTTAAGTGGGTAAATCACATAGCTATTAAATCTGCAAGATATAAATCACATTCAATTAAATGATAGCAAAGGTACTGTGGCAGACCTGATTAAAGTGGTGTGTTAGAAAGATTATATACACAACATCCGGGGAACAACATCTCTGATATTGAAAAAAGGTGAAATTGAAAAAAAGTTTGTTGGAGTCTCAGCCACACAAATGTTACTCCCACGTGTTGGATACAAATCCCAAACCTTCGGACAGTCTGGTTTGAGCAAGTCCTGCAAGTCACCCCACGTACATACAAAGCCCCTGTGCCTGTTGTAGTTATTTATGTCAGCTGCTGCCACAGGAGACAGCAGGAGACCTGGGTGGAAGGCACTTAGGTGCAGTGATTCTCCCCTTTCCTCTTCAGAAGTCTGTACCCCTTGGGAGGCTCTCATTGGAGTCAGGGAAAAGGCAACAGCCTTTGGAATTGGTGCTTGATGCATTTCAGGACTTAGCCCTGGATGTTTGGGGGTTCAGAAGCACAACCACCGCTTCATCTCTTCTCTGTTTGCACAAATATAAAGCACTTGCTAAAGAAGTTCAAATGTCACTTTTAAAATATTTTAAAATCAAATCCTATGGTTAAAATTCAATGGAAAAAAATCATTCTGGAAATGGGATTCTTTTCCAAGTGCCAAATCTGGCATAATATTAAATGTGTCATAGCAGATTTAGTATTATCTTTTCTCAAATGCTTTTCCTAAGGTTTCTTGATGTGAACAAGTGATGGTATTAGAGAAAGATGAAGTAGTTAAGAAAATACAACTAAATTTGGGATCCATTTAGTTTCAAATCAGAAATAAATTTATTTTATACATTGGAGTAATAAATATCTATTACCTTTTTCAATTTTGCGTTTTAAGACATCTGTGAACATCAGCAGGAACTGTTATAATGTTGTGTAATAAATCATTCTTGCAGGTTTCCATCCACCCCGAGAAATGGATCAAAATAAGATCATTCTTTTTCCTTGTCTTTTCATAATAACATTTTGTGTGTTTGATTAGTAGGAGGCTGATTCTGCAAAATCTATACTAAATAAAATCTACAGAAATTGTGTTTGTTGAAATTGGAACTAGACTCAGTGAAGTCGATAGTTGTTCAGTCTTCAAACATTTTCTGAGGTATTTTAAGATGGTGTCATAAACCTGGCAGAATTTGTTTTTGAATTAACACAAAAGATTTTGGTCTTTTCCTCTTCTGTAAGTTATTTGCAGAGGAATAGAATTGCTGGTAAATGCAGCCTGAGACTTGCATAACTCCCCATTTCTAAGGCAGATACAAGTCTCACAGTTGCAGCCTCTCCCCAGGTACACCACGCATGGATAGCTTTTGTTTCTGCTCTGCCAGCCTTTCCAGCATATACAAAGTAAAATTGCATTATCTTGGCACTTCCTATTTTAATTTCTGCATGGCTAGATTGCTTTTCTCCTCCATTTTTGTTAAGAAGGGCTGGAATGGTGCAGAGTTTTGCTAAGCTTTGCCAGGAGATGTTTCTTGCCTATCAAGAAAATTGGGCAAGAGCCCGATCAGACAAGTGTGCACATTTGCCATCTTGCTCTGCTCTTGCAGTGCTGACTCCTTTGTCAGGGATAATAACATCAGGGAGATGACCTTGTGAGGTAAACCACACATTTATTCAGTCTCTAAGCTCTGCTAGCATGTTGGTTGAAGTATGATCTTTGTCAAGCCCAGAGATGTAATTACCCTGAGAGTTAATGCTAATTGGTTTATTGAGTTTAATTGGATATCATTAAAAATACTGTCGTCTTATGCAGGAACTAAGACAATATTCTCCTAAAGGAAGAATGATGATTCTTACTTCATCGTTCATATATAACCTTGATTTTACACCGTTATTTCACAGAAAATTTTGGATGAACAAAGTCCACCACTGAGGACATTTTATTTTTAGTTCTGCCTACTACTCTTAACCTTTCCCAAAGTTCTGGATGAAGAACTTGATAAAATGTTTGATGATATTGCTAAGGTTAATTACAATTTCAGCTATGGCAAGAGACATGCTATAAATGATTTAAAGAATAATAAAACTATAGAGGTCAAAAGAGCTGACAAAGGAGGTTTCAGTCATCATAATGAATTGAAATAATTAGACAGTTTTAGTGATGATTATCTGAAATTAACATGTGATCTCACTAAAAAGTTTCAACTGCTCTTAGATTGGATTAGTGATAAGCTTTTGGAAAAGGGGTGGTTATAATTAATAAGGTTATTTTTTGTCATTGCTAGGACTGTAACTCAGTGAGGTGTATATTTTTTAAGGACACAGAAGTTTAGATGGTCCTAGATAAAGACTGAGGCCTAATTTTGGCTTTGGGTGTGAACAGTAGAAAAATGACAACATTTGGGCTCATTTATTTGTAATTAAGACAACAGTTAAAAAGGCATACTCTCCTTTTGGGAGGGTCACAGTAAAAAAAAAATGTTAATTTCTTAAAGTAGCAGGAGAATCTTGGCCTTATGATCAGTTAGCTACATTATGGCTGGAGAACTGAAATTCTAGGGAAGTGTCCACAAAGTCCAACTCTATTTTGCCCTTTAGAAATAATTTAAGCCCCTCTTCCCTTGCCTGCCCCACCCCTCATTTTGTTCTGCTACTCCACTATTAAAACGAATTGAGGGATTGAGTGATCTGGACTTTCTTTATTTCCTTTCAGATGTGACAGGTCTCGACCAGAGTCCTAAACCCCACTGTTCTGCTGATAATGTGCACCTGGTTGTGATGAGGAGGACACCCAAAGCTTCTCTTTGACTGTTGGCTCCATCCCAACACGATTGGTGCTGATTCCAGTGACATTCAGCATTTTGCAGGTAAAATTTTGCAGAATTGGGTCCAAATGGGATAACAAGTAGAAAATGGGGTATATTGAGCTTCCTATTTGTTCAGAATATATGATGCTGTAGCATATAAAAAATGAGAATCACAGAGTTTAAAGCCTTTATAAAACTTAATTTAAGCTTTCTATTTAATATTAAAAATGTGTTAGTATTTCATTCCACTCTAAGGCCTTTTTAGCTAGTTCCCTTTAGTGTCTCTGGCTCGTGGTTACTAAGGCAACTCTTGTCTTTGGAGACAGGAATACAATAAAAATATTTATGTTATTTACTTTAATTTAAAAACATTTCTGATTCAAAGAATTTTTATATTAAAGATAACTAATGCATCTTTGTGATAAAGTTTATTTTATAAAACTTTAATTATAAAACTATGATAAATTCTGAAGATTTTTAAAAAATATTTAAATTAGAATCAACATTAAACAAATTTTCTCTCAGATGTGTGGGACAAAGAGAACCCGTATAAGAATGAGCCAATATTTAATAGTATTTAACATGACTTTCAAAAGAATTTATATGGGAATTTCTTCATCTCTTGGCCACTTCCCCAGCCATACGTAAACCTCTATCCTAAGAGAAAAGCTGTAGAACAGCCTTAATCAGGACACCGGGATCAGAGCCAGGCAAAACCCACCCTGTCCATCCCTCCTGCCATGGGGTGTTTGTGGATGGGCCTGACAGAGTTGCTGGTGAAGTCAGCTGAGTCCTGTTTTGACTTTAGCTAAGTTTGGCTGACTGGAGGTTTTAAAGACATTCATTGTAAAGCAGCAGTAAGAATTTCACTGTTAAGCTTGTTTTCCTCTTTTCTTGCTGGAAGTTGGAAGGATTTGAAACTCATCCAGGGATTTGAAACTTCAGCAGTTTCTCTTCCTCTGAAATATTTCAACCAGGCAAAGAAAATTTTCAGGCTGCATTATGACCTTAATTCCTCCTTTTTGCCCATTATCTGCTCATTATTGAGCTATAATAAACATGGAGTCCTTCAAGGACTTTTTCCTTCCCAAATCTCTTTAAGAATGAATGCTACCAATGTTGAATCAAGGGCATAGTGTCAAATGGAATAGTTTCAGGATAAGCAGAGTTTTCTTTGCATCTTGGTTAGATGGGTGCAATTAAAAAAAAAAGCAAAGCTGGAGTTAATATCTAAAAGTGAGCTTGGATGGGGGTTCCCATCAATCATTAACTCTTTTTTTCCCCTATGTATCTTATAGCAAAGCTAACCATAACAGTATTGTATGATTTCCTGGATAATATGTAGTATAATAAATTAGATTACACAAGTTAAGTGGCTATGTATGACCAGCAGCAGTAAAGAAGTTATATAAATAAACAAAAGTTAATTAAAATATTAGAAAATATAAATAATATGAGGTTAGTGAACATTGTTTCATTTTAAATTAATAAATATGCAAAGGTAATGTTTATAATTAAAGCTGTAATTTATCTTCATGCTCTGCCTGTTTAATAACAGTGGAAACATAATCTTACATGCAGAAATGTAGTAATAGATTTGTTTAGCACTGACATTATAAACAAATGTCTCAGTCTATTTATTCTAAGTTATGATACAGATTCTTTTCACATGCATCTGATGGCCTTTAAACCATTTAAAATGAACCACATTAATGTAATCTAATCTTGATACTGAACATAACATTTCAGTTTGAATTATCCAGAATCCATGATCCATTTTATTACTCACAAAGCACTTTATACACTTATGATAATGGCAAACCTTGCTCTGTTATTTAAATTCCATTTCAGATGGGATTTTTTTTATTATTATTTTATTTTTTAAAACATTTTTGGTAGTAAAATACAAATAAAGAAAAGTCAATGCTCAGTAAGCCCTTTAACAAAGCAAACAATTCAGCTTTTTATGACATTAGCAAATAATAAAGAAAAGATCTGACATTTACACTTGATGAAATTTTATGCTATAACAGAGATGAAGAAAATGGAATGGAAATCACACATGATAAAACCTGTCCATGAAATTCAGATGGGTCTTAAAAACAACCACTGCTAAATATTTTGGGAACTCTCTAACTTTATTGAGGTCCATATTATTTTACTGGAAAAATATGTCTTTAAAAGTCACTTCAACACATGCAAATTCTATTTATTTGGAATTATTCTGGTCAAATAATAATGAGGGTCTTCAGGGGTTTTATTTGTGTAAGGACCAGGGAAAGGTAACATGGTATAGAAATAGTCAAATGGAGGTTTGTAGGAATTAGAACTGGTTTTCTATAGTAGTCACAAGAACTGGATTTTCCTGAAGACTTCTGGTAAATGTTCCTGGAATTTGCATTTAATGAACTGGATTTTGAATGTAAAGTAGCTTATATTTATAGTCTATTGGTCTAGATTTTCAACTTATGGGCCCATGGCTGTATTTTCTGGTGTTAGAATGTGGTGCTAGGAGCAGTTATGCATATTAATTTATTACAGTGAAACTTATAGTTAAATCACCCTTTTCCACAGATGAGATCTCTTTGTGCATTAAAGTAGCACACACAAGACCTAAACCTGAGGTGAGCAGCTCACACCTCCCTTTAAGTAATAAACTAAATTGATTAAACGCTAGGTTTATTTTACTAGACTCTGAAAGCAGAGTTCAGGCTGGCTTTCTTCATCTACTTTGTTAGCAACATGATGACACAGAGCTGCAGTCACATATCCAGTTCATCCTCAAAGCCATGCCCTGCAGATTAAAGGAAGATGACTCTGTAGCATGGTATCATGAATCAACTTATCTGATAAACTCACTGGTCTAAAATTTTAAAAAAAGGACAGTAACATATATTCAGTGTATGAATACTAAAGAATAATAGAAAAGAACATTCTGGATTTTATGGGCTTGCTGTACTTCTGATGTGTCACAAAAAGAAGCTCCACAGCAATGTTTGCATAAGGTCATTATTAATAAACTGCCATTTTAAGAAAGCATTTTTAGAATTATGTCACTCAATCCTATGGGAAAGTTCATCTTTTGAAAACTTCACCTTCAGTGTCATATCCAGCAGAATTTAATCCTTTATAAAAGTGATGCCTGAATATTTCTTTTCTCTTTGTATCTGCGTGTCAGCAAGGGATTTCAATGAAGGCATAAAAGACTGAAATACAGCTGAAGTTATAAGGGAAGAAAAGAACTCCTCATCACAGAGCTAAGTTTACTCTGAAAGTGTTCCCCTAGAGCAGGAAAGTAAGAAATGAGCAAAACATCCAATGAAGCATGGGATGTATAGAATTTACTCATCTCGTTAATAAACAAATAAATTATAAAGAGGTAAATGTGATGGTGTTTTTAAAAATGGTGTACAAGAAAGTAATAGGGGCAGATGTCAGAAACTGTGTGATTTACATTGTGGCTCTCACTGGGAGTTTGGTGTCTTGGACAGTATGTCTCTGTCGGGGTTGCAAGGCATGCATGCTGTTTTTAGCTAAGAAGGCCCACTAGATTTGACCACAGAGGAGAATTAGGAATCATGATCTTGTGGGTCATAATTTTCAGTCCCCAATTTTCAGGCTCTCTCAGTTGTGTTGGACAACTTGTTTATCTGATGACCATTAAAAAAATCTTTAAAATAAGGCATACATTTTGTGTACCTTTTGTCACTTGTAGGACATAGCAGGAGTATATTTAGCCCACTATTTTTTAGTTTCATCATGACAAGAGTAAGGCCTCATAAAAGGTTACTTTAAATATTGTATTTAAGGACAAAAAAGAAGAGAACATTTTTACAAGGAGTTAAGCAGCAGGTTTCAGCTGTATCATTCACTTTAAATGATCTTTTGTAACAGGAGACAAAACAAGAAAGGTACCCTCAGAAATGGTACCACACTATTTTCATGTTGATTGCAGTAAGTGCTGAGAGCAGAGTACATTCTTGGTAAAATCAATGTCTGTGAGGGGGAAAAAAAATAAAAAAGCAAAAAAAGCAGCACAAAGGCACAGGATTTATCCTTTAAGTGCTTCTCCAGGAACAAAGCTGTACCCAGCAAGAGCAGGAACAGCGGCCAGGAGGAAGGAGGTGGACAATAGAAGGGCTATCGTGGGGTAAAGGGGGTATTGCAACAGGAAGAGCATCAGGAGGGAGCATCTTCATTAATTCTATCATGTATTTGCTTTCTTAAATCTTCTTGTGTGTTCACTCTGCCTTGATCCCATTCTGTGATATTGTTGCAAATTTATAGTAAACATCTCCCTTCAGGATAAGGAGAAAGAGATAAGCCTGAACTGTAAAAGAAATTAAAATAAAAACAACATATAGCCCAAACCCCACTGCAAAACAAAACAAAAGAATCCCAAAACAAAACAAAAAAACCAAGAATCCCAAAACAAAGGGAAGAAGGGCTTGGTTCAATAGCACCTGAAACTGACAGTCACAAAACTGAGATACAATATCACCAAATTACTCCAGTGCTCTTTCACCAGAGAAATCTCTTTTCCTTTCTTCTTCAGCAAAACCTTTCCTCAGAATAATTATTAAGGCAGGCCTAGGGAACTGTGTTCATTTCAGAGCTTTCATTTTTAGAAAGACTGTTTAATATTTATATAAAGCTCATGTTAAGTTTATGCACCTGTCAAAATACTAAATTATATGATAGTGATTGCAAAATGAGCTATTTATCAGACAGATGTCTCTACCAAACCTGGCATACACAGATCCGGAGGGGCAGGTCCCCCCCTGCCACAGGGAACTGGAGCTTTATTTATGTCAGGGGGGATGTGTTTAACCCTGCTGGCTCCGAGAGCTGCGTGGGCTGAAGGAGCTGTGCCCGAGAATGCCCGGACCACCACAGGAGATTAATAACTTTTACTTGGCTAAAGGCTTGTGAAGCACAGGTAACTATTCTGATGTACAGCTTACCTTCATGTTTCCTACAGTGTTCTTCAAAAGTTGGCTTGTTTTGATATTGGGTGGCTGCTTTCTCCAGCTGTGGTCTTAGGAGTGACAAAATAATGGGAGGATATGTTTTAAGTGGAAGACAGATGTTCTCATGAAACAACTCTATAATCTATAATCAACAGGATTGTAGAATAATGGCTAGACGTGTTAAAGCCTGACATCAGCCAGCTGTAAACTGGGGCTGAAATGTGCTCTTTGTCACTGCTGGGAAGAGGTCAGAGTGTCAGGAGCTGGAGTGAAGGGGCAGAGCTCGAGCAAAAGGTCAGAGCAGGAGAGGATGGAAATGTGACAAGCTGAGTAACACAGGGCAGTAGTAACCACAACCTATAGGCAGTTTAAGCAGTTTGCTGTAACTTTCACCAGATGTCTCTGAACTTGTGCTTTGCAATTGTTGGGGTTTTGCAAGATATCCATTGGCCTTGGCTGCACCACTGAGAGATGTACAATATAGTGTCCTATTTTCACCTTTAATGAACAGTTCCTGTGCCTCAGAAACCCCTGCATGTATATGTTAAAAAACAAGTATGGTGGTCCTGGACTTTAGATGCTTGCATCTGGCATCTAGGAAACAGCACCTTCCTTCCGGCAAGGCTGATCTCACAGTATCTCAAAATAAAATACAAGGTCTCTATGTCCAAACTAATCTTGTGCTGCTTTTTTTTTTAAAAAAAGGTATCTATTTATGAAGAATAAGCTACATGGACTTCACTCTGCTTTGGAGAGAAATTCTTTGTAAATATGACTAAGACTCTCTAATCCTTGTTATAATAAACTCCACTGATCTGAGCAGGTGTATATCACAGTTGCTGCTTTTTAGCAGCACAGCGCTTCCTGCATGATCCATGGAGCAAAATTTCTCACACTGGGAGAAGAACAAGAAAAGGGAGAAGGTAAAATAACTGAATTTCTCCCTCAAATGCAAATCCATACCAGTTTGCTACTAATCTCCGTTGAATAGCTGTGCACTCAGAAACGAAGAGGAAACCAGCAGCCAGTATCTGGCTGACAAATCACCCCCTGTATTATCCAAACAGCTTGGCAAATAACTGGTAAATGTATGCTTGGAAGCATGCAGTTGTTTTTAATAAGTCCTCAAATTCAAAAGCCATTAGGGAATTTTACAGAATTACTGAAATATATTAGCATAACAGAAAAAATATACTGCATATCACTTGTGTGTACTGCGTAGCTGTACTTATTACAGTTACTTAATTCGTATGTTAAATACATTGGGGAGAGAAATAGTTTTTTACTCATTTTACATTTGTTTTGGTTCTGTGTGATGGATTATGAATTACTGAGCTAGTGATATACCTATAGAAAAATACAATGCAGTAGATGTCTAATTATGACCTGAAGTGAAAATGAATTATAACTCCGCTTGATACTTCTCATGATTTGCTACATTATAAATAGGAGTGATTTATTATTGTTTCACCTACTGCTCTGCTAGTGATGGATCATAATAGTAGATCATCATAATTTTGAAATCAGAACAGAGCTGGTTTTTCTTCCATATAATTCAATTTTAACTCCACTACTGAGGTTGTTGAGTATCCCAATCTATCTACTTTACATTACATTTTATTAGAAAGAAGATATGTTAATCTATCTGGTAGCTGTTCATTACTAACATCTGTTTATGAGACTTCTCTATTAAACTGTCCAACATACCTTGTGATAGTCTCGTTACATTTTCAACATGACCCACATGGCAGCTAGAAAGAAAAACAGATGACTAAGGACCAGGATTGAAAAGGAAGGCTTCCCCTTCCGTATGTGCTGTATATTTAAAGCAAAATTGCTGTACCATTATTGTAAAGTTTCAGATCAATATGGTCTTTGTGCCACAGTGTTCAGTGGTTCAACAAGACTCTTCTTTTATGCATTTGGTCTTTGTTAGTGCTTTATATTCAGTAATTCCACATATTGCCTCCCTGTTAAAACAGAGGTGCAGGGTCTCATCCTGCCAGTCAGTGGTACAGGTGGGGTGAGCACCTTTCCTTCCCCTCTGAGTGAGGGTTTGCACATGGTCTCCTCTGCAGAGGGAGGCCTCTCATGGAGCAGGAGCATCCCCACCATAAATCCAGCCTGTGGCAGGTGCATGAAGCCTGAAATAATATTGACCTATGGGAGCTTATATGTAACAGGTTCATGAAGTCTTACCCTTGGAAGACTCTAAGTCTCCTGTCCCTCTTGCTGCCAACAGATTCCCCTCAATGCTGTCATCATGTTCCTCCTTTTTTTTGATGCTTCAGCAACCTGTGCCCCCCATCTTGCTAAGGGCCCTGGCAGGTGGCCATGGCTGAAGCAGAAGTCTCAGTGGCAGCTAATAAAAACTTTCTGTGGGAAATAAAGTCCACTCCCTAGGGAGCCTTCTCCAGCTTCACTGCTAGGAAGAGGAGGAGCTGCTGGATGTTTGGTGGAACAGATCAGTCACCCTCAGCCATTGCTGTGTTTGCTATGCACAAACCCCTCACTGCTGATAGTGATGGATTCTTTTTCAGCAGTGACTGCCCCAGCTATAAATACAAGGCCGTGTCTTTTAAAAACCTGTTTTATTTTAATCATCTTATTCCTGTAGTCCATGGCAGTGTCCAAAAACCTCCAGCTGCTTCTGCAGCTTGCTTTGGAGAGGACTGTGGCAGGACAAGCCTCCAGAAGGCAGCTGGCAGACTATGGCAGACTGGCTGCCAGGGACACAGAGTGGTCACTTCAGCTGTGCCTGGGAGAGCCACAGCCCCAGTGGGCAGATGTGCGGCCTCTGGCTGCCCAAGAGGAACGGGAGAAGCATGGAGCAGCTCTGCAGGAACTGGTGTGACTGTCTGCAGGACAACACAGGTAGTGCTTCTTCACCTTTGCTGAAGTACTAAACCTCAGCTGACCTTTGGGGCTTGGGAAGAAAGAGAGAGATCCAGACAGCCCGCGGTGAAGGAGTATTCATTTCTCAGATGTGTGTGTGCACCATGGCTTAAAACAGACAGTGGAAATATTGCTGAAAACTGTACTAGATGGCTTAGTATTTATTTTTAAAGGCTATGAAGGATTAATTGAATATCAGATAAATTACTTTGGTAGTGAATTGTTATCTTTGTTTTAAAAAAAAGTTTAGCCTATCTCTGGCTTAACAGTTCACAATTTGATAGTTGCCTTCTTTCTCTATCCTGTGTTTGTGAGTAGGCAGCCTGGGTTCACTTATTTGAAAGGAATTGTGTGAGCATTCTGCAGTTCATAGAATGTTTTGAAATTACTTTCTGGCTGTTTACATTTGAAAACTGGAGGTGTTCTGCCTGGACATAACACCACCAACAATTTCCCTGACATCCTATGTGGAATACTTCTAATATTTGGGTGAATGAATATTTATGATTTATAGTGCATTTTCTCTGAATATTCTGCAACATCAGTTCATAATATTTTTTATGACCGTGTCTACCATTAACTTGTAAATGTATGGAAAACAGGCCCAACCACAGTAATTGTGTGGTTGCATTCGCTTGGCCCCTTTTGTAACTGGGACTTTCTGTCACCCAACAGCTGTTGGGAGACTCTGAGAGGAGATAGATGGTGTCAGACCCACTTCACAGGAACAAGCCACCGAGGTCCACTGCCAATGTGCAGCGAGAACTGACACCTGACAAAAGGAGGTGAGAATGGAGTGGGACAGGGTGTCCTACCTTTGCTGCAAGGTGACTCCTAATTGCACCTGAATAAAATAGGAGAGCAGAAAAAGTAGTTTGCATCATGGTTGTCCCATTTTTGCACTCTCTAGATAATGAGATGCCAGGCTCTGGAGGCACTTTTAGCATATTCCACAACTGCTAAATTCATTAAATGGCCATGAGAAGGGAGTACATTAACCAGTCAAGGTAGATTCACTTTTTCTTTCCTGCTATTAATTTGTTTAGATGTCTTAGTCTTTATATAAGAAGAGAAATGTATATCAAATTGTGTATCCTGTCCTTGTTTATTGAAGAAGAAGTAAATTTAAGATTCTGAAAACTTTCACAAGGGCCAAACTTTAATGGACCTCAGAAATCTGGGAAGAAATGAATAAGTAAAACATAAAGGAAGAAAGAGAAAATGCTAGAAGCACAAGTGAAATATGTGTGTATATATATATATATATACAGTCTTAAAACTCCTGCTTTACAACTGAATAAATAACTCCTTGAGCAATAATTTATTTTCATGCTGTTAATTAGAAGCATAATTAATTTTTGTAGATTATAAATAATGGTGCGCAAAATGTCATTCCCAGCAGATCAAACAGAAATAATATAAACATTCTTAAAAAAACAAGAGTAGCTTGCAATGAAACTAATGAAACTTGTACTAATGAAAACTATAAATTTGTGTCTGAAGTTAGTAATTTATTGGTAAAATGCAAGGGTTCATTAATCATTCTGCTTTCTCTTATACTTGGCACATATGGAAGGAAAATCTCTATGTTTATCACTGCTTCAAATAAACAGTAGCATAAGTAGATTATTCCCAACAGAAAATTTTTTCCCACACCCTAATCTCAGAGCAATCATTCACTGATCTAAATGAGCAGTTACTTAAACCGCTAAGAAGGGATGCTAATTAGCTAAGGAAAACTAGGCAAGAGTATTTAATTTAAAAAAAAAATACCCAACACTTTTTTCCCCCCTGCTCTCTTATTCTGATGTGTTATTTACTCCCGGCTCACTTGGATGCTGTCTTCATGACAGTGTCATACATGGGTGTGTCTTTGGAGGAGGACTTTGGAAGTTCTTACAAACTTCTCTACTCCAAAGCTTTTGGTTTGTAGCCTCCTCTCAGCTGTGGTTACATCTCTCACTTCCCAGTGGGCTTAGGGATGTACTGGGCTAAAAATGGGAATGGATGTGAGCCCGCTTTGCTCTCTGCAAGCAGGGAGGTGCATCTGCATCTGCCTGGACTCTAAACACTTTAAAACATGCAAATATTTTAGTTTTTCTACAGATGCCTCATGCCTCCAGGTCCAAACAGCTCCTAACAAGCTATGGGCTTAGAAAGAAATATCTTTTAGCCTTTGATGCCAAACAGAATCTGAGGCACGTGATGCACTAATAACATCAGAACTCTGGTAGGCTTGTAGATAATGTTGGGTCTCTGCAACCTGGAAGCCCCCTCTGATGTTCTATCAGCAGCAGGGAGAATTAAGTGGCACTCAGGAGACATAAAGAAGGAAGAGTTTGCCACCCAGCCATCGGAATCCTTGTTCCTGCTATCTGTCCTGGGCACAGACCTGTCCCCTCTTCCACACCTCCAGCTTAGGAGAGAAGTGTTGGGATCGTGGGCACTGTTGGCACAGGATTGGTGTTGATGTGTTGATGTATTAATCCTGGGTCAAGCACATCTGGTTGTAAGTCAGATAGCTGCAGAATGGCTTCTTTCTGAAGATCTCTGGCATTTCTGATCACCCAAAGATGTAGATTTTTGTGCTTGAGGTGCCCTGAAGATGTGAGGTGTCTTATTTTTTGCTAACTGTTGTCTTCAATACTGTGAGCTCTGCTAGTAGTCATCATGTGAAGAGGGACAATAATCAACACAGTATTGGGGTAGCACAACATTTCCATGGATTAGAAATTTGCATTTCAGCTTTTGGTTCCATTTTACTCGTTTTATTCTGCCTTCTGACTTGCCAGTGTTGAGGGATGTAAGGAAGGGTCTTTTGGAAAATACATGGACATTGTCAATAGGCTGCTAATGGCTGCAGGCAAGCTTTCAGGTTTTAAATTTATGTATTTATTCCATTAAAAATGAAATGATTCTACAGAGGGGAGAGTCACTATGTAACAACAGCACTATTACTGAATGGATGGAACATATTGGACATGGATGAAATTCTGGAACTGTCTTCATGCAATGAATGCCATCGCATTCATTCATCCTTGCTTCTAATTCCAGCAGACAAACAATGCAGTACTGGCATGACCTCATCTAAGATATAGTTTATTTCCTCTCAGTAAATTGTATTTCCTTTACATTCTCTTTTGCAAGCACAAGAATCTAATTCTCTCATACACTATCCTGCAAAAATCCTTCCATCTCAATTTTTGCTTTAATTCTTCAAGTAGAATTTTAATGTGTTTAAAGATATTTTCAGGAGGGTTGGCAAAGACAAGCTTTTAACAGATCTAGGTGTTAGAGATTTTGCTGGTATTTCTAGAAGGCTGCAAAACTGTGTGTGAATGGTAGAAGCAGAGCTAAATGTTGTTGAGCCCAGGCAAATACATCGAGTATATTCCTGTGTGCAGAGATTAAAAATCAAGCCCATCTAGAGTGTGTAGATTGGTCTTTGTTTAGCCTGTGAGCTGTGATTCACCAGTCTGGCATTCTGTTGAGTAGCCAGGCATCATTGTCGACCTTTGATGTATTCTCCATTAAAATGCATGTGCTGTATTTCTGGAGGATTGATGAGAGGTGGAAAAATTGAAGACGTAGTAGAAAGAAAACAGAGTAAGAAAGAATTCTCATAGGCTACATAGAAACAATTCATGTCAACATGTGAATAAATACTTCATGTACCTATGGCTATACAAAAAACACTGAAAGACTTCAGTGCTCTGCTGCATTTTCTCTACAAAATTAGTAGCATAGAAAATAGTTCTAAACAAGAACAAGACACATTCTGAACTAATGCTTTTGTGTTCAAAGCAATTGGACATCTGTGATAATGGGTTGTGTTCTTAACTCTGCCACAAGCTTATTTTAAAACTTAAAAAATGTTGCCAAAAAATGCCTATGTTTCTCCTTCTCTATTAGTAAGAAAAATATGAATCTGATTAGGAAATTGTTAATTATCATTTCTGAAATACTTTGAGGTCCTCAGAGAAGAGTAATAAAGACATGAAAAAAAGTATTATTCTACAGAGATTTTACAATTGGGCCTAAATACTCTGACACTAAGGATATATTGGTTTATGACAGATACCTTCACCTGTTTGGTATAACTACTATGAAAATTAGAAAAAAAGGAGCTTGAATTTGAGAAAGCACACTAACAATTTGTAGTTTAGCATAAGTATTATTTTAAATTATGACCTCCAGATGAGATTTTCCATTGGATAGATGCATGGTTTTATATAGTAATATACAGAAATAATAGAGAAGGTGAAGATTCAGAACTATGTGACTGAAGGCGTGAAAGGCTCCCAAACTCTTTCATGTTATCATCTTTGAATAGTGCTTTGGTCTTTTGTTCCCCTTATGATAGATGATGCTTTAATGTTGCAATGACAGAGAAACTCCTTCTCTAAGTTGAAGGGGAAAAAAGTTAACAGAGTTAAGTTAAATATATGTTCACTTACTCACACAATCTTTTCGTAAAGCTAATTGCTACCAATAGTTTTATTTTTCTGTTTTTGATGATGTATTACTCATGTATGACTGCTTTTCCTCATGTCATAGTTAAATGTAATCAGATATTTCTATGGTAAAAATGTTAAATTTCTTCGAGTAAAAGAAGTACGTTTTGAAAAATATTGCGAAATAGCACTATGATGAGGTTTTTAATTAAAATGCCAGATAGGGGCTTCTTATATAGATTTATGTACCATCTCTGATTGTCTTTATTCTGAATGCTGTTATTTTACTATTCTCTGCCTGACTCCACAACTTTTATTTTGACCTGTTCCAGAAGCCTTAGTGAATCCAAAATCTTAAACAACAAGTTGAAAATTACAGACTGTGACCTTTTGTAAGAAAGAATGAAAGAAAGAACCTGTGTGAAAATGCTGTTCTCTTCCTCCAGCATCACCTTTTCTCATATGAAACCTAGATGAAAAGTTTGAGGTTTTTTTGTTTGGTTTTTTGTTTGTTTGGTTTTTTTTGGTTTTTTTTTTTTTGTTTTGTTTTTTTGTTTGGTTTGGTTTGGTTCAAAGCTTTAAGTAACAGGAATCTGAGGGGGTAATTACTGGGTAATTGATATGCTGTACTACAGAGCTACTAGGCTCACGCAGCTGCTCAGAGAAGCAGGATGGTCCCTTTTCCTTGTACTATTTGGTACAATCACAAGGCTGCCACAGCATCAGCTGGTCGTTTTGGCAGGACTCTGTGGGTATTCTAGACCAAAAAGGACATGCAAATAAAAATAGATCTATTTTGGATGTGCACTTCACCAGAGTGCTCCTGTAAGACATCTCATTTCATAAGACAAGCCCTTTCTAACCCAGCTATTAAATTATCATATAATTAAAGCCTTTCTTTGTTAATTATTAGGTCATTAAGTGTGTTCTGCCTCCTGCAAACCTAAGGAAAAACCTAAGCCATGGGAAGCTCTATGGGAGAAAACTTGGACAAGCCCAAAAGTCCTTTAGTGGTTGTACTGTACATGTCCTCTCTCATGCAAACACTGTGGGGCCACATTTTATTAAACAGCATTGGGGAATATTCTGTGTTTGCTACATTTAACTGGGGTAACCAATGAGGCTGCCCCACTCTTGCAGTAAGACTTGTATCATGTTAGTTCAAATGTGAGCTGTTATCAATTCTATTTTATGTGCTTTTTGCAGTCTGTCTGCTACTCTTGTCAGATATTTTTGAGTTCTATGGGTTTTTTTCAGTCTTGTCTAGAGCTTCTGAAATGCTTCCCATAGGATGGAATGAGGGAGGGGGTACTGCTAAGTGCTCTCAGCTGTTGTGGGTGGGTTGTGTGCCCTAATCTTACAGGACCACAAAATGAAAGTCTTTAGAAATAGGGAACTCAGCTGCAGCCTATTCCCTGGTGGCAAACTGGTATGTTCCTGTTAGTGGTTGTCACCTTTTGACCATGACGCCTAAAAATTAGAGAGAAATAGAAGAGAAGGGGGTTTAACAGGCTCATGTTGGAGAAATGCTTTACAAGAATGATGAGCTTGTTTGATTTGTGTGTAATGAGCACCAGGTGCTACACCATATGTGTAAGCTGTGTTACTCACCATCCCCAGTTTCAGGAAATTTGTTGTGTCTGGCCTCTTGTTTTCCTGACTCAGTTTATACTAAACTTCAGATGGGTGACAAAACAGCCTAACCATTTCAAATTCACTTCTTGCCACTGCCCAGGAGAAGATTATATAGATGTACAGGTAATGATGCATTCAAGCAAAATACCTAGTGCTTGTAGAGATCTTTAAATCTCCAGATGTGTATTTTGTTTGGTTTAAAGGCATTATATGAATTATACAATCTACTATAGGTATCGAAAATTATGTTTATGGAAATGTCTGTATTTTATATATTTTAGAATATCTTACTCGGCATCTAAATGCAGAACAACTTCATTTTTACTGAGATGACGTGGTCATGAATAGGAGATATCAAGCACTAGAATAGATAATGGCCCATATGTAAGAGTTGCCTTTAGATATACAGCCATGTTTACAGAGATTATGGGAAGGCTTCATGCGCTTCAGTGCAATTTACTAAATACAATGTGGGATGAAATTGCTGTTGTTGGAGCACAGGACAGCTTTAGAAATGAGTAGCTTGGGGGAGGAAAGCCTTATGTATTCACCTGAAACAAAAAGCATTAGTAAATTTAGATGACTGTTCTCTTGAAATAATTTGCAAAATTGCAATACCTTTGACAGTAAATTCCAGTTAATTGCTTTACAATAAGAGAGCACTTGTTTTTCCAGGAACAGCTCCCCTATGAGCCTTTCGTAATAAAATCTTGTAGATTTCTGTCCAGTTTCTTCACGTGTTCTGTCATGTCATCAATTTCATTTCTCCTCATCACATCTTCTTCATGGCAGTACCTCAGAGCCTTTTCTATGTTTCAGCCCTGTTTTCCGATGAAGTTGTTTAACTTAGTGTTTTGTAATCTCTCCCAATAACTCATAAGCTCTTGTGTAGTTAGAGGGGACAAAGACAGCAAATATCCCTGCTAGTCCAGAGTGAGCCTGTCCTCAGCATGAGCAGCCAGCAGTGATGCTGTGAGAATGTGCAGGGACAAAGTCCTCCGAGCATCTCCTTAATGGGGACAGAATTTGGCTCTGGCTTTTGTGAAATCTTTAGCAACAATCTCTCTGATAATACTGCCTGTCTGTTGAGGATAACTGGCCAGCAGAATCAAAGGAACAGGCAGAGGCACAAGCACAAAAGACTCATTTCTTTAGGAAAGCAGGCTAAAAATAATTTGGCCTTTAGATATCTGCAATATGTTACAAATGCGTGGTATGTTACCCCACAATTTCTATTCCTCTCTTCTATCTTCAGAAAAGTCTGTGTGTGTATACACACATTTATTAAGTATGGTGAAGTATTCAAGGGTCTCTCTGTAATGTTATCCAAAGCATCAGTGCATGCTGAATTAAAAAAAAAAATGAATGAAACTTAACTGTGAAAAGCCTGCAATTAATTTATGAAATATCTGCTGAAATGGAAGAATACATCTTCCAGGGGAAGTTGTGAACACTTAATGGAGAGAACTAATAGGATTGGCCCAGCATAGTTGCAACTAATAGTGTGCAGTGGGATTTTCAAAAGCACTAAGGGAAAAAATACTTTAATAGAACTCCCATACTTAATCTTCTCATGGTTGCTAAGCTTCCATGATATGAACATTCTAACTCATGTTAGGAAATATTTGCCTTGCTAGACTTGTGTTTTCAGACTGTGAAACTGGAAATTCAGTTTTGTAAAGAATCGATGTTTTCTGTGACACCCTCCATACGTTGTACTGTTCTATAAATCACCATAAGCCTAACTTAGGTAGACATACAGATATCTGAATATCAAACCAAAGTAATTCTTCATTGCATTGAACAATTAATGAAGCCTTTTAGGAAAGCTATTTATGAAGCCTTAATCTAGTAAGTGGTATAATTGATCTGCACAGGAAAAGCTGTGCGTTCTGGCGTTTCTGAATGGGGGAGACTGGGCCCGTGCAGATGTGCCCAGGTCAGTCTGTACAGTGCTTGTGCTTGCTGGGAAAGAAGCAGGGCCCAGGGCTTACGTAAGTGTTCTATTTCATGACAATTTAGCTGGTTTCCATGGAGATAATTATGTTGTCACAAACTAAGGGTAAAGATTTCAAGCGCAAGATAAATAGGAGGAGCACATGGACTTCCAAGTAATAAAGATGTTCTTCTTTTTCTCTGTTGTAACAAAAGGCAACTATAATCACAGCAGTGAAAGAGTGAGCTGTCTTTGCGATAAACATTGTTAGCATTCAGTTTATCAACACCCAGTATTTCATACTATGCCTCTCACTACCTTTTTCTTTATGATCATGCTTTCAGTGGATAATAGTTTTCACCAGTTACACCAGAGTGGGGCCAACCCTTTAGCTGGAATAAATCAGCCCAGCTGGACTGCAGTCAATGAAACTGTGCTAAATTAAAGCTGAATTAAGCTGTGCTGAATTAAACCATTTGGGAATTTGACTTATCATTGTTCACCTACCCTGCCAAGTGTTCAGGTCAATAATATAAACAACAGAAGATAGATATGCGATGGATTTTTTTTCTGTAAGTAGTTACTTCCTTCAACCCTCTGAGTTATACGAGACAATGGTTTGGTCAAGCTTCTGGCTTACCAGTGGCCCAACCAATTCCTTGCTGTAAGGGTGCTCTGTACTCCTGTGTTTTAATCACCATTCTGGTTAATTAGGAAGGCAACAACACTTGGTTTTTCTTTTTTCTTATTCCTTCCCCCCCCCACCCCCCGCCTTTCCAGCCACAGGCTTATATAAGTTAATGACAAATGCTTGTTAAAGAGTTGGATGTCATGTTTCCCAAGACTATTTACATTGCTGGTCTGTGAAATTCTTGATTGAAATGGCACTCAATTTTTAAACTGTTGACAGTACTGGAAAAGAGTCTGGTTAAAATCTGAGTGCAGGCATCTATGTATACTAGAAAATAAACTGCAGGTGAGTCAAAGCGTGTTTGTCATCTGTAGTGCCACATCCATATGGTACGGATTTGTTAGCTATTGGTTGTGCTGTCAACTTGTTGGCCTTGTAAATCACATTTAACATCAAAATAACAAGGAATATCCCCTTTGAGTGGGCAATATGCTCAGTTTTTTAAATTTAGAAGCCACTGAACACCATTACATGCAAATTACTTGGTACATGTTGTTGATTGTGGTTCTAAATGTTAACAGTACAATTGAATTGCCTGAGCACAGGCCTCTGGTGTCACCCTGCTGCAGGGCTGTCAGAGCTGATCCTAGCCTTAGGAAGACCTTCATATGCCAGGAGTGTAGGAAAGCACAGGAGACTGTAATGTAAAGATGCTGTTCTCAGAGGAGTGATTATTTGTACTCAGTGGGTGATCCATATTGTACTCATAGAATTTATATTTTCTATATAATGCTTACTTATGCATTAAATATATTAGTTATAAGTAAATATCAGAAGGTAAGGAGAGATAAATGCATTACATATGTAGCAGTCTGTTATTTAGACTATAAATATATGTTGAAACTCTATCTTTTATTTATTAATTCAATGGCCCTGCCTCAGTTGTGTTCTTTGTTTGGCACTGACAAAAGCTTTTGTAACTTTACACTGAATCTGAAAGTTCTAGCTTTCTTTCTGTGGTTTCGTGTTACTTGAGAGAGAAAGATGCCCTGGACAGTGCTGCCCTGTGAGCTGGGGCTCTCTGTGGGAGCCCAGCTGTAGGGGCTGCCCCACTCCCCTGTGGTGCTGGGAGCCCAGGCTGGAGAGCTGTGTCCACGTCATCTTTCTCCTCCAGATCAGAAGTCCTACCCCATTCACATTATTCTCTCACTCTGCCACCTGCTTTTAATCTGTGAGTGAGGCTTACTGCTCTTGTGGATCTCATCTGCTTATTTTGTCTTATTATTTGCTAAAGTATATGGTAATTAGAATGAGAGAATAGAGACATAACAATAAGCAGAAAATTCCTTCACATTCTCTTCTTTTCACTCAGTTGTTTTCTTATATCCTCTTTTCACTATATATGTCTCCTCCTTTTTTTCAGTTTTTTTCTTCAATATTATGTCTTGATTTTAGCCTTTGGGCCAGGCTGTATTTTCCATTCTATAGGGATTTTTAATTTTTTTTTTTCCAAAAGAAGACATATTTAAGAAACTTTCCAGTTTTCTTTACAAACTGAACTAAAACAGTGACTCGGAATGAAGCACTAAGATGTCTGAATTATACTTTTCAACCAATACAGCAGTGGAATGTCATACCATTTAAAGCAGTTCAGGTTTTCTGTCCATAACTTAGTACGCTGTAAAACTGAACTTGGGAATATTCAAAACTATAAGAACTGAGTGAATTTTTGAATAGCCTCTTTCTAAAAATATTGGGTGTTTTTCTATTGTGAGATTTTAATATATGCATTTCCAAAGTTACCAACTAATCTATGGTGGGGGTTATTGAAACCTGGTCTTGCACAAACTGCAGACATTGAATGTTGAGGAAACCCACAGTATGTATCTTATCCTTCTGAATTTCCAGTGGGGTTTCCAGTACTTGCCACATGACAAAAGAACAAAGGTCTCAGCTGCATTTCTGTGTGTTTGAATTTGAACTTGGAAGTCAGGCACATCCCAGAGAGACACTTGCTCACGTTAGGGTTACACCCATTGCTCAGTCTGGTAATGAGCCGGGGTGGCAGCCCTGATGGGGCAGGTTCAAGGCATTGTTTGTATGATGAAGCACCAGAATATGAATAACAGATGCACTCGTTTTCTGCTTGCAGAATGTGTGATCATATCACAGAGTGGCACAACTCAAGGGCAGCCAGAAATGCCTTGCTAAAGAAAAAAGACCCTGTAAGTTGCATGGAGGTCCATTAGTAGACCTGAAGGAAAACCTGTGGTATATCAGCTCTTGCCCAGGCTTCCCATTTCAGATTGTTATTTTTACTACATTTCTTCTGCAAGGAGTACATAAAACAGAAATTGCGTGCAAAAGCTGTATATCCTAAAATAAAAATATTTCTCAGATTGTAAGAATCTGAGATTTTTACTCATATGTACCACAAAAGACAAGAGGACAGGACATACTGAGCATCAGTACAAAGATGGTGCGCCTTTGCACCAAGTCCAAAGTAAAAGCAGAAGCAATTGCAGAAGCTGTAGTTTGTTCTTTAAAAGGCACAAAAGACAGATTTGGTCATTCACTTCTGTACCTCAGTGAATCTCTGGCATTTAAAGATGTTATTTCTCATCCAGGATTTAATGCTAATACTATAGCATCAGGTAAATGCTTTGATGGTGGTCGCTGTTGTGTCTGCTACAGTTAGATAGGAATATCTATCAGACCTTCAGGTTATTTAATCCTATTGAACAACACTATGAGATGTAATAATTGATTTATACAATGATCTCTGGCTTGCATTTATACTGTCTACCAAAGGACTCCTAGGTCCTAACACTTGTATTGAGAGAATTTCAAAAGACTCATGGGGGATGGCAATAACTCAGATGATATCAAAAGGCGATTTCAGTGCCTCGGATTCTGGGTTAGTTTGCAAAGTGCTCCAGTGTCCTCAGAGGTCAAATTAACCACAACGTGCTGTATAGCTGCTGTTAGTTTGGTTGCAAATCAAATGCCCTTCCTTTGGTAGCGCTTCAGAATAGAACATTTTGTGAGAGTGTTCCTTGAAGCTTTCCAGTAAAGACAATGACTTAAAAAATAAATCTTTGTGATAGGGTTTAACCTTTCATGGCAAGAATGTGTTAATGGCAGTTCTCCACTTTAGAAAGTTATTGTGGAAAGATAAGCTTAGAAGCTGTTCTCTGCTTTTGCCACAGCTATTTTATTCATCAATAAAATTAAAAATTCAGTGTGCTATGGTACATTTGCAATGGGACTGTGGAGGAGAGGAGCAACTATAATGTCATACTTGAGTCATTAGGATTATATTTTCCCTTGTCCATTATTTTTCTTACAACAACAACTAAGTGTCAAACTGAGAATAAATAGGCAGCAGTGTCAAGGCTTGTCACTCTTACCAGCTCTAGCAAGGGTAGGCTTTCAGCTTCTGGTGGTGTTTTCCCCCTGTCTTCACCATCCTCGCTGCTTTCACTGGAGACAAAAGTGCACTTTTTTCCTTTTTTCATTTTGGATGCTGAGGAATTGTGCCAGGTTGAGCTGGCAAAGAGCTAAGTGCCACAGCAGGGAGGAAGATTCATAAATGATGAAGACACAGTCTCCTAAACTCCCTAGCTCACAGGTGTTTTGTTATTAATGAAGCTGAAAAAGATGCTCCAAATTATGTCTCTTCCTTGTTATGAGAGCTCTGGCAGCTCTTTGTGACTGAAAGATCCTGCTCTTGCAGGTGTGTGGGATAAACTTGCAAGCCAGAATGGGGAAACAAGAGAGAGAAAGAAAAACATTCACATACCCAAGGGATCCTAGAGATGGGAGAGAAATTAAAAAAACTCCTCAGTCAGTGCATAGTGAAATGTATTCTGTCAATATATGGGAAAAGAGATAACTACAGACTTCATCTCTATGCATCTTATTTATCCCTTCAGCCCACATACACCTGGCAGCAAAGAGAATTGTCATCTGGTCTGTAACCCTACACTGACATCCTTTCTAAATCCCTAAGCAGAGCAACCTAAAGGCTAAAAAGGATTTTTAGAGTTTTGCGAGCTCTTTTCCAAAAACCAACAGTGATGACATCAAAGCCTTGGAACAAAAGCACAAGTTTTTTCTTCAGTTTTTTCATCTTTTGCCCCCGATGTGTTAAGACCTGACTTATGGAAAATAATAATGTTATGCTGGGGTTTATTGCCTTGTTATGGAAGAATGAAGTTCATTTTCGCTTTTTATTGGCACCATCTGTTTCTTTTCTGGCAAGACAGCCTCAAATGGTAGTATCCTACATATAAATGACTGGTCCTGAGTTATGCAGGCTGTACTGATCATTATATGTTCAAGAGTTCTGTCTTTCCTTCTTTTGCGTAGTCTGACCAAAAAAAAAAAAAAAAAAAAAAAAGAAAGAAAAAAAAGGCTCTCCCTGCCCCAAAAGCCGTAAGACACATTTTCTATTGAGAGGCTTAGCAAAATGTTATCTGCTAGACAAAATGAAAAATTTAAATAAGGTGTTTGGGAAGGGTATCACTAGATTTGTCCTGTATGCAGGACAAATCACTGGAAATGCTGTTCTAAATCACTGGAAATGCTGATGAGCGATGCCCTCCCCTCTTCCACCCTGGGATGTAGTGCACAGCTGGATGGTCACGGTGACCGCACAGGTCAGTGGCGCAGGAGGGAGCACTAGAGTTTGGAGGCTAATTAAAATTTTTTAACTGACTACATTTCCAGACATCACTTTACTCTTAGATACTTGTTTTGAGCATGCAGATTGAGTCGTTATCTGCCAGTTCCTACTGATTGCTGTACAGGGAGTACAAGGAATGAAATTAAACAAGATGTATCCCACTTACTGTTATGTACAAAAGCAACTCCAGGTATTGATATAACAAAGGAATACAGCCTCATTTTAACATTTATTGCAGTCAAATAAAGAGAATTTCAAAAGTCCACTATTTCATGAAGGCTTTTATAGAAATTGTGTATTTGAGAAGGTTTTGAGAATTTAGTTTGATGTCAAAACTGAGCTTAAAGTGATCCTCAATGATGATTAAAGTTCTAAAATTAGAAGCAGCTAAAAATTAAAGGTAATAGGAATTTAACCTCAGAAAGCTTGGTGTACACTTTTATACTGTAAACAGTATTCACAGTATTTTCTTTGGTTTGTGAGTCAGTGTCATGTGTCAACAATTCCAAGTAATCAGACATCTAATGCACAGTTTAGGCTGAGCAGAGCTACACCTGAGCATAAAAGAACACTGAGCCTGTGTATCCTGATGCTGAACAACTGAGAAGTTTACTTAGTCCTCATGTAATGATTGATTTATTTTTTGGCTGGTTAGAGGTAGAAAACAGTATTGTTTTAATAAATCCCTACTAAACTGGTTTGTAGGTTTCTATGAAATCTGCCACTGGTGACAGTTTGTGCAGTACACGTGTTTACCAGGTTTTCAGTAAACAGGGTCCAAATATTGTGCAAATGCTCCATTTCATGAGAACTCGATTAGTTTCTATGGAGACAATTATGTTGTCACAAGCTAAGTGTTGTGATTTCAAGTGTGAGATAAATAAGACGAGCATGGGAACTTCTAATCAGCTAAAATGATCTATTTTTGCTTTGTATTGACAAAAAAGCAAGAGCAACCCACAGGAATGAAATTAAAGTCAATTCTTTCTTTAATGTTGGCAGAGAGTAACATTTTAATATTCTGAATTCATCCTGTCACCATATACAGCTGTCTCTTCGTATTACTTCTCATAGTTCTGCTAAAAATTAGCGTCACTTTTTAAACTGCTTATCCAGTGGTAGTGGGAAACAAAACTAGTAAAGCACCTATCAGGATTGATATTTCTTCAAGGACCATGTGGCAGATCAGATGACAGATGCATGCACATTTCCCATCTAATGCTTCACTTGTTTGATGTAGCTGGTTAGAACTATTTACTGGAATTTTAAATCTCTCTTACTTATGCATTAGAAAATGAAATATAGCCTGTAAGCTGGATTACATACTTAGCTCTTACAAATGCTTGCTGTTCACCCAGTGTATATTTTAAAACTAAGAGAGGAGAAAAAGTGAAGATTTGGTAATCATTGCTGTAGTTCCAAACAGCTTTCCCTTACACTGAGCAACACTTTGTTCTAGGGGAATGGCGAGAGGATTGTAGCCTCAGGGCATGACACAGCCTACACCTTTATTTCATATAGCCCAGAGTCAGAGGATTCTTTTCTTGTATCATTATTAGATAGCTGTTGACATGCTGAGGTCTGTTTTGTCAAAGATGCGTGAAGGGGTCATTCACCCCAGGCAGGGAGATGTCTCCCCGCTCTTTAAGTACAGTGTGTGTAGTTTGGGGATGCTGGTCAAGGAACATACACTGAGCATGAATAAGATATGAGTGTGGTAATTAGAGAACTATTTTTATTTTGAGTAATGAAATACAGAAGAGGGAAATATACATAGGGTACAAATTTTATAGATTTACTATAGATCAGCATATACCTATGTGTGTGTGCATGTTAACAGATATTCTTGTAGGTTGCAGCCTACTTTGCAGTGTAAATATGAAACTATAGTAAATTTAGAATATTTTCTCTTTCAGTACAGACATGCACATTATATATTTATATCGAAGCTCCTTCTTTCTCTTTTATTTTGTAATTCAGTAGCACTGTCTTGGCAACACAAATGGCTGGTTTTCTTTGTTCAGCGTTGACAAGAGCTTTTCCAACTTAAAAAATCTGACACAGTTCCAGCTTTTTTTTTTCTTTTCTTTTCTTTCTTTTTTTTTTTTTTCAGGGTTTCATGTTACTTGAATGAGAAGGATATATACTGGTTGAACCTTCTGTGTTCAGCTGTTAAACTGACAGCTTTTTCTTGTGCCATGAGAAGGCTTTCAGTAATTTGGATGTGGTGCCTTTTTCCTGTCACTGCCAAGAACAATGCTTCTGTTCAGGCTGACATCAGAGGTATAGAATTGCTCTGTGTTTGACCTCTGATAGCTGTGCATAATAGATCTGTGCATCACAAATGCTCCACAAATAGTCTATTTGGGTGCATAGCTCAAGTCAAAACAGCAGTATATATTACAGGGATGTGTAAGTCAGAGGGAAGAGAGTTTAGGGGGGAAAAAGTCATTGCTAGACTTGCCATTCTGTATCAATGTTTACAAAGGAGCTATCTTCCTTATGCAAATAGGATATCCTCCATCCCTGCTCCTGCCTCAGATCTGCTTGGTACATTGCACAATAGCATTGAGCAGACAGGTTTCCTAGAAGTTAGTTTAATTCACTTATAGATGCAAGAAGCATTTGCAAGGCAATTTAGGTTACACTTTCCATTACTGTTGGCTGGAATTGAAGTATGAAGTTTTTAGTACGGTTTTCTGAGAGTCAGTATGCAGTGTAAATAAGGCAAGGTGGCATTTGCCAGTAGGCTGAAAAAATAAATGAGAATTATTTGGAAATGAGGGACAGGCTGGATTGATTTACACGCTAGAGTTGTTTTAGGTTTTTTTAAAATAAATCTCTTTTGATAAAGGTGTATTCTTCAGACTCCTCTGAAAATCTCTCCTAGAGTCAGTAATTCTCTAATTAGAATTTTATGGGTGTTGTCTTTTCCTTCTTTTAATCACAACAGAATGGAGAAGCCTGTCTAATATACTGAAATATCATAGTGTCTATAGATATTTTGATGAGGAATAGTGTTTCTTATATGCCTGACAGATTAAAGCTCCCTGAGTCTGTGGTTTTAATGTATCTTTTTCACTGCTGTGAAATAAACACGAGGGTCAGAAAAAAAAAGGAAATCACACATCTCTTTCTTTACATGTGGCGAATGAGGTGCTAGGTGGATTGTTTAAGCTGCTCAGATCACTAAGAAGTCTAGCAAGAGAGCTGCTGTATCCCTGAGCAGTATCCAAAGCATAAGTCAATGTGGTTTCCGGTTTTGATTTATTCTTTCAAGAAGTACAAAAATTTGAAACTGAAATTGCACTGGAAAACCTGTTTTGATGTGTCTCTACATAAGTAAATGCTCAGTGTGCAATGAGCTCATTCAGTCCGTGCTGAGACTGATGCCAGTGTGGTACCGCTGACTGAGCTGGGTGGGCTCAGCCAGGCTGCAACTCGGGGAATACAGAGTAGCTTTCTACAAACACACATCAAAGAATGTCTGAGAGGACACCACCTGTAAGGTGGCAACAGGTGCTATATGAAGGCTGCCTCACTCTATCCCAATGATAATTAAAGAAAAGGAGAAGGCAAGGTGTCTTCTAAGGGAAATCCCAGAATATTTATGTCAAGGCATCCTTCGAAATAAAGCTTTTTATTACTTCTGTTTGAATAGTTGGTGCATACTCTTCTTTTCCTGCTATTTTTTTTTAATAAACTCTTCTTAGAATTAGCCCCCACTATTGGCCATGGCATAAATTGCTTCACATTGCAGCTTTGCATAATTATGCCATGCACTTTGCAAGGTTTTACTTAGTCTCGAGTTCTTTTCTGACTCTATACATATACAGTGTGACTGTTTATAGGATTATATATTAATAAATGTAATCACTTGTAGAAATGGAAAATTAATATTTATTAAAACTGCCTCTTATTTTCCAGAAGGCCTTCAAATACCTTTAAAACATAAAAAGTGGTATCTTTATTAGCAGTGTTCCATAGAAAATTGAAAGCAATTGAGATGAAAAGCATATATGGGAGTAAGTAAAACACCATTGTTGTTAAATATTGGTGCAGTAAATCCATTTATCTAGATGTACACAGGAAACATATTTGGCCCAGTAACTCCACTGAAAATTTGGCAACTTCAAATTTTTTTGAGCAATTGGAAGAAACTCCTAATGCGAATGTTCTTAGCAGGAGAAAAACATATTTAAATGTCTATTAAATAAAAAGTACAATTTAAAATTAAATGCACTATGTCTTGGTCATATCTCTTGGTATAATATAGGAAGCAAAAATCTAAAGATGTAACTGGGAAGTGCCTGACTAACCTGTCTAGTAACCTGAGAATTTAATTTAACCTATTATTGGCCCTGCCATTTACAGGAACTAGTCCCCTTACTGACAAAAGCTGCTGTATTATAATGAAATAAAGAAGCACTCTAATTTTTTTTTTTTTGTATGAGATGCACATTTTTTTCCTGGTAAAACAGAAAGGTAAAAGAAAGTTCACATCTACATTTGAAACACTTGGCAGCTGAAGTATAACATTTTTTCATGTTTCATAGTGCAATTTTATTTGACATATAGCATTTGTAACAATTTGCTAGTTGTTTACTGAATATTTTAAATATTTCACAAACTGACAATCAATTTTGAGCATTTTATGCTAATGGTAAGAAATGGTCAGAGATGCTAGTGTGGCACATGTCTCATATGCATATGGTATGAATCCTGTTTAACTGGTTTACCAAATATCAAGCCTCAGGTGTCTAATACTAAGAGTTTCAAAACTTATGCTTGTTACAAATATCTGTTTCCATCTTAAATAGCTTAAGTATTTTATGCTAGTCATCCATCCATGAAAAAAAGATTGATACATAGACAGGCTAGCTATTTATCCTGGATTTATCAATACCTCACTAGAGTTCTTAAATAGATTGTAGATGGTGTAATGTAGTGCTGTTCCACTGAGGTTTGGAATCTGGAGCTGTTCCACATTACCAGAACTAGGGACAGAGGGAGGTCAGAAAGAAGGTGAGAGAAATGTCTTCCTCATTTCCTGAGTACAGATGCATTTGGTATAATTTTTTTTCCTCCTCTGTACATACTTCGTTTGGTTGACTATTAATTCCTGGAAATTTCTGAATGCCTTTGCTACTGCAGACCTTTGGAAAATACAATATTTTGACTCTTTTTGTTTTCTCACCTTCTGCTAAAATAGCCACCTCCTCAGGAGGCATATTGGAGTCCTTTTTTTAATGTAGTTTCTGGTACAGATCAAGACAGATTATTGGACTGCATTCAGATTAGAACTATTCACATTAGAACTGTTAAAGAATGATCTGTGTTCCTCAGAGCTGTGTAAGATCACTGTAGATGACCATCAAACATGGCATTTTAGAAGTGATTGTAAACCAGGAAACTATTTGGAAATCACAGTCCATACATAGCTAGAGTTTGCCAGTTTAATTTTATTCACATGCACACAATGTGGATGATAGCTTTTTAAGGAATGGTGCTTGGTTTAACTGTGAATTGTTGCAGTATCAGTTGTGGGAAGCCAGTGTAAATGAATTGGCATCTCCACACATTGAACTTGGGTCACATCAGACCATGCTAAGAGTCCCTGACCTGTCTCTGTTTTCCTTGAAGACACATTTGCTGGGTCTCACTGGTTATCAATAAGCACATCTTAAGTCTACAATATGACAACTAGAACTTCATCTGGGCCTTGCATCCAAACACTGCAAAATATTGATTAGCAAAGATAATTGCTAAAGAATAGTAATCATGAAAAAAGGCATTTATAATGTCACAAGCAAATTTATGATCACACTTGCCTCAACACTGCTCAGCTCAAAACTGAGCACTAAGAACACTGCAGACAAAAGCACGTGAAGTATGACAGGGTAGATATCCGAAGAACAGCGTTTTCTTCCCACCATCCTGTTTTATTCTTTGCAAACTAATAAAAGATAAAATCAGACAAGCTGTGTAAAAATAATGCTCCCTATTGTAACCATGGCTCTTGCAGCATGGAAGGAAAGGTAGGTAACAGAAATACTGAATAGCTTTGTAAAGACAGGTTAGTCAGGGGCTATTGTGGGAAGAAGTAAGGTAATACTCTTTCTTTCCATGACCATCTCACACCAAGAGCTATGTAATGAGAAAACTGTAATGCAGATTTTTGGGATAAGAGCAGTGGTTATTTGTCAGTATGGAACTGGTCTAGTTCTCAAAATGTAGGTTAAGTCCACAATAGACCAACAATGGCCATATCTTTATCTAAAGATTAGAGAAAAAAGACATTATTTCTACCTTTTTTAGCATAAAAATGATGGCTCTCTTCTGTCCTTTTTCTAGAAAAAGCTTGACACTTTGAAGTCTGAATCCTGCCTTTTCATTTGTAACAGAAGGCAGAATTTTCATTTGGTTTCTTTGGAAATGGACACTATAAAAGAACTCCCATCATGTTGGTGTCTACCACTTACTTCTCATCACCCGACAACAGGAGCGAATTGGAGTGAATTATTCACGTTAGGTGGATATAGTTAAGTGAAGTTCAAAGACTACTGTTTTTTTCTCACCAAATCTGGTTTAAGGTAGGCTAACCAATCCATTATTTACAAACTGGTGACTATTATATACCTACTTACATGCTGCATTTCTGGGCTATTCTGTAGGCAAGTCACTTCATCGGAAGTTGACTGCATGGTATGGTAGTTGCTTTTGCTTAGTAAAATAAATTCCTTCTCTCCAAAGCTTTTGCAAAGTAGACACCCACACTGATATTTTTTGTTTTGTGGTAGAGCTTTTCTTCACATTCATTTTACTGTAGGGAAAACAGATTCCTTTTAAAATCTGATATTTATGAACATGCCCAACCTAGAGTCCTTCTGCCAGCTGGGGCTGGCAAAAGCCCAGGTTAAGTACTACAAGTTTCCCTAAACAGTCTTGTTTTTGTGTGATTTCTTTTTGTTTAGATATTCTCATACTAATGGATGGACGTAATTTCTAATTAATTAGTGTTCATGTCCAAAGAAGGTACTGTTTGTGTGGATGTGTATAAAAGAAATTTGCCAGCTCACAGCTTTCAAAATAATATAGGGGTCTGGTACTCAAACTGAAATGACTTGGTGGAAAATCCAACAAAATAAATACTCAAAACTTTTAAGTGGGTGAAGGTCTGATTTTCAAAAGAGTTGAGCTCTGTGGTAAAACTCCCATATTTGTCAGAAAGTAAACTCCTTATACCAAGTGCTTGAAAATCAAGCCACTAAGCTTTTATCTAGAGTTGAGTGTAAATAATATGGTAAAATGTGTCTAGAAATGACCAGTATTTTCTCAATTAGATATTTTGTTATTCTGTTAGCTAAGACAATATGGGAACATGATGCAGTTTGTAGAAAGCCAGCTAGTGAACTAGCAAATCTAAGTTCTTCTATTATTCTTAGTTTACATTATATTAATTACTGAAATATCCTATTATCTTACACATTTGGCTATACAAGTATACCAAATAATAAAAGCTAGAGAATGATATGTGAAGTCTACATAAAGAAAAACTTGATATTTTATGTTTTTTTTTTGTTTTTGTTTTGTTTGTTTGTTTGTTTGTTTTTTGTTTTGTTTTGTTTTTGTCCCTATACATTTTTTTTAAAAATGACATGAAAAAAAATAAACTTTACTTGATTTTTTTTCTCTTAGGACCATGCATTATTGATGTCTTATGAAACTTTCAATGTATTTTCTCAAAGCAAGTGCTAATACCTCATGCTAATCCATGCTGTCAATGGATGTCTGTTTATCTGTGAATCTCCCAACAAGACAGATTTGCTCAGTGACTATATCTGATAAACATGAATAAATCAATGATTGTCACTTTACTTGTTCACATGTATTTATTAAAAGAAAATGATTTAACTTCTAGTATTTTTCTGATGCTCTTTAAGAAAGCAAATAATTATTTTCTGTGTCTTCAGAGACAGCTGATAAAAAGTACCCTCATCTTCATAAGGGATCTGGAGCATTGCTAGTCCTTCTGCCTTGAGAACTATTGATTATTACATTGTATTAAAATATATACTAAGATTTAAAGTCCCAAAGGCACTTAGGCCCATAAATCCCATTGATTTTAATTGGAATTAAATTTCTACATGAGTTCGGAGGACTAGGTTTTATTGGATTTTTTTTTTTTTCATAATTTCACTCATCAAATTATCTTTGATTAGAAGACAATGAGCAGGTAATAGCAACAGCCTTTGAATCTGCTTCTAATGGGTTTAATTCTGTAGCCAGCATTAGTGCTGTGGGAAAATAGTGTGAGAAGTGTTGTTTTATTTGGGGTTGGTGATACACTCAGAAGTTTCACCATTTCTACATCTATATTTGGAATATGTTGTTGCATTTTCCATGAGAACACCCTTCCTCAAGGGCTCTCCAAGGGCCTGGAGATTAATATAATAAAAGGATACCACTGTGGATCTGCTCCTTCTTTAGGTAGGAGAACAGGTGTGATGTGTTTGGCTGGGGTTGACCTTGTGCAATTTATGTACTTAAAAACCAGACAGCATGGATGCTGGTAATTAGAATCAGTTAAAATTTTTTGATAATTTTAAAAATGTTGAGGGATACTTAATTTGACTTTCTTTTCCTTGTGAATGCATTCATTATTTCAGACTGCAAAAGTGTCAGTTCATCTAAAGATTAGAGATAGAGAGCTTTGATAAATCATTGGCTTGTTGAGATTAATACAGAAGAGATGTAGTTCCATGAATTTAATTTTATCAACATACTAGAATGTGAAATAGATTACAGCGTGCAGTAAGTCCACCTAGCTGCACTATTCCCTGAAAAATACATATACTTTGTCTGGTTAGTCTGACACTTGTAAGCTCTATTTAGTCTCAACTGGCCCCAAAATGTCCAGGGCGTTGTTCACTCACGTTGTCTGAGTGGTGGGAGCTTCATCTGTTGCAAATATTATGCATGAACATCATGACTCTGCAGACTGACCACTTAATGACAGCCTTGTTCCCTTTGAATAAACATTTCGCTGAATGGAAGAGAAGGGGAAATAGAGGGATATTGGAGGACAAATGGTGAGAGGGAAAAGTTTTGTAAGAAAGGAGAGAGACCATCGTGCACCAACAAGGCAAAGTGTCTCATAGAACAAAACACTTCCTATAGGAAAAAAAAATTGTGAGAAAATGTAAAGCTCTTGATACATATTACCAAATGCAAATTCTTTTAAGTATTTCACTTATTTAGTTGTGAGTTTTGAATTTGTTCTGTAATGTGATAGATAAAAGAAAAAGAAATCTTGACCTCAATTTCCCCCTCTTCTTTTATCTACTTCTTGGGAAAGGATAAGTGGTCCTGGGATCTGACTGTAAGGTTAAAGGAGCCCTGCCTAGCAGCAACTTTTTTACTCCAAACATTTCTAATCCCTGGTGGAGAAAGCAATAAAGTTCTGTGCTGCAGGTCACGTACCTGAGTACTGGCAGTTCTTTTCAATATCTTAGATTAAATGAACTGTGAAATATTTGTTTTATTAGAAGAGCTTTAGTTTACTTGTGAGTTGTTTTCTAAATCATTTCTGTCCAGAGTAGCTTTGGAAATTCAGTAGTGTGTATTGAACACAGTGTTTAGAAACATTTTTAACAGTCTGATGCACAATGCTTCATTGTTCTGATTGTTAAAACATTCATAGAGGGCCATTCTCCTCTTTGGATGCATACATAAATCTCAGGAAGACTAATGGGGAATTCTGCACATGCAAGGAGAGCACAGCTCCTCTAGTATTGCTGGTAAAGGTGTACATAAGAGGCAGAATTTCTGGATGAAAAGGAGGCAATGGGAATAAAGGCTTCTGCTTAAGGGGCTGGAAAAGGATTCAAATGGCCCACATAATTGTGGTTCTGCTACAGGTCTGTGTATGTCCCCAACATGGAAATCAAACAGGATGGTTACAGTGGGGGTGCAGGTACCAACACAATCTGTTCATGCTCATCTCAGCAGGGACAGAGGGAGTCCAGGAAGCTGCACAGGTTTGGACTTGAGATAGTAAATCCACTGTCAGAAGCATCAGTTTGGACACTGGCTGTCTAAAGAGCCTCACATCACATTTTATCACTACTGCAGACAAATCCACACAGGCATTTGTGTGTAGGAATTGAATGAAAATCTTGCTGCCAGAATGTTTTTGCTGCAGTGGAGTTTTGCATCTATGCTTTCACATTTGGAAGCACACTTCATTTTATCTCTGGCATCTGGAAATGCAATAAGCTGTTTCTGATCTATAGTGAGTTTCTTGCTTGTTTTTCAGGTAAGATCACCCTCAGCAGTTTTGTCCTCGAGGAGCTGGACCTGGAGGGACCCAGGCTTTGCCAGTATTTCAGCCATTGTTGAGAAATTCTGTAATGGATGAGCTGTGAACTGGGGGTGTGAACTCCTTACCTGGTGAAGGCCATTCTGCAGGTGTGATGCTCTAACTGGCAGCAGCCCCTTAGCACAGACAACAGATAGACCCTTCCTCTAAAAAAGAATAAATTTCGGAGTAGTGCTGGGTACTGGGGTTTTTTGTTATTGATCTCTAGGCTTGCATATGGGAACCTAAGAGAAGGATTTTAGTGAGGTGCTCAGTTAGAGACATGTTATACCTTGCCTTCTGCCTTCATCTTCTCTGACTTGTCAGTAGACTTGGAAAAAATAGCTAATATTTAATGGGTTGTAGGTGTAAAAATTGAATGTATATTTGAGAAAAGTCTGAAATAACATTTATAGTGCAGCCAGAGTATATTGCATTTATAGTGCAAAGCAATTAGAGAAGCCTGAAGAGACTGTATCTGTCCTCTTAATCAAGAAGGATTACCTGTCTATCCTTTGTCTATCACTTTCTAAGACTTGCCAGAAGAAGAATACACTAAAATAGTCACCTCTCTTCACCTCCCAGAAAAACTGCAGTAGGCAAAGAAACTGAAATGGGTGGGGATTGGCCAAATAATTGGCATTGTCACAATCCTACTGTGAAGCTTGCAATAAATGGGTTTAAAGAACATGGGCTGTGAAAGAACTAGGATGGAGTGAATGGAAAAATATTCAAAAATATGTTATTCAGAACATTTCATGTATTCATAAATTATTCACCCCCACAGAACTGCAGGTGCCTCAGGATTTTTCCATGTAATATCAGATCCTCAGCTGGCACAAGCTGGCACCGCTGCATTTGTTTCCACGGAGTGATGCCATTTTACAAGGATGTGGTCCATCTTATTATTTTTAATTTTTTCCCTTCTTCTTTTTCTGTTCCTAAACATTCAAATACATGCAACTCTACAGAGGGAGCTCTGCTGAGTCTGAAAATGAACCTTGGGGCGCTATGATTGTGCAAGCTCTTTAAGCTTTACTTTCACTGCTTCCGTGATAACATCAGTTCTTTTCTCTGTGTGTTGATAGTGTGCTGCTGACAGCTACCTGCATGTGCTTTCTCTCTCTCCTGCACCTGTTTTGTGTGTGTATGTTAAATGGTCAAGTTCCATTGTACACCAATCTTCAGCTGTTATCAAGTTAATTTATGGATGAATGTAGTTAGCTTTGTACGTATTTTCAAAACCGAGAATAAACAGAATTGTTTTTCCTTATTTAAAATCCCATTATAGCAGCTGCACTATAAAGTGTATTTTTCTGCTGTTAAATATTTTATCTTGACCACAGCTTGCATATCAGCACACTTGTAGCAGTATGTTGACTGTTATCTTTTGTGTACCAAAGCACTAGATAGTTTGGAATAATTAAATAACATTGCTTCTCCATTATCCTTGGAGGGCTGATACTCTTTTCTTCTAAGATAAAAGGCAAACATATATTATAACAAATCAAACTGTAGGATGATAAATATTTTTGTAAGCCTGGATAATAATGTAACAAAAATAAGATGAAATCCACACTTTCCCACTAGTATTCATCTCCTATATTTATTTTTGCTGATAGAGCTGTGGAAAAGGAAGGCTCTGTAGCAGTGCATTTGCAAGGCCATTACACATTCCTGAATGACACAGTCATCACTACTCTGAGCCTTATTTGCTCAAGGTTTTATAAATATAGATTGGTGTATGGGTTTGGGTGGGAAAAATATCAACTCTAGGACAAATACATAACTCAAGTCAGCACCATTTCAAGCAGTTTTTTCGAGATTTTGTAACCTTTTCTTTATAAGATTTCCAGGCTGATTTCTGCAGAAATAGTTGTGACCATGTGTTGTCTGTGTATTCCCCACATCTTTGTTAGCATGACTGACAGTTGTAGTGTCTGTATTTCCTCAAGTGAAATGAAGGCATTCCCCAGTACTACTGAAATTATGATTCATAGGATCAGGACAGAAAATATTTTTCTTGATATATTTGTATCTAATATATTTTCCGTGGCAGAGATGTTTATCCCAAGACCAACATTTCATTGACTTCTGGTCATTAATCAAGTGAACTACTCAGATGAAACCCATTTTTGATTTGAGAAAAGCCTAAACATTAATTTAATAGAATAGTGGGTGGAGGTACTGATAGGAAATAGTTTTAGATGTACAGGGTGAAGTAGTAGTACCAGATGGGAAGTCTTAAGGGAGTTAGGACTAGAATAGAAAAGTCTTTATGGCACAGATTCCGGGGTGGGGGGAAAGAATAAATTGAGCATAATAAAAGGGCATGATGAGGATCAGGCAGTATCAGAGGATAAAATTATTATTCAATCTGCTAATTTTTGCTGCAGAACTTCATGACAATAAGAATTAATAGGACATATTGCTACAGCTTAATTTAAAAGAAAAAGAGGCAAAAGCATAGGAAATCCCTCAAATTAAAAAAAAAACCTCTTGAAAATTAATTCAATAAAATATGCTTTTATATGTCATATATACTATGTTTTCCATTTTATGTTGCTAATTTGAAGAATCTGAATTAAAAGGAGTCTTTAGTTACCAAAAGTTCCTTTCCCCTTTATTGTCCTTTAAGGAAATTATCACTAGCACAAAACCTTCTACCCCATTGCTATGATTGGTTACAGAAAATTTCAGTAAATTTTCAGTAAAAAATGGTAACTCACATTACCTACAGATGAGCCCGAGTATTTGCCAAAACTCAGTTTTCTACAGAGCATAAAAATTAAATTGCTGTGAATTAATTTTATTGTATTTTGTCATGACTGTATTTATTCTGCTACTCTCTAAAGGTGCCTTTACCTGTTTTTTGTTTACATATAACTATTAGAATTTGTTCTAGGAAGTATAGAATTTACATAATCATAAAATAAAGAATGTACATACAGATGTGAAGTAAACCAGTAAACATTTTCATCCATGAAATGTTATTGCTTGACCTGATGTAAATTAAGAACATCTGCTAATTGAACAGTAATTATTTGTTATTTAGAAATTATGGTAATGAAAATAAATGAGTAATTTTTTTGTCGTGTTAAAATAGTGATCTTTATTCATTTTATTGTAAGTTTTTGGATTTTATAGGACTATATCTGTCATTTAATTGTAGCAGAGATGAACAATAGTTACTTGTATTCATTTTGGCAGACATAAACAAGTAAACAGTGTCCAGCACATATTTTCAAGTGCTGCAGTCATAGGGAGAACTTTATGAAACATTTAGTTGTTCAACAGAGTAGCAATGCTTAGAGGTTGACCTTGAAGTTTTTGAAATGTGAATTGATCCACTGGAACAAGTACAAAGCCAGCTTTGGTGCTAAATGTAAATTGTTAAAAATGGTGCTGCATAACATCTGCCTTGTAGTACGCCTTAATCAGCACTGTGAAAAATGAAAGTTTAACGATCTACCATAGTGGCTTCTAAGTGAAGGATAAACAAAGGATGAAAGAGTTTCCTTGCATGGTTTGTAACTGATGGCATGAAAAATGTCAAGAACCATCTGCCTCAAACTTATCCAAACTGTCATCAAGTATTCTAATCCAGTCAAAGGAGATACAACTAGAACAACCTATGTAACTTGCTGAAGGCTTATCAAAAGAGTTGTAAATAAGGAAAAAAAAAAGGAAAAAAAAAGAAAAAAAGGAGAAAAAACCCCCCCTATCAACTGCATAAGCACAGATTTCTGCCAGCTTGCCTGTGGCTTTGAAATTCAATCCCATTTCTCTAGTCTGACAAACTGTACTAAATGGTAAAATGGATTTTTATTGCTTTCAGCCATTTTCATTCCAGCTGCTATCACTAGGTAAGTACTCAGTTTTCTAATATGAGAATTATATTTTTTTATTTCACTTTTCTCTTTTGTGTGTGTATATTGACTGCAATATGCACAAAAACCTATTTTTGCAGAGCTAGGGTATAAATGGGGACATTTACACTTCTGAGCTTAAAAAGCTGCTACTCCTTCTAACTCAGCACACAAAAGAATCCCTAATATAGCTATGTCAGTGCAGAAAGCTACATTCAAGTGAACAGACATGTTTTTTTGCATTGGCTTTCACAGCAGATAGGAAAGCATGATTTTCCCAAGAAAAGAAACACACATATTTAATGCTGGTCTTCCTTAATTACACCAATAATTAATCAAATGACCCCACATTTGCTAGTTTGATTTTCAGTAAGTTATGCAATTTTCAGTAAGTTAGGTCATTCTGTATCTTGGGCATAGATTCAGCAATTTGAAATGTCCCTTGATAGCTGAAGAGAACAAATCTCATTGAAAGTCAATGAAAAGTCTGTTGCTAAGTCAATGAATTACCTGGAGCTCTGTGTCTCATCTACTGGTGCCTGACACTGCACTTGACCAGAGCACATTGTTTTTTTACTGCAAGTAGTCCTGTTCCTTGTGCCTATGGGATTCCTAAGGGTTGAGAGTTAAGTCCCAAGGTTTACTCTTGCATTCTATTCCTACGGAGGTCCCTTGGTTTTGACTGGTTTCCAAAATGGGGACATTAAAGACTTTTTGTTTTCACTAGTGTTGTGAAAATGGAGCTTAATCAGGGCTAAAGCATGTGTGACCCCTTTGTTAAAACTTCCTCTGAAGGCATTTGTTGAGAATTGGAACTTTGGAGAGGTTGGATAATGATTTAGGTAAGTAAAGGTAATCAAAAGGAAAACATGGAAACAAAACCAAGGGACACAGAAGGAAAAGTGAAAAGATAATGAATTTCAAATCTACTTAGTATTTTCACTTGTATGAAAGTATCACTTCACATCCTTCACTTGTATTTTAGTATCACTTTTTTGTAATACGTAGCATAACATAAACTATCTCAGAGCTGAAAACTATAATTTTTGGGCATGGAATGGGAAACATGCAATTTCATCAGGTTCTGGTAAAGGTTCCATATTGGCAGTCTGTATTGATGTATTTAATTTTCACTCAAAATTCAGAAGACTTAGAATGCATACAAATATCCATATATTGTGTTGTTTGAAGTTGTAATTTTTTCTTTGCTACCAAGCTATGATATCTTCTAATAGCTGTGTAGAGTTTAAGGGTAAAAGAAATCTTTCTATTAAATGTATCCGTACTTTTCATTGGCTCTTGAGTGAATTTATACAATTGATGTTGATACATTTGTCATGGAATATTCTAGTGTACAGGTGGAAACAGATGATACAGTATAATTTTTTTTTTTGGTGACAAAATGCTATGCAATGCATTGGAAGATTAGTTATCCGTAGCAGTTATATGAAATGCAAATGTCATAACACAGATTACATTTCCATAAAACCAAAATAACACTTCAATATATGTGATTTAGTTTTACTGTGCACATTTTTATTTAGCAGAACTGACACAGTGCTTCATATTTGCATCATTTTTTTGCCTTTCACATTGAACAAAAAGGTGAAGAACTATTTCAATGTATAGTAACCATTTCATTTCTGGTAGTCTCTCAAAAACGATTTTCAGTTTAATGAAAACAATCTCCCAATTTTTCATCCCTACTCCTAAAAGCAAAAGGGGGTAGGCCAAATATCGAATCTTCTTGCAATTCCACTATGGAAATCTGGCCCATCTAAAACCCCACTTTGAGCAGCTTTTACAGAAAAAGGCCAATGGAGAAGGAACAGGGAAGGATATGGTAAAGAGACAGTCTTTTTTTTGGCATCATCTATTATTTATTATCCATCTGAATTAGTCAGGTTTACTGGGTGTTTATAAAGATAACCAGTTTCTTGTCCAGTTCTTGGGACTGGCCTACTTTAGGTAAAGCAATTCTTAGCTCATCTGAGTTTCAAATGTGCAGGAAAGAACTGGGAATAGCAGGGTTTGTAGGTAGTAAGGCATTCATCAGAACTTCGCTCCTTCTTTGTATTGTTTAGTCAGTTGGCATTTGCTTATTAAATAAAACAATAGATGTTAAGTGGGACCACTCATCCCACCTGAGAGCTCTGGGAGTCTACTTAACTTGATATTGCCTTTTTTTTTTGTTCATTAATCATCATCTGCTTACATATTTGGATAATGAATTCATTTAGTTAGGATGTCAACAAAAAGCACTTAACAAAGAGTTACAACAAGCTAAGTGGAAGATGCCACAGAACTACTCCAGGAATAAGAAAATTCCTAGTTTGGTAGTCAGAGCTCTCATCATGCTGCAGACCTCATATACTGGTTTTAGGGTGTCTCAGCCTGTTAAGCACCATGTGTAGCTGTGAGGATCACTAATATGCCGTTGCTATGTTCTTGACCACCTCTAAGATAAACAACCACCAAAAATTATTATGTAATTTCTCTCTATATTCAGTGCAGATGTATAAATACCTCTGGGTTATTAGCATCTGCCTTCAGACATCCCTGGAGGAGGATGTTTCCACTGAAGAGTGAGGGGAATAACTAACTTCATACAGCTAAAATGCAAAGAGAGAATTCCCATGCTCTGTGTTCTCCCTCAAAGAGCTGGCAGTCATTTCCTATGTGGGCTGTGGTATGGATGGTGGTGTGGAGTTTTTTTCCTTTTCTTTTAAATTTCTACACCTGCATAACTTCATCCTGTTAGTATTCATATCCAGAACACTTGGCATGCACTGGCATTTAAAAGTAAATTACTGTTAACAGTCTGTAACACATCAGTAGTAGCATGAAGTGCTACTTTGTGAGATAACAATGGATGCTGTAAATGGAACTTGATTTTTCACAATATCTGACTGTGGCATGAGAAAAGTGGAATCTAAATGATCATGATACAATAAAGCATCTGCGGACTAGCTGAGACACTAAATTAGCATTTTTTGATAAAGAATAGTGTGGTGCATAGCCTATAAACCATGCTAATAGCTCTATCTTTGTAATTCATAAAGCATATACAACACATGCAGGTGGTTTCTTATTTTCATATGGGCAGAATTGTTTGAGTCTTGTACACAGGTATGTATCTTGTGATTTCCTGGCCTTCTCATAAACCCAATTTCTTGTTTATTATTACTTTCTAATTGTTTCCACTGATTGATGGTATTTATTGTGTTTTGCTATAAACAGCATGTGATTTAAAGAAAATAAATGCCCTGATTTCATTGCATATTGCTGTTGCTGTTATTTTGCACAGTTGTTAAACAAAAATCTCATGTGGTTACTGTTCATCTTTTTGTGGCAATTTCACTTTCAGTACTCAATGATATGGCAGTGATGGCAATGTGCTTACACTGTAGTGAACTACTAGGTGTGTATTTGGGTTTTTTTTTTTGGTGGGTTAAGCAGTCTAGAGCAACTACAGAAACTAAAACTTTCCAAACAGCGATGTTCAGTTTGCTGGCCCCTAAACAGAAGCTTATTGCAAGAAGTTATAAATGGCAGGAGAAAAAAAACCCAAGCCTTCTCTGTGCTCTGTTTGCTGCAAGAGACCCTCAGAGGTGTGCTGGTCATGCAGTCATTTCCAGTGAGATACATGTGAATTTTAACACAACTGAACAGGTCTCTCCAGCTCAGGTTTGCAGGCAAGCTTTACAAAAATACTGGATGGAAATCAGCAAAGAGCTGGATTCTGGTGCTCAGCACACCTGGCAGTACGTTAATGCACTCTTATGTAAATGGACTTAATGGAGAGAATGGAACATATCCAGCTACAATGGCTAACGGGATAAATCTCCACATCTGAGTGCACGGCTCAGCCTGGCCAGCTGAAAACAAGATAAATCCAGGCAGGAACTAAGAGGAAAATCATGACCTGATTTTCCAAAGTAAGGCCCTGACATGGTGGCATTTGGGCAGCATGTCACACTGTGCATACTTCTCCCTGAGAGAAAAAGGGGATTTTTTAAAAATGTGCAGTGGGACTGCTCTAATTTTGAGTTGTTCTCTTTTATTTTGTCATGCAGCAGACTCAGAGGTTGCTGGACTCAGGGTGAGCATGGATGAGTGTGAGGCCATGGGGAGCACCATGAAAAGGAGCTTCTGCCAGCTGGTGGATGCTGCTTGTTCAGTGTGGGGAGGCTCTGGCCAGCCTGGGGGGAGCCGTGGCAGCACAGGGGAGTCCTGCCACAGGGACTGTGTCCTGTCTGTGGTGCTGTCGGGAACAGCAGGGAGTCCCACTGTGGGAACTTTGTCCTGTCTGTGGTGCCAGGAGGGCCCTGGGCCCATGAGCAAGCTCCCTGTTGGTGTCCGTGACTGCAGGGAGGGTGGGGCATCCTCCCAGACCTTCCCTCAGCCCGGTGAGTGCATGGCACAGGGACATCATCCCACCACTGCCCTGCCAATGGCCTGCACACAGCCCTGGCATCAACTCACTTGGAGGTTTTGGGGTGGGATTTGGCCCTGGATCCCGAGCACGAGGGCTCCTCTCAAAGGCAGGGTGATGGCACCAGGCTCTGCATCTTCCCCAGGCCGCAGTTCACAAGTGGTGCTTCTCCCTCTGCTCTTGTTTGTTCTGTATCAGTGCTAAGTGTCACAGCCAGGAGAGTCACCAAGCTGGTGCTGGTGCCATGTGCAAGGGCTGGCTGGGGACATTCCCTGTCCAGGCAGCCAGGCTCTTTATCTGAGGGCGGATAGGAGCAGTTTCCCAGGCCCTGGTCAGCCCGGGAGACCAAGCCTGAAGGCCGAGGGACCCCGGCACATACTGCCCTCTTTGCTTCAGAAATGAATTGTCTACCCTGACTCAGACAAGCAGTTGAGCTGGGGAAGAGGGGAAGAGCCATGGCAAGGGAGAAATAAAGTACTTGAATTAGGGATTTGTAAGTAAATGTCTGTTTCTTCAGTTTTATATAAAAAAGGATTTCTGGCAGTAGTCGCAGAGGGCAGGAGAGAAAACCATGAATATTGATTTCTCTCCTAAGAGAAAAGGGTCATTTGTTAAATGTAACCTAACATTTGATTGCAGGGGAATAGGTTAATTTCAAAGAGTGATTTTCCACATTTTGTGTATTGAACATATTCAAGGAAAGAAGAAAGTGATTGACCACATTTCCTTACATCTTTCTTCCAGCCCTCAATACCCATGCTTAATTGACAAGTACTTGTACAAAAACAAGCAATAAAAGGTTAAAAAGCTTTTTAATTGTGTCTTAGATACTGTGGCTTTACTGCAGCTCTAAAGGTTCACCTTAGCATGGGTTTGGAAATTGGGCTTATTTTGCACTAATTGGAGAAGAAGTTTCTATTATTGTAAGGAGTACCTACCACAATATAACTTTTGTTTCCCATCTGTTAGGGCTTGATGGCAACATTTAGTCATGTCATAGAAGAAAATTAGTAATATGTTTCCATAATCACTGCATTGATTAATTTGGAGTTAAAACCAGGTGACTTTTGGATTTGTTTTATCTTTCTCTACTTCATTAACTAAATGACATGTAATTTCTTCAATGTTTCTTCACTTCTGCTGTTCTAATGGAAGTTAACAAGTGGAATTATTGCATCTACTGATGGTTAACATAGAAAAGTCTCTTCTCCTGCTGTTGTGGAGGAAGAAAAATCATGCCCACTTCCAAGGAAAACTGAATTTAATACTCAGTCTGTAAGTTTAAGACAACTTACATTTCTTGTTTGTAAGCACAAGCTTCAGGTTTTCTCTCACTACCAGAAGGTCATAACCATAAATCAATATTTTTCTGAATCACGTTAGAGTTCTTGCACTAGTGCAAACTAGATGTCAATTAGTATGAAGTTAGAAAGATGGCACTTTGCATGCACCCTTTTTATATTTTTCAACAGGCACTTGAAAAAGAAACATGAATTAAAGGCTCTAAGTTCTTTAATTGGCACTAGTGAGTTATAGGAAAAGAATAAAAAACAAGAGGCTGAGATCATCACTAAGCATGTTGTAGGGAGAGGTGGCATTTGATCTAAAAATGTCACATTTCACTGTGAACACAAGTCTTTCACTATGAAGTTATATTGCTCCCTGTAATGCTTTTCTTTCTAGGTTGGATTATGCTGAATTTCAATTCAATATGCATAAGAAAAATCTTGGCAGATTTTCTGCCTGCTTTCAGGAAGATTTGTGTGCTTAATACTTAATCTGTTGGATACTATTCCTTGTTTTGCATTTTTTGTTCTGATTTAGAAAAAAATGGTCTTACCGGTTTACAAGCCTTACTTTCTCCTAAGTCTATAAACATAATGATTTCCCCCTCAGAATCAAGTCTTTGGCTTGCAAAATTGGTTGTATTATTCTTATAAGTACATGGCAAATTTTACTCTCAGTCATTGTTCCCTTTTTATTTTTCTATGTGTTCATCTAACTGTTCTTATCCAGGCTGTAGCTGTGGTTTATTTTTTCTGGTTTGTCAGTTTTTTTGGGCTTGGTTTTTTTTCTCCTCTTGTGTGGAAATCTTACAGACTGTCAGTTCCAAGACTCTGTGCTTGATTTTCCTTGTCGACTTTGGTCTCTGAAGGAACATGATGTAACTCAAAATTTAAAGTAGGCCTTGGTGAGCTGGTTCAAATTAATGGAAGTTCAGTGTGGTGGCCTCCTCTTTTTTTTTTTTTTTTCTTTTTTTTTTAAATTCTGGGTAAAAAGCATNTTTTTTTTTTTTTAAAATTCTGGGTAAAAAGCATCATCCACTTCCCACTTCCCATGAAAACATAACATTCTTAAAATGCTGAAGAAAGCCTATATATCACAGTACTTCCAGCCAACTAGAAATTTTCTGGAAATTGAGACTTGCTGACTAGAAATGTCAAATTTTAATTCTTTTCTGAACAGGGCTGTAGCTACAGATCTTTGGTGGTTCACCCTTTATTGCTTTTAGAGGTACTGTAATTACTAACGTGCAAGAAGGCCATGACATACTGAAACAGAATCTGATTTTAAAAGTGTCTAAAATGAATGAAAGAGAGATTATAATCCAACTCAGTGGTTGGATCCTTGATCTGGTTGATATATCACTCATGTTTTACTAACCAGTGACTTGTCTATTTTGTCCAAGAGACTTTTCCCCTTGTCCAAAGCATGTGAGTGTAGAAGTGATGATGCTTGAATTATATGTGCTTTGTACTATCCTTCAAAGGAAGGCAGAGGGGAGGGTGCTCAGGCGATCTTAAAATAGTTCCATATCAAAAGTTCGAATTTAAAAAAAATTGCATCAGTTTATGCTCTTCCTTGCTCTTCAGATGAGTGACTGATAGTGGGCTCTATTTGCCTTCAGTGAACAAAGCACACAGGATTCGAGCTGTTTGTGTGCTTTGTAGTGTCAATATATTTATACAGTATGTATGACAATAAAATCTGATGCTCTCTTATTGCTGGAAAAATGAGGACAAATGAATAGGTGATACAAGTCTTCATTACCATATTGGACAGTTTCTGAAGGAGTAATATGTTTTATAGAAGTTAATGAATGTTTGAAAGGCTGTCTTTATAACAGCATGTTTAAGATAATGCCTTACAAATAAATTTGTGCAATACTGGGGGGTTTTGTTTGTTTCTGAACAGGGATGTCAGTTTTTCCTTGATGGCATTTAACATTGACTAATGTAGAACTCGTGTTCTGAATATTCAATATTTTCAGAGCATAATAGGCAGGATGATATGTGTGTATACACACATTAGTAAGACTTGCAGAATGTATTTTAAATTGGGGGGAATTTAAAGATCAGAAAAGTTCTGAAGCTCCTGGTTTTTCTGCTTAGTTGTGCAGTCCTTGGAACATTCATCATGTTAGCTTATCAGATACTGGGTTTTGTTTCAGCTGAAATAGAAAAGTCTGGATGATGTGCCCTTGGCACAGTACTGTAAACTGGCTCGCACAATGTCTGTTGGCAAAGGTGAAAAGTGCTGTTGTGGTTTTGTGAAGTCAGTTTTGACTCACAGCTTCTGAAGCTCCTATCAGCTAGAGTGTAATAGGTATCCTGGAATCTCAGTATCCGTTTAGATAAGTGCCATGTCAGTCTCTCTCCATCTGTATTAACTACTCTGCATTACATATATATCATATATATATCAGGAATATGTGTCTTGAGCTAAGGAAGCTTGAAAGTGAAAGAAAGAGAAGTTGGAGTGCGTCTTAATCTGCTCAAATGTTGTTCTCTGTTTTTTTTAACACTTTGGGCTGCATCTTGATCTCTTCTATCAAGGCATGTATTTCTGCATAACATCAAAAATGCATTTTCTGCTTGGGTACACTGGTGACAGGAGTTTTTTAAGTGCTACAGTGACGTTTGAACAGATTTTGTGCTGATTCCAGGAATATTGTATGAATACAACGGGAAACCAAACTCCAGTAGCAGAACAGAGGTTTAGAATATTTGTGGTTGTTAAATAAATAAATGAATAAATAAATAACTAAGTTATATATTTATTCAGCTATAGCATCTGAACTGAATTGAACTATGTTGCTTTATATTTTGATCTTCAGTAGAATGAGACTGTATTCCTTTTCTCCAGTGAATTTTTGCTGTCTTTGTTTCTTCCAGAAAAAAAACCAGTTAGGTGACAATAGTTTACAGCACACAGTGGTACTAAATGAATTTAGTGGTGCTACCCTTGCTTTGTTCTAGCATAAGTGAGTGGAGAATAACGGATGGATTCTTTAGTGGTGACCCCATTAACCCCTCAAAAGCTACACTGAGACCTCAAAAGGTGTGTAGATTTTTCCAAGCCTTCCTCTCAGCCTTCATGGCCTAGTGATGCAGAGATTGTGGGAATAATTGTGGATGTCCACCAGAGAGAACTGAAAAAGATGAGAATTAGTTTTACAGTTTGGTCTAGTGGTTTTCTTTAAACCCCAAAAGATTTGAAACTGAATCCTGGAAAGGAGCCAGATCAGCCAAATAGGAAGGCATTATTTAAACTAAGGTGTAGCAGTGAAACCCTGAGGGATCTCTGAGGAAGTAAGTGCTCTTCCAGGCTACCTTTGAGTGTGCCCAGACCCTCGTACAAGGGAGTCTTCAACTTCACGGCATCAAGTGTCCCAACAAATAAAGAACAAACAGCTGACTATAGAATGCATAGTCCTCTGCCCAGGACAGGCTTTGTCAGTACCTGAAGCAGGAGCAGCTATAGATTAGGTTGAGAAAGTGTGAAATAATCAGAGCAAGGCAGGACACTGAGAGGGAGTATGCTCTCTGGCTGAGAACCAGGCACTTCAGACAACACAGCTCTGTTTCCAGTTCTATAATGTAGTGTTTCTTCTGTTGTCCAGAATCCTGCACACCAAAGAGCTGGTAAGGTCTATTTTTAGAATTCAATACTGATATTTTTTGATTATGAGGCAAATGTAGTTGTCACTATGAGGTGCTCACGGGGTTAAAGGGTATATGGGTATGTGAAATAGTCCTCCCTTTGAGGAGTTAAGAGGGTTTTAATCTTCATTCTTAGAAGTCTGGTAGTTCTTCCTGTAGACTGAAAGTCAAAAGGGTAGAGGAAAAAATAACTTACACCAAAGAGGACTAGAACAATTTTTTCCAAAGGATATAAACAAGAGTCCTGCAGAAATGACAAACTACATTTATCTACTGAAGCATGTTGGTCTAGTGAGTAAGGAAAATGCCTTGTGGAATTATTTGAAGAAAACTTAATGTGCCCTGAAAAGGCGGTGTGGAAATGGAAGGGGGCTTCAGCAGTGTCTTTGCACTGATGTCCTGTAGACCTTATTCCAGGAGCTACACTTCTTCTGCTTAGGAACTACAGCAATATCTCTTGGTGGTTTTTTGTTGTTGTTGTTGTTGTTGTTGTTTTTGGTTCTGTTGGTTTTTTTTTGTTGTTTTTTTCATCTCTTCCAGTAAGAGGAGGACTTGGAAGGAACGTGTTGAGACCTAATAGAGCCCAGTAAAACATTAGCATCTACCGTTCACAGATCTTGGAGTCTTTAATAAGTATCAAATAAGCCACTCCTGTTAGGCAGCTAAATATCACTGGCCCCACTTCAGGAATGGGTAAATTAAGACTGAGAAAGGCTAAGGGACTTGTCAAACATTGTTCAGAAAGTCTGTGTCAGTCATATATTCCTGACTCTGTTTTCTAGCCAGCAGTTTCATTTCTCTGATGTTTAATTAAAAATCATAAAGAAAATATGTGCTTAACAGGTAACAAAGACCTGTTATTATCTCTTTGTTTTTCTGCATGTGTTTTTATAATGCTTCCAGATGACAGAAAATTCTTTTCCAATATTTTCAGATGTGTAAGGATGATAAAGTCATCTTCCTAACCTGTCCCATCTACTGTTTCTTTCTGATGCCAGGGAGAGGTGAATGCAGAGGTCAGGTTCTATTTCTGAATCATTGTGGCTTATTCTGAGTGTGATGCTGCTTTACTTCTCTCTGCCCACCACCCGCCTTCAGTTCCCACAGTTGTGTGTTTGTATGCGCTGTTTTTTAACACCTAAGTGGAGATATGAAATGACTCAATCTACAATGACACATTTAGATTTCAGATGTTATACTGGCCAATATGCTCACAGTTAAGCTGTCTTTGTAGCATGTACTTTTTTATCACTGGTTTCAGGCTTGCTATGAGGAGCTGTGGTAAAATCCTGTTAGATTTATCATAGCTGTATTCCCTATAGACACCTAAAAAGATACAATATTCCAGAATTTACTTTATATTTTGAAACTATGCTTAATATTTATTGTAGGGTGCAGAAAATGAAAATATCAGTTTGACCTATCACATCTCTAACTTCATATCGCTGATCTTTTAAAAGGGGCTACTTGTAAACAGACCAGATAGTATCAGAATGGTCTTTTCTGATGCCATTAGGTATTTCTGTCCCTATCAGGCTCTGGTGATTCTCTGTTTCAGTGAAATATAAAATTATTACAAGTTTTGTTTGTTAATTCATATTATTGATGACTGCAGACTTTTCTTGGGGATGTATTTGTGCACAAAATTTACAGAGAAGCACATAGTAACGTAATCATAAATCATAAAACATAATAAAGTAATAACTGAGATCACAACATATAGTTAAGGTCTCAAGGTTACGGACATATAAAGAGAGCTTCCCCCCAAAACGTCTGTCCTTTAGCTTCCCATTTGAGGACTGTAGGAAGGTAAGCTTTTTTTTCCTTATGTGCTTTTTGCCATGAACTCTTTTGTAATTCTGATTTCTTTGTTCTACCATGTATAGCCCAGTAGCTCTTTGGTCTTATCTCTGGTGGACCTTTTGACAAAAGTAACAAATATTTTTTTTTTATATTATATGATCCTGTTAGTCCAGAGTCCTCACTCTTTTGAGAAACCAAATCTTGTTTTCCTCTTGTATAGAAGAGGATGACTCAATCCAAAGCCCACTCAAATTGGGGAGTTGACTCTAGCCTGTATCTGCTGAAATGAGGTCTTCTTTCCTCAGAAACTAAGTACGTATCAGACCTAAAACCCTGAAATCTTCTGATTCATGTGCTTATCCTTAATCACACGTCTTGATTAAAGAAAAAGAGCTTGTGATGTCCGCTGTGATAAGTATGTTCTGAACTGTGTCAGAATTTAAGGTAGCCAAATAGCATATAGTTTTATTTGGTGGAAAATGTCAGTAACACCTGTAATATATTTGACTGTTGTGCTTATATTTGCTCACTATTTTCCATTCAATATCTAATTGCTGGAGTAACAAGGCATTAAAGCATAGTACCACAAAGAGACATTACGTGCAAACATAGCTTTTTGGCTGGGGGTGCAGGGAAGAGAAAAACAAGGATGAATAAATAGTATGTTAATGTGAGTAAGTGTATCTTTCCCTGGCAATGTTTTTTGCTGGGTGGCTGAGCTGGGAGCACTGCTTTGATAGAAATGGCTGCCAGACGTAGCTCAGCACCATAAGCAGGACAGTGCTCGTACTTCTGGAGCAGCAGCAGCAAGCGAACATTTCAGTGTGGACCTTGGTTTGTTACAAAGACAAAGGTCTCTCTGCTCTCTGGTTTCCAGGTTGCTAGGACACATGAAAAGTGTTTTGATTCATTTGTCCACAGGAAAAAAAAAATAGGAAGAGCACAAATACTTGAGAAGGCAGGTTAGTACTGCCTTGATCCACTCCCAAGCTGTGTACATGTGCCCCGGGGCTAGCTCCAGGTGCAGGCCTGTGGAGAAAGTCCTCAGGTGACATATGTATAAAAAAAAGAAAAAGGTTAATATGGGGTATATTTGTTAGGGGAAACCTGGCTGCAGTATCTGATCCAGGTACAGGCAGAAAGGAACATCCCAGTTTGCTGCAGGAATTGCAGTGGATTGTAGATGTTGTTAAAAGATGGTGAAAGGGCTGTTGTCACCTTTGCAAGCTTTACCTTCCTCATCTGGCAAATGGCTGCTGTCTTATCCTGAATGAGAGAGAGCTAATATTCATTCAGGTTTGTCTGTCAGACAACATGAAAGCAATCAGATGGAAGAAACCAGGCTTATAGAGAAGGTGGAGTATTATTGGCAAAACATTTTGCAATCTCTGCTGACTTTATCCACCGCCCTTCAACATGCTCTACAAATCTGTGTAGTTAGTTACGTGGGGTCTTTAGGTAAGAAAATCAAGCCTAGAGGTACCTTTTGGGATAATGCTGATGGTAGGAGAAGGCTGCCATTTCCATTTTTTTCTTGTCAGAACTCAGAGAAGTGAATTTAGCACCATTAGAGGCTTAAAAGTCTCTTGGAAGATGAATTATTTCAGTTACATTAGCAGCTGACTCAAGGTTTCAGCATTTTTATTTCTTTTTTTTTTTTTTGGAAATGGCTAAAAAACTAATTAAATCAGAGTGGATGCTTTATCACCTCATCTTCATATTTTTCATCCATATCAATATACACGCAGTTTGGTATTGGATTCTGGACAGAGATACAGGAAATCTGTGAAACCAAGTCTGTTTACAGTTTGATATTGGCATTTTTCCATTAAAAAAGAAATTGGAGGGTTTAAAAAGAAAAATATGCTTCTTGGGGAGCAAGTCACGTCTTCAGAAATGTAGATAGATATCCTTGCTTTTGCCAAGAGCTGCTTCTGCCCGCATAGAAGTTGGTCAGTGTCTGTCTCAGTTATGCAAATTGGGAATCACAGCACATCCCTATTTCCTGGTGGCTGTGGTAGAGCATATCTAGGAAAGTGTGTGAGGCAATGTTTTGGCAAAGGAGGCTGCACTGGGATCTCTTTGACGGCATGGCAGTTACTGCATCCACTTCAAGAAAGGGCTAGGAGTCATTTAGGTGAGGCTCACTGGGTACCACTGGAATGCACCTTCCACAGATTCAGCTAACTTGTTCTAGCCTTTACACATTGTGCTGTTTGTTACTGTCCAAGGCAGCTACTTTTAAATTACAAAAAAATTTAAAAATAAAATTAAAAAAAAAAATTAAACACCCCCCTGCAAAACCCCCCACTTCCAATGGACAACTTCACATGGTAACAACTGAGTTGCTATCCAGGCACACAAAGGTTTTGTGTTTTTTGCTTTCTAACCAGCCTAGAAGACATGAGTAGGAGAGACACCAAATGCATTCCCAGTTGTAAGAAACATGGCCAAGGATTGTCTCCCAGCGAAACTGTGAACTGTTTCCTCTGAATTTCAAAGTGCAACTTTTCTGTTTCAGCTGAGGAAGTTTCCCCACCAGTCACTCAGCTTCAGTGGAAATAGGTCCAGTGTGATACATAGGTTTGCAATGCAAGCAACATGGAAAGCTAAACCTTGCTCTTGGATTCGCCAGGCTTAATGATGACATTTGTCCAGGCTATGGTATTTGCTCCCTTTTGAGCTAAATTACACTTATGACCACTGGTACATGCTATAATAACTTTACTTAGACTTAAGAATTTGTAACATTTTTATTTTGTGTAGCTTTACCTTTATCTTTTTTTCCCTGTCAAAAATGTTCTTTCCTGCATCTTTTTCTTCTATTAAGGGTAGGGAAGGAAAACCTGCTCCTGCTTTTTTTCTACCTTCACTCTGTGACTGTGCATTTCTTGTAAGGAAAGGGGAGGTCTCTTGTCTTTCTTCTGTGCTGTCTCTGTGCCTTCTAGAGCCCAAGTGAAATGTTTATAAGAAACAAGAACTGGCCAATGCAGTTGACAGATCTAAAACATTCAACCTCTTCCTGTCCTTCATGACTGTTTCTGTAAAGTCCTTCTGGTCTTGGATTTGTGCGACGACAAATACTTTACTACCAGCCAGGCTTCTCCTTAGTGGCCCTATGGCAAAGAAAGGGATAGCTTTTTGGGCCTCTAGCATTAGAAATATGATCTGGCTGATTTGAGGAAGCATTCTTGCAAGATCTGGCAAGAACTATGACATGCACTTTCCTTTCTATTAGGATGAGGGGTTTTAAATCAAGCATCTGGGTGCTGCTGTTATCCCATTGGACATGAGACTCTCGCCAGGAGCCTTCTCTGAAAATGTTGTTTGGTGACTTCTGATTAAAGTGTTGTGCACAGTCAATTTTTTATAGTCAAGAGTTATTTGGGTGTAAGATGCCTATATATTTAGACCTGAACAAAAGAAAATGTAGAAGTACTTAAATATGTAAATCACAATCCCCTCTTCAGTTGTATTTTTTCTTTTTACCTCCTCCTGACTGTTTGGTTTGCCCTTCCCATGGGAAGTCCTGTATATGTCTTTTAGCTAGTCATCTGCCCCATATAGACTTACAGCATATTGAAGATGTGGTTCTGTGGGGTCTGGAGTGTTTCCATGTGGTTTAAATAAGGAATACATTTGAGAAAATACAATCTGCTTGAGGACATGCTGGAAGCAGAGAAAGAGGCTAATTTTGTTTAGTTAATTATTCACTGATAATTATTTACTCAGCTCTACAAATTGATGGAAACTTGTAATCATGTTGCTATGGTATCTGATGTCATTTATAAATGCTGAGTGAAGCAGCTCCATTTAATTGTAAAACTGGACACAGCTCTTGAACAAATGAAATCTGTCAAACTGAATTTTGTGAGGGAAATCTTACCAACAGAGTTTGCAAGTTAAACATCTAGCTGTAAATAAATTCTTCCCTGTGAACCTGAAAACACAGTTGCGCAGTTTTCTGACTCAAGCCTGCATATTATTATCTTATTAGAGTAAGCAACATCTGAATAACAAATTCTGTTATCTGAAACTGCTGAAGGCCTTTCTGAACTCTTCCTTCGCTGTGAAACTATAGCTATTTTCTGTCACAGTCTTAGTCTTGCAAAACAGCTTTCCAGAGAAGACCACTACACAAGGCTTTGATGCAAGGACTTTCTAAATCTAATTTCCCAAGCAGTTTAGACAGCAGTTGATTATTCTCCAAGCATTAAAATGTAAATATTATCAGCCCTACAACATTTAAATGTTTAATCCACAAGCTGCAAATAAAGCTTTAATTTTCTAAATGTAAGTGGACCTTCATTATTAATTCACTTGCTATATGTTTAATTGAGATAAATGAACATAGAACTAAATTCAGCTATGTATTTCTATATGCTTTTCTTTGTAATCTGGCCATGTATAATGCATCGTTATTTTAACTGTCCTACCAGCAAATTATTCTGCATGTACTTATTTTCTAAGTTCTTTAACATTTTTCTATACTGTGGGATTTCAATTGTTTCTGTTCCTTTCTTGGTAAATAGTTGAGGAGTAAGCACATTTTCAAGAGCTGTAGGGAGGCTAAGATGCCAGTTGCATTTTAACGATATGGTGCTTTATCATTCCTACTGTAGCCAATTCTCTTTTAAATCATTGCAGTTTCTGCTTTAGCCTCCAGCTATAGAATTCTTTTCAAACGACAGTGAACTTGGCAGATTGCCAAGAGGAAAATAAAGGTGTTTTGGTCCACCAAAGTATTTTGAGTGGTTCTTAGTGATACAGTTTTCTTCTCTACATCTGCAAAACATTTTTTTTTTTCTGAAGTGAATTTTCATGTGAAAAGCCTCCTTAATAATCACCAGTATTGTTTGTTTCAATGCAGTTATTTAACTGCACCCCTGGGTGCTTACAAAATAAACAAGAGAGTCTTCTAAAGAGTTTTAAAAGTGGCAGGTGCTTAGTCTATGCCCTATTCACTTAGTTTGCAATGACATTTTTGTGTTAATCTATAGACAAACAAGAGACAGGTGACACACAGCATCAAGTACAATGTGCTAAGTCGACAAACTTTGGTCTAGATAAGATGTTTGTGCTGCATATGCCTACAGTGGCAACATGGATTTATACTGTTTATATTTAAGTTTTGCTCCTCAACACTGGTAATATCGCAAACTTAAATAGTTATAAATTGACAGTGAATGAAGTATTTTAGGGGTGAGAGACTTCAAAGAATCTAGCACCTAAAAAAAAAGCCAAACAACAAAAAAACAAACCAACCAAAACCAAACTCACAACAAAAAATTGACAAAAAAAATTGCTTATTCCTGTAAGCGCAACATAGTTTGCATTTTTAACATTGTTGAAATATAAAACAGATTGTTAAATGTTGCTGAAGTATAAAAATGGTATTTTTGAGACTCTGGCTGTGAATACAGTTCATTCATTATAAAATACCATGTCCATGGCATTCTCAGGCTAACAGTATTTTACACTCTAAAGGGTATAGATATTATTGAATGTTGTATTATAAAATATGGCCAACAGAATAATACTAAATTAATTAACTAGCAAATGGAAGCAGGATATTCATCATCCCTCCCGTTTCACAGTCTAATTCATTGAGATACCACATGAACAAGAGATTCAAATCTTTTCAATGATCCTGTTTGTAAGGAGGAGCTCTGTTTAGAGAGGATGAGTTTGGAGGACTGAGGGAAAATGAGACAGGAGAACAGAAGGTTGACTGCTTTTTTTACTAAGGTGGTTTTTAGCCATCCCTTGAAGGGTAGATGGTAAGGAAGAGCAGCAACTGTATGTGTAGGGCAGTTTGATGGCTATGTGAACCTCCCACACTATTTTAAACTGTCACTAATCCGGGCAGATCACTTAAGGCCTTCATTCTCTGTAACAGGTAGTTGTAGGAGACTGTCTATTCCATATTCTCATTCCTGTGTTCACTCCCATTTGTACACTGCTTGTCCCTGCTATCAGAAGAAACAGAACAGCCTACTACCTTATCAGTGTCACTGCTTTTGCATGTGAGGCTGTGTATGGAATTGCTTTCCCTTGCAGAATAAGAGGGAAGCTGCAGTGTGCACACACAGCTGTGCAGCTTTTGTAGTGCTTTGCATTCCTCCTTAGCATTCCCAGTGGGCGGTGTAGTTAATGACAGAAAGGAATGGGCAGGGGGCTTGTTGCTGCAATGGAAGAGAATGGCAGAATTTTTTCCTGCTGATTCATCCAAACCCAACAAATGGGGCCAATTTTGGGAACCAAAGGCTGGTTCTCTGTAGATAGTTTGTGCAACTTGGCTCACAGCATGAGCAAAAAGTATCATCACTTCACAACAGAATATTGTCCTTGGGTCAAGGTCAGTTGTCCTTGGGAGATTTATGCATATGGTCCCAACTATCCATTGCATGTTTGTCTATTAAAAATCTTTCTATTTCCAATTGAAGTTCATAGAAAAAGGAAAAGTATAGTTCATCAAAAAAAGAAAATAAGATTGGAAAAGAATCAATTTTATTAATGGTTGTTATGGCACTTTTTTTATTTTTTTTCATTTCCAGACTGAAATTTGGCCTGGACTTTGAGAAATGAAGAGTAAAATGTTATTATACTTAACCAAAACCCAGCCTAGGCTTTGATGCAGCTCTTGATGCAATTCTTGATCAGCAGGTACATAATTATCACCAACGCTTCTTGAAGTGTGTTGTTTTTCATTATGGAAGAGCATAACTTAAATGTGAAGCCCTGCTTTGCTTAAGAGCATTGATAAAATCACATTTGCTAAATGGAATGAGAGAGGCTGCTCTTGAAGATAAATGATAATCTGGACAATAGAGAGGCAGTAGATCTAATTTTCTGGACTTCAGTAAACCATTTGATAAACTACCCCTTGGGAAATGGTTAGTTAACCTGGAGAAGATTTGGATTAGTAGAAGAAACGAATGGTAAGCAAGGAAGGGACAACAGCATAGAATTTTTTGTGGTAGGGAGTCACTATGGGAGTATGACAAGGTGTTTGTTTATTTAGCACTTTTGCTAGTGATTTTTTTTCTGGGGGGGTGGTAGCAGAAAAGGGCTTGATAATGAGATTTTTAGATGAGGCACACCTGAGAAAACATCATCAGCATCAAATTTCAGGCAGGTGGAATAAGATGATAATAAACTGCAGCAGCAAGACTGAGACCTGAATAGCACAAGTGTCTTTCAAGCTGTTATATATGAAGGGCTCCTGTTCTGCAGATGGCAGCAGTGGAGAAAGACCATGTATGTTACCTGACTCCAAGGGGATTCCAAAATGCAGAACTGAGGCAGTGAAATATTGGGCTGGATTGAGCAGAAGGTTAATATTGTACAAGGTACTGTATTCGTTATTGCATTTACATATGGGTCAGCAGGAGGGGAGAAGTAGCAGTGCAATCAGTTCTGTGAATGAAGACTTCTATCATCCCTCCAGAGGCCAGCAGCATTGAATGGGCAGAGACACCCACACTGGCCCTGAACTTATCCACACCAAGAGGGCAATTGGCTTCCGTGGGCCTGGGATGAGTGTGGAGGTAAGAACATTAAGTTCTTAGCTGAGAACCAAGTGTAAGCAAAGCAGATTAATGACAGAACCTGGGAGCTAGAGTATAAATCTCTTGCAAATCTAAATCAGCTGGTTTTGTTCTATTTTTTTTCCTCCAAGTTGTGTGTCATCTTCTGTTTATGACAGTGAGGCTACTGTTGTCACTTATGTGTAAAAGCAATCAAAATAATTTCTGCTGTTCTGACAATTGACGGTGGTTCCCCATTTGCTCTGTTTTACAAATGAGCTGCATTATTATCTATAGCACTGACCATCCTTCAAGTATCCTATCATGTAAATAGTTCGTATAAATAATTAAAAGCTGGGGTTCACACTGGTGTCTGCAACAATGGGCTTGTTTTTTGCAACTTGATAGGAAAGATTTGATTTACATCTGCTCTGGGTATTTTATTCCCTATCTTATTAAAGCTAACAACTTAGATATACCATAGTTTTTTTATGGGGAACCTTGCCAAACATTTTCAGATGAAGAGAAATTTTCTCCAATTAAGAGATAGTATCAGTGGAATAGAGCGTTGTCACAGGATAATGGTCTCCTGCTGCTTTGTTAAATGCCAAGGTAAACCTGAGGCATTTATCAGAAATTAATGTCAAAGCAAAGTCGAGAGGTTTATCTTGAAAGCTGGAAACACTGAGCCTGTGAAAATGTCTGTTAGAAAATAGTCCATGTTTCCTTGTGCATCCTTCCTCCCCCCAATTACACTTGGAAGGAAGAAAATTTTCTTTTTGGCACCAAATGCTGCCCCCAAAACAAGGTACCAGCTTCCTTTTAGATGCATAAAAAGGCTGTCGAATCTCTAATTTTAAGCTGAAGATGAGTAGTTTTTTCAATTCTTTTTGTAAGTATGTTTGAGCTTTACCTTTGCATCCCTTAACACTAAGCTGATCCAGGACTTTGTCAGGCTTCACACAGCCCTGATTCAAAGGATGTTGAAAAGGTGAGTTTGAATGTTAAAAACAAAGCAAATACAAAAATCTGCTGGGCTTGCTCTGTTACCAGGATAGAGCCTGAAGAAAGGGGTGGGGAGAGGGAAAAGGAGGGACAGAAGCTAAAAATATATCTCAGTCACTTGGAAAGATGCAACGAAATGTTTTATGGCACAGAAATAGGCTGCAGTGCTATGTTCCTGTTTGTTCCTCACAGACACTGAGCAAAGTTTGTCAACTTGCGAACAGAAGAACCTGTTTGTCTGTAAGATCTAAGGCAAATCTCGTTAGAGAAATAAATCCCTTTAAGTATTCTTGCTCTTCAGTTGCAATGCAACACTTCTGCTGGTGTCACAAGGGGTCCGCTGCCTTTTAAACCCTAAATTAACCATGTCAAATCAACTTTAATAGCTACTTAGTAATGTATTTGATTAGTCCAGAAATATGCATGAATTTTAATAATTTTCTCAAATTTTCCCCTCCAATTAGATTACTTGGTATTATTTGTAAACCATATATTGCCGTACTGAAAATATAAAGGTGGAAACCACTGTACATAGAAATGAAGCTCATTTGATTGCTTCCTATTGTCCTAGTCTTCGAGATTGGAAAAATGTATACCTGCTGACAAATCTAAAAAATTAGTGCAGTCCTTAACACTGTTTTTTGCTTACCTACTTATTCAGGGTAAACATTTTTCATTTGCAGAAGTTCTATGTCTCTTCAAAAGTTAAGATGACCCTGGGCTTCACTCAAAATATGAATTCTCCCAAAACTTTAGGAGTGGTCCATGTACTGCAGGTTTGTCCCAACTGAAAACAAAACTAACAAAGAAAACAAAAAACCTCAGCCCATCCTCCCCCCAACAATAACAAATAAAGCACACAAAAAAAATCCTTTATCTCCCTCTTCCCCCCAAGCACACACACAAACACACATGCACAGCTTTCTAGTCCATACCAGCACCATATTCTACATTTTAGATGATGGTTTGCCATTTGGCGGCCCTGGTTGTTATTAGTCTAATTTGCTAAGAAGATGAAAAGAGACACATAAGGAGAAACCAGTGTGCTGGCTTTTCCTCCCTTTCTTTCAGAGCGGAGACATTTGTTTCAGGGCTGTTTTCAGAAGAGTAGATATTGGATTGTACTGCAGCATACAGTGTTTCATCAGTCATGCTGCATTATGTCACATCAGGTGTTTCTATGAATTAATTTTAGTTTCTGAGATTTACTGAGGTGTGAGAAAGCCATTCCATGAAAGTGTCAGTGGCAGGCAATCCTCTGCCACCAAAGAGGGAGGAGCCTTTTTATTTTAGACGGAGAAGGCATGGGAGGAAATGCAGAGATAAGATGATGAGAAAGTCCTAACCAATTAGCATATCATGTTAAAATCTTGTGTTTAGTAAAAATATCCATGATCCTGCAATGTTCCTGGATGTAGCAGGCTTCCCAGCCTAGTGGTCAGTCCAGTTCCTGGTCTAGTGTGTGTGTGGTGAGGCAGGCACAGGAGTTGTGGTTTGGCTGTTCCATGTGGGGCACATGTAATTCCAGGTGGTTGGCTAGGGAGAACTAAAGGCCATGGAGCAGCCTGCCCTAGGAGGCAGAGGGGAGTGAGTACCCATTTGTTTGTCTGCAAATAACCAGTTCTTGGGCCATATTCTCAAAAGTGATCTGCAGGGCCAGAAAGGCATTAGTAAAACATGCATTAATATTCACTGAATATTAATTGTGAATATTTTCTGGAGAACAGACAAACAAACATGTTACCTTGGAGGAACACGAGAATAGCATTAAAAGGGATGTGCAAACATATCATAGCTGCTGATTTTTCAGCAGCTTTTGGAACCTTTGGAGGGATGTTCCAAGGGATGTTAAAGGTCCAGTCAAGACAGGCAGAGCAGAACCTTGCTGTGGATAGCTGTGATTTGGCTTTAGGTCACTGGCAGACCCAGCTTCAAATCCCAGGGAAATAAGTGAAGTAGCAACTTTAAAACCGAATTTTCTATGCCTCAACGAAGACTCCTTCAGATTCAGGGCAGGCCTGAATCCCAACAAACCTTTCACTGCTCAGTATTAAGTGTACACTTTATGTGCAAGGGTTGTTCTAGATACTAGGCCCCTGAACCTGTCTGGCTTAAATTGGTGAGAGCTTTGCTATTGATTTCTGCTGGCCTGTGATCTGTGCTTTTGGGTCTGGTTGGTTTGACTTGGAATATGTAATCCAACAGGATTCAAGAAAAGAATTTATAAACATGGAGTTTTTATTCTAAAAAAGTGCATAACTTTTNAGAAGTGGCAACTTTAAAACCGAATTTTCTATGCCTCAACGAAGACTCCTTCAGATTCAGGGCAGGCCTGAATCCCAACAAACCTTTCACTGCTCAGTATTAAGTGTACACTTTATGTGCAAGGGTTGTTCTAGATACTAGGCCCCTGAACCTGTCTGGCTTAAATTGGTGAGAGCTTTGCTATTGATTTCTGCTGGCCTGTGATCTGTGCTTTTGGGTCTGGTTGGTTTGACTTGGAATATGTAATCCAACAGGATTCAAGAAAAGAATTTATAAACATGGAGTTTTTATTCTAAAAAAGTGCATAACTTTTTTGGTTTCTTGTCCAAATCAGAAATAACTGTGTAACCAGCATCTATGAGTAAAGCTAGACTGGATGTAATAGCGTGAACAGCGCGACATTCATAATCTACTAGAAGTAAGAATAGTATGACTGTAAAAATACACTATGAAATAGTGACACCGCTAAATCTCCAATTATGAAGACATATAAGAGGGAAGAGAGTTGTGACCCATTACACTACTGGTGATCCCCAAAGGTGATATCACAGTAAGGCTGAATACTGACTAACTACAGTAATTTCTGGTGGCTTCAATGGTTTGTGGCAAAGAGATGAATATCAGAAGCCCAAATAATAGACTTTCTTGCCTAGGTTTCTATTTATAATGAAATTCTGTTCAGATTAGTAGAGAACATTACAGTCAAAGAAGAAAGGGAATGAAAACTAAATAGAATTGCCACAGGATTTATTTTTGCTGTAACTTGTAGATGATGATTAAAAATGTGTATTGATTTGCAATTTACCCTGATACTTGAAACAGATAAAAGCATAAACTACTACTTTGGTTTAACAGCTTTATTAGAGCTGAGGCTGGGCAGAGTTATGTGGGGTCACTTTTTGCCTGGGGTTGCCTATCAGTTTTCAGTAGAAAAAAGAACTGGAATGAAGCATTGACAGATCCCATCTGGCCTCCCTGAGACAGCTGGTTTCAATACAGTCTGTCTAATGCTAGAATTGTGCCTTCAGTTGCTTTTGTTGGCATATCACAATAGTTTGGTGTTTTGAGATAACACCTACAGAATGGACCGAGTCCATAGTGTGTTAGTAGCAACATTTCTCATGAACTACAGAAATACTGGATGTCTGTGTGCTGATTCAGACGTACAGAGTTGGTGTGCGTGTTATATAAAACAGCCATAAGTTCTATGAATACACAAATTAAGATGAAATTACGACTAATTTTAAGGTTTCTCTGGGTTCATCTGTGTCTTTGACTAGCAGTAGGAGATCAATATTTTTTAATATTAGCATTTAAATATTGTATATTGATGCTTAATTCAACTTGGCTTACAAACATGCTGTGTGGCTCATAACCTTATTTAAATAGCAGATTTTTAAATCCTTGAGTCTCAAATGGCAGCAGAAACACCTGGACAAAGATATTGGAATCCAGTATGACAATTTTGCTGTGACTGTTTTACTAGAAATTACATATTTGCATTTAATTTGGTTTTTGGTCTTGTGTGAAGTGAGATTGATGATATCTAATATTCTCATTATTATTCAACTAATTGTTGTAGTTATTTAAAAAAAAAAACAACAAACTTCCCCTGCCTGAAAGGAAGAATAGTGCCAGCTTTATAGAGTACAGGAATTGAATACAACAGCTTAACGAGCAACAATAAATGCACTGGGGTTAGGACTCATTTTGGGAGAACTGAAATTGGAGCCTAATGTGGGGAGAAAAATAGCAAAGCAGGAAATGGCCATATTCCCTCAAGAAACTTCAATGCAGCAATTTAAAAAAGTACTATGAGATTTCTAATGTATATACAAATGCATACATCAGTATTGGTCCCTGAATCCTCTTCAGCTGAAATCTTACTTTGCAAAAATTAAGTTGCCTTCTGCCAGAAAAAACCTGCTGTTTGTCATTTATTCCAAGAGAATGCCTTGTTTTGTCTGATCACTTCGCTACATTTGCAATATAGAAACAACATATTTCCATTAATGCAGATGTTTGTTTTCATCTCCATAAGACTCCTGAAGCACAGTACTCTAAATTTAGAAGCGCTTGCTGTTCCCTCCTGCCCCCACTCCTTCAATTTCTCTTTTAAATGATGTAGTTATATAGCTAAGATTGAGTCTATAATCAAACCCAGCCTGTAAGATGACACTCACTGAAGAACAGATAGCTTATCCACCTCCTATCCTAACACTCAGATGCATAGCAAAGAACAGGAGTTGTTTTGGCCTCCTCTTTGATCCCCCCCCCCCTTTTTTTTTTTTTGAAAAGGTGGTTATTTATACTCAATATTATACAGGGGATACAATATTAGTCAGGGAATACAAATTAGAATACAAATTAGAAAAGTATCTGTCTCTTATTGTCCATTTCTGCTTAAAGTGGAGCTATTTTGTCCTGCAAACCACAAATAAAATTACAACTTCTTTGTAAGGATCGGCAAAGGGAAGCTTTGCAACAAATGCAAGATACTCCACACATTTTTTTTTTCTAAGATATTGCACCATGACAGTAAAATATGTTCAGTTTTTTACTTATCTGGACAATCTGAAGATTTTTTTGTTTGTTTTTTGTCTGTTCCTGATATGCTTATAAAGCATGAACTTGCACCTTGGTTTTTTAATGGCAATACAGTTTGGGGAAATGGAGATTGAGATGGTAATATGTGTATAGTGAACACACAGGAATGCCAACATGATTTAACAGGGCTGTGGAAGCAATGAGAGAAGTCTAAGACAAGGACTAAAAGGAAGGGTAAGAAAAGAGAGGTTAAGTTTTTGTTTTTAGAGAGACACTTCACTGAAGAGTTAACAGAACTTTGATTTGAAGAACTTCCGTAATTTTGCCTTTATGCCTTATTTTTTTCATTATTATTTAAATGGTGTTAAAATGAACTGCTTGAGCTAAAAGTAGGCTACAAAGGAATGGGGAGATGTCAGACAAAATATGTGCAACACACATTCTTTTACATTTGTGGCATAGTGTTTTGTTCTGGGCACTTTATGGTATGTTCCAGAGCCTGTTGGAGTGGAAAACGATGCCACATGTAACTAACTCCCATGTCTTTGTGTTAAATCACCCTTTCTTTCCCAGGTCTCCAAGCAACAGTATCTTAAAGATGAAATATTCATTTCTGAAACCTAATTTAATTTCAGAGTTGCCTGAGCTGCAGAGCTTATCAGTTCATGGAATCCACAAAATTCGATGAATTAACAACTCTTTTCCATAGATGGAAGGTTGTTTTTAAATTTTTTTTTCAGGATCTTGTTAAAATGCATCTTCTGATTTTTAACCTTGGTTTGGCTGGTTATGATTTACTCATTTTACTCATGATACAGTGGATAAGGAAAAAGACCAGAAGCAATAATCTTCCCATCAATAAATGCAAGGCATTGTAGCTTTATAACAGCTATTAGCAACCCTGAGTAGTGCAGAGCTGTAAATAAATGAAGATTAAAGATGTTTTGTATTTCCCTAGGTTTGGTTCAAATTTTTTTTTTTAAACATAGTTGGTCCAGAACCTTAAGATTATCTAACAGATCACTATATTAACTACTTAAGTCAGTAACATATGAAAGTAGACATAAAACATTATGGAAATAATGAAAGAGCTCACGAGCTCAGAAAGGCTCAGCTTTGTAAATGCTACTATAAAATGAACTAAGGTGAGCTCACCAAGAGCATCTGAGAATGTCTCCTTCATTTCTGTGAGCTTCCACTGACAGGCAGATGGATGTCTGTGCTTCTGATGTTTACATAATTTTGCAAATTAGACACTTCTGAGAATTCTGATAATTAATGTGTAGACATTGTTGTCTCTTTTTCCTTTTATACTAAGTAAGCAGCAATGGTTGGAAAATAGAATACTTGAATTAATTTTGCAGGTCTGTAGCTGAGGATAGAATTAATCATTAGTGCATGTGAGTAATAAACACTGAGCATTTATCCACTCTTAAAGAGGGCCAGTGGTCATTGTAACTTGGGTCCTCCTGGAAACACGGAACAGAGCAGCAGTGCTGGGGATGCAAGGCCCAAGCCGCACCTCCTGCCCACCTGTCCTTGCCCTCTGTGCCACTTCTAGTCTGGCCTCATGTTCCCTGGGCAAGCAGGTATAGAAATTCCAGGATCTCTCCTGGAGTAACTCCTCTGGAATCACTCTGTGTGGAGCAGGGGCTCCCCTTCCTGCATGTCTGCTGCTGATAGGTCTCGTGAAGGAGATCCAGTAAAATCTGTTACTGGTAATCTCCAGGAGAAAAACTGAAAATCTGGTGGTGGGCTTGAAATGAGTAGTCATTCTTCTGTTACTCTGCTCTACAGTATGGCTTCCTCTGAGGTTATTTGGATTTACAGTAACCATATGGCTAGGGTTTCCTCCAAGGAAAGAATACTCTGGAGAGTTGCATTATTGTATCTTAGGTGTATTATGGAGCAGGTGTATGCAGACAGGACTGGTGCATCACCAACTCCAGCTCAAACACAAATAACATCTGCTGCTGCATTTGGTGTGATAAAGATCAGAATTAATGAATAAAGCCTGAATCTTCTACCTGATGAGAAAGATTTACTTAGCTGTAATTGGGCACTCTCACATTCCAAGAAACTCAAATGATTACATAATAATTTATATCCTTCTGTACAAAGCAAAGTGTGTGTGTGGTTGTTTGTTTGTTTGCTTTGGTTTTTTGTTTGTTTTGTCAGTTGCTTTGTGGGCTTTTTCCAAGCAGGAATAAAAATGTCGCCAAGGTGAGAATATGTAGATATTTAAAAACATTTTCACAGGAAGGGTATCAGGAGTTCTCAGAATTAATTTGCATTTCAGGGCAAATTTTCAGTGTTTACTATGGTTCATAAATGTCAATGACACAACCACGTTTCTCAGCAGGAGAAATTATAAGCCTTAATTCAAGCATGCCTCATCACTTACTAGCTATGCTTCTTTTGCAGACAACTAGGTAGAACAAACTGGTGTGTGCAAGAAAGGAGTAAGCAGAAAGTGCTGTAAAAATACCTATTTTCTGCAAGGTTTATATAAAAATCCTATGGTGTCTACATTTTTTCGTTTTATAATATAAAGATGCTTTGTCTTCTTATGCATTTTTTTAAAATATCAGCAAATGAATACATTTTCCAAGCTTGTGGTGATTTACAACTAAATGGAAATCATAGAGAAAATAATGACAACACATTTTTGCAAGCTAAACTATTTTTCTTGGCTCACGTGCTGAAGAAAAGACAGAGAAAATAGATGAGTGTTGCAATGCTTTGTGAAGGGTAGTAATCAGGGCTGCTGCTGGGGAAAATGGAGAGCTTTGGCACCCTTGGCAAGGAAGGACCAATTATCACCCCTTTGTTTTTTAGAATTATATTTAGTTCTAATATTTCTTGCCATTACTTGTGCTGGGATTTTGCAAAGTTGTAGCCTTAGAACTTTAAGGTTAAACAGCTCTTAAAAAGTACAATTAAAATGTAATAATCTATCTGGAATGAAATGTAGGACATCTTCTAGGGAGGTCTTCTCTAAGACAGAACAAACCTGCGAGAAGCTGTGATTCTGTAAAAAAAGGTCACCCCTGGAGGGCATTAGCAGTTTTGGATTATTTTGGATACTGTTGAGGGGGAAGGCAAGGCCTTAGGGCGCTTCTCAGCCTCTTGGCTAAGATGAAGTGTAGTGTGTAGTGTGTCTCTCAAGTATTGTGATTTTATGTTTAAACCTCATGGGGAGACAAGGACTCTGCCTGGGTTAAGGCAAACTGCAGTCCAGAGATCAGCCATGAACCTCTTGTGGACAGACATAGTTGCTGCTGTTTGGGGAAGGATAATATTGATCCTGGTGTCACTGGTGATCAGCGCGTAATGCCCAAGACAGACCTGAAGAGGAGAAAATATAGCATAGTAAAATTAACCAAATTAAGTCCCTGAGAGACAAACAAAGAAATCATGGAATCAGGGTTTTATCTTGTGCAATTATATGTGCATACATCATTCTAGTGTAATGCAATATCCTTTAATGTGCTGTAAAAGAGACTTCTGGATTACAAAAACACTCAACTGTTGGGTAATCCGTATTTTGGAAGACAGATTGGCCAGTGGGAGTTCCCCCTTCCTTTAAGTGTTATGATTTGTGTGAGAAAATGGTTTGGAACAACTGTTTGGACTGGAATACTCCTTATTTTCAGAGGTGTGTGCCAGTTCAGTGCAGAAAACATCATTCCAGATTTCTTCCCGCTGCAGGCATGTCTCATACCAAGCAGCACAATCTAGATCCTGATAATAGGTAGTAAAGACTATGACAAAGCTTAGGTGATGCACACTGTGATTTTTGAGAAAAGTGTACAGCACAGAAGAAGTACATGCCCTGCGGAATAAAGATGTAGGCTATGAAAGCAGGAGTCTAAGAACAAATCATAGAGAAAGCAAAAGTAGTAAGTGCTATGGCCACTTGCCTTCTTACTGGCTCACCTTCGACTTATCAAGGTGTTTGCTGATCATATGTAAACAGACTGTTGCTACGAAGGAGAAATATTTGGAAACATATTCTCATTCACATTAATAATGAAAAGTAACATTTGATTCCCTGGGCACTTTTTCAGCTCAGGCTCTGAAACTGAACCTAATTACCAATGTTGCATTACAAAGTGGAGCCTTTTCTGCTCAGGGAACAGAACAGACATTAATGAGAGCTTCTATTTACTTATTTTTTAAAAAAGATTTTCTGCACATTAATTTTAGTTTATTCAACATGCCACTCCTTGTCTTAAAGTAGCAGACCAAAAAATACCGACCTCTACACCCTGTCCTTGCCTTTTAGTTTATGTGCTTGATTTGCTTTATTTCCAGAGAGAAAATAAAACATTTTAATTTGACTTTACTGTCATATGGTTAGTTACCAACCTGAGATTTCAGTGAAATGTCCTTTGTTGAAGATTTAGAAAAACAATCAGTGTGCAGCAAATATTGATATGACTCTTAATGGCAATTTAGCTGATTAATATCCTTTCATGCTGCAAAGCAGCATGAAACACAGCGTTTTAATGAACGCCAACAACAAAGAGTGTACCAGGTGTGTTACTAAGAAACAATCTCTAGTGTGATTTAATTAATCAAAGCATTGCATGGAGCAATTAGGAGCAACCTTGTGTAAGTGGCAGTAGTACAAGATCCTTGATTTAAAATTGGTTTTAAAGAAAGACATCATGGCTTAATAACTGTGCTCTACTAGTCATAGCACAAACATTTTTTTAATCTGGCATTTGCTTTTTGGTGGTTTGGTGGGGCTTTTTTTTGCTTTTGGGGCTTTTTTTTTTGATTGTGTTGTTTGTTTGTTTGGGGTTTTTTAAAGTGGATGGAGAAAGGCAAAACTAATTATTTTGAGTGTTGGTAACGGAATGGATGAAAAGTCACTGATCTATTGAATATGTTACTGAAACATATTCTTTCAGTGCTTTTCACCATGCACTTTGCCAAATCTGCTGAATTGATTTTGTTTTAATAACTTTCAGAGAGGCTAAAGCTTCTCCTGCCGAGGAGGGAACATTCCTGACCATCCTCAGGTGACAGCCAGACATGTGTGTGACAATGAAGCCAAATGGCCTGAGCTGTGCTCTGCCAGGTTAGCAGTGCTACATTGTGGGAGCTCTTAGGTGGAGAGGAAGAGGGTTCAGCTTGCAGTCACAAGATGTAGAAGGAATTAAATAATTCCAGAATGAGCATCTGCCCATTCCATTCAAAACCAAATGAAAATCACTGTAGTCCATAGTGCTTAACTGGAAACCTGAGGCTTTTTTATTAAGCAGATGATTGGAATGCAAACCTGTTTGGAGAATTAGGAAGGTTTCCCCTCTGTTCATTGGAGGAAAAATTATTGACTGACTTACCCTCCCAGTAAAAATAGGCAATTTTTATCTCCTGCCCTCTGGCTCTCTTAGTGAGTTTACAGTTGAAATATGTTGCCACAGTGTAGTTAATTCCTCTGCTATAAATAGCTATCTTTAAACATCAAAGTAGTAAAGAACTGTGTTTGTTTGGATTGTAGCATAAACTATTGATGTGTGGACTTTAGCCTGCCCAAATTCCATGCTCCAAGAGAAACTTGCTGTATACACTTACACTACTGATGTAAGGTCTTTCATTGATTGAATAATTGAATATAGTGGGATGCAGCTCAGACTTTTTGCTTCTTGCAGAAACTGTGGGACAAAAGCATGGGCACGAGCTGTTACACAGAGGCACAATTAAAATTCTCTTAAAATTCTCTGTTGGACACTTGTAGACGAATTTCAATCCTTCTATAAGCTGGAGACAAAAGGAAGTCAAACAAAACTTCAGACATTAGCCCTGCAACATTAGCATGTGCAAAAACCACAGAGACTAAAAAAAAGTAACTGGACTAAACACTAATGGATGAAGAAAATTTTATGCAAGATGAGAAAACTCTGCTACTATTTAGCATTTAGATTTCTGTTCAGAGAACTTTTCAGAGCTTGTTGAATCTGTGTCATTGTGGTTTAAGATTTCACAGTGGAACACACACAAGTGAATATGCAAACTGTGGCACAACTTCTACTAATCTTATAGTGGAGAAATAGAGAAAGAGCTAAAGCTTTCATTCTTAAATATCTGCAGAAACTTGTGTGCAAAGGCAATGGTACATGAAGACCTTTCTGTTCCTATCAGAGCCATGTCTCAGGGCATCTGTGGTACCACCTGCAACTGTGGGTATGCACAGAGAAAAATGCATGTGCATTTTTGAACACTGTCTAAACATAACCTTAATTTTTCTTTAAATGAAGATCCTCCTGGGCCTTCAACTGTCCGTACTTGGAAGAGCTGAAGCTCTTACCTGAACTGCTTAATGCTGTTTCTGAAAGCAATGTGCTAAAGATATGCAGCAAATTCTTTTTAAAATTGCTCTTGGTGCTTATTCAGCTTCCCTCTAAGTTGTGTAGAAAGCTTTGAACAGTGCACTTGGATATTTTTTATGGAATAAAAAGAAAGAAGTTTTTCAGTTTCTTAGAAAAACCTGGAAAGAAAAGTTGAGCTCAAGATGAGGATGGAGTGGAGGACCTCAAATGGTCCCTTCTGACCCTCCATTCTGTGATCCTGTGACTTTGTTCTTGTATAGAATCAGAGAGGCCTGGGTTGGAAGAGGCCCTTGGCTGATAGTCATTATTTGGGGTTTTGTTTGTTTTTTTTTTTTTTTTTGTCAGTAGAGTTTCTTGAGTTGTAAGGCTGCACTTATAACTAACTATTTATTTCTTTTAATCTTGTGTTCCTGCCTGTGTTTTGTTTTAAAGAACCTTGGCATTTAAAGGATATGCATAACAGAGTTGAGATGTCCAGAGCATAAAGTCAAACTTTGGTTTATGTTTTGCCTTTGAGCATCAAATTTTTTATATACTACATGTGCTGAGGAAAAATAACAGTGGAGAAATGTTCTGGGTTACATTTATGTGGGTCTTCCTTCAGTTCTCCTAAAAGAAATAGAGCTTGAAGTTTAGTCTGAAAGTCAACCTACTATGCTTTTTTTATTTTAACACATAAAACTTTCAGGTTTTAAGATCAATCATGCAGAGGCCCAGAGGAATATTGTAGCAATAAAATATCTCCCTTGGCTGTTAATTTTCTTGTTAAGTCAGGCCTTTAACTATGTACATTGCAAATCAGACCACTGTAATACCTCTAAAGTGGAACTTGATCACGTGTTGAAATTTAATGTTAAACACAAGCTTAAATCCTTCATTTTCTAGCACTGTCCTTAAAGAATGATGGATGAGGTTCACTTGACTCCAAGAACTGGAACTTTAAACAAACAGTTTGAGCATCTTGTGAATATGATAAATATCCTTAAAGATCCTCACTGAGGAGAAAGAGCTTCAAAGATTTCTTCATTTCTCCTCCCACATCTACATTCACAGCCTTGGATGAGGAGAGTTTGTACTTCTTTCTACAGATGTTCTTTAAACCTGCTGCTGTCAGAGGCAGCAGTTACTGCTTCTGACTTTGGTGACTGCTTTGGATTTCTCTTTACCCTGTTTCTTTTGCTGAGCTGGAAGCCCATATGGGCTTAAACCAGCACTGTCAGCAAAATGTGTCAGGCCAAACTCCTGGTCTCCCACTCTAAGGAAAAAAAAGGTAAGTCCACAGAGCAGGGAAGTTCTTAGAGAACATTTCCTTCTAGCAGACGTCTGTAGAACTCCATATGCAAGGTTTTTTCCCCTTAGATTCTGGGACAGAGGGACTAGATATGCTTGGAATAAAGGTACATCTGATAGACGGACATAAATCATACTGTGCCTCACAGAGGAAGGAACAGTTCTTCATTTTTTATCATTGTTTTATGATGTTGATGGTATTTTGACTATATCGGATATGGTGAACATGAAGCAGGTGTTTTAGACCCCTGTTTCTTCTTCCCCTTTCAAAGCTATTTGCTCAGCACTCTGAACTGTCTGATAAACTTACTTAAAAAGAAAAATATATACAACTCAAACAACAACAAAAGGATATCAACCCCATCCACCTTTATATTAAAAACCTCAGTAAATTCTCTACTTTGGTGTTTAGGAATTATGATTTGCCTTTAGGCTTGATGATTATAGGTAACACACAGTGCAACTTCTCCACTATCACAGCCCTGCCAAATGTGACTCATTCCCTAGTCCTACAGTCCTGCGGGGAGCTAAACTGTGCCAGACCTTTTCACAGTTTATCTTTGTCTCTGTGCTGGATCAGCTGTGCTGGCTGACAAGTTCTATCATTATCAAATCTAGGAATTCATGAGTCATGATGCAAGAGTTGTGAAATTAACTTTCAAATCAAGGAGCTTGTATACACATATATATGCACATGCATCCATATCCTCACATGGACCCAAATGATACAATACATAATTCCATATATATAGGTTATTGTATTTCTTTTGACCTCTTATTTCAGCCTTTAAGCTTTACCATTCACAGTGTTTTCTTTACATGCTTGAAAGCTAGAAGCAGTTGTTTTGTCTTAAACAAAAAAATCCCACTCATTTTCTTACTTCACTGAAGAGTGCTGGAAACTAGTGTTTCAAAGAAGAAAAGAGGAAAAGAATTCAACAGCTGAGCAATGTTGAATCAGAGTCAAGGTTGGAATAAAAAACATTTTCTGTTTTGGTGGATCAGAGTCAAGGTTGAAATAAAAAACATTTTCTGTCTGTCAGAAGCAGTTTTCTTCTTTCTTCAGTCTCTTGTATGACCAGCCTACTTGGAGTAGACCCTGCCAAAGCACTTACAGAAAGGTATTTGAGGCTATACCTTTATATATGTAAGATCCTACATTTCCATGCTGCACTTGTAATGTAGGAACATAGGCGTCCAGCTTATGATTGGAATGGGCTAAAATGTGGCTGTATGACAGATGAGCTTCTAAAGTGTATAAAGGCATATTTCTGATTTAGATTGCAGGAGCATAGATTATAGATTAAGGTTTCCAAATTGCCAGTGCTTTCTGAACTTCAACATGGAAGTACTCGAAACATGACACATGGCTTGCATACATTACATTGTTTTTATCCAATTTTCCCCCCACTCCTGTGTTTTGTGCTTTAACACCATACAGATATATAGATAGTGCTGTGCTCTGCAAAACTTGCAAGTGTCTGCTATTGCTCTTCAAGGTTTGCAAAGTTCTGCCACCCTCTTTTTTTCTTTTACCTATGGGCCCTAAATTAGTTGTAAGTGAAATAAAAAAAAAGGGAAAATGTTAAATAGAATGAGTGAAAACGGCAAAAAAATTTGTTTTATTTATTAGTTCAGATAGCTGAATTTTCTGGACTTGAGCTTGTGTCTGAGAATGTCAGATGAAACTAGAGTCATGAAAGAATTTGCCTAGTGAAGGAAGGAGTTCTTCTGATGGCAACCATGGCTTGGGTAAAAGGCTGTGGATCTATTCATGGTGCTTTGTAAGGTAGACTGCCACTGATCTCCATTTCCACTGGGAGAAATAGTAATGAGTTTAAACCTGGATCTGGGAAGATTTTGGTTAGGTGTCAGGAAGATCTTTCTAATAGCAAAAATAGGCATAGATAGGGGTATTAGGACTTTTCATTGCATTAACTTGCTGCCATCTGACCTGAATTCATTGTGAAAACCACAGCCTACATCAGAGGTGCTGCTTACCTAATTAATGCAGCTGCCCCTAAATTTTAAAGGCAAACGTGTGAGTTAATCCTTCTGTACTGGCCCTCTCTGCAAATGCCTGTAGCGTCTGAGTGGCTCTGCACTGATTGTGCTCAAGTTCTGTACGTAGAACTTGTGTACTGTGTAGAAAAGCTGAAGTATTGCAGATACTTAAGATACAGCTGTGTGCATTGCAGGGTGTTTCTCTGGGTTTTGAAGTCTTATGTTTGATAATTTGATAAGCATATGAAATTTAATAAAGTCTAATTAACATTGTGTAATACAGTGTGCAACAAATGCTGTTTATATATCTCTCACTGACAAACAGGGCATTTTATTGTCATAATGTCTGAACAGTTAGCTGCATGTGTGCTAAATGCTGCTTTTAATTAAACAATAAAGAACATAACCTTTATTGTATTGTTGTAAATTTTGACGGCGTACAACAATTTGATTCCTTAAAAATTAATTGCCTAGGAGTGTGTTTAAGTAATATTGATTATGCTGGTGCTTTGTGTTGATCTGTGATAGTTAACCCAGCATTTAAAATATCTTTTTTCCATTTTGCATTTGTGATGCAAGAATAAAAGCAAAGTACAAAACAAATAGGCACTTGAATTCTAATAGCAATAAGCAATAAATGTCAGGCATCTGGAAATTATGGTTGCAATTTCATCAGAGTACACTTTGTTCTATTATGCCTGCATGAATTTTGCTACAGGCAAAATCTATTACAGATAACAGTTAAGAACCTTTCTAATCTACACAGATAGTCATGGAAAAATGCTAGAAAACGAAATGTTGGAAAATGTGATATTGCCAAGTAAAACTGACACTCAGAAAATAATGTGATCAAATTTAGAACTGCAGAGATAATTTCTGTAAGATCGTGTTGAAACAGAAATTTCTGGACTGTTTGGCCCTGCTGAAGGGCATATAACTAATAACATGCAGTGTATTATTAAATGTGTTTGTGTACTCCAGATAGATAGATGTTTATCTCTATACTGCAGGCTAGTTAATTTGCTTGTTTAATGATTGTTACCTGAAATAGCAGTTACCAAGTTGGGACTATACATTAGAAGCCAGTACTTTTCCATTGCTAATGATTGTATTTGAATAGCAGCAATTTCTGCTCCGGGTCATCTCTATTGCCTGCAAAAGTATTCATGTCATATATTTTGTCATGTGTTATGATGCTTTACAACTCTTTAATTGACTCTGTAAAGATTTACAGCCTGTTGATCAATTAGAATTCTGTCAAGTTCCAAAAGTAGCATAGCATCTTCGTGCTAAAGTGCCATGTTCTAGACAGCTTAAATTTATCCTGAGTTACACTGGAGTAACATAAAGCTTAGACACGAGTAAGAATGACACTCGTGCTGCAGATACTCTTAATATTTTGTATTTATACTTTTGCTCTGGGATATAACATAGGATTGAAAAGATAACTTGATTTGTGCTCTTGAAACAAACTCTTTACCAAATCGTAAGTGGGTATATTGGATTTTACTCATCTCTACCTTTTTAATAAGAAAGTCTATATTTTTCTTTCAGTATAAACATCAGTCCTAGACTTTTTTTATAGTTGCTAAGGAAGATCTCTTATGCAACAATAAAATGTGCAAATATATGATTTGCATTGTCAGTTTGCTTTCTTCACTAATTAGGCATTCTTTTCAATCACCACTAAAAGGTAGATAAGCATAAAACTAGGTTCATGTAGTAAACCGCACAATAATGGAGGTGTTAAAACTTGTAATTGTACAGTGGTTGCAGTTGGGGTTTTTTTTTACTGATAGGTATCTCAGTACAACGTCATGAAATATTATAATAAGCTTAGTGAATGAATCACATCCTGCTTTGAAAATGTAACTTCTGTCCTGTTGAGTCAAATAGTCATAAGGGAAAGTCTTTGTGCATAAAATGCTTGGGGGATGTAAGGGTGGAAGAGTTTTAAGGAATGAAAATTGTTTTTACCTTTTGATATGTGACTCAACATCAGTGAAACTGGAGAACTGTGAATCTCTAGAATTCTTGTCCTGATTTTTTTAGAATAAAAAACAGCTTTAAAAAAGTAGATGAAAGATTGCCTCATTACTGGTAGAATGAAAAAGTTTATTTTGTTTCACAATGAAAATTAAGATGCTTCTTTTACTCGGTGGTCTGGTATTTGGACATCCTTTAGGGGTTCTTTTTGTGAAATGTAGAAAGGAGACTTTGATCAATGTGAAATACTTCATGACTTGAAACAGAATCTCTTTCCAGTTTTGCATATTTTGGAGATCAGAAAATATAATGCCTTCTTGATATAATTTTTTTCTTTTGAAAAAAAAATTCTCTTTGGCTGTGAAAATGTTTCCTAGTGTTCTTTAAAAATGAGTAAAAGATCTTTTATAATTATATTTTTAATTTCTTTATGTTTAACTGATAAGTTTGCAATCACGTAAGTGCTTGGGGAACAAATGCTAGCTTGGACTATTTTTATTCAGAAATGTTTCTGTTGAACAGAGAGATAGAATTTGGCTTCAGAAAAGGGAAACAAATCAGTCAAAAATGCTGCAAGTGGCGTGGTTGATTGGTTTGGGAGAAATGTAAGCGCTTGTGTTGATTCCCGCAAAGATATGTAGGTTTTCTGAAGAAGAGCCTATGCCAGTTGTCCATGTAACTTGGCTGAAGAGGAGACTGTCTTCTCTCCCAAGCAGATGGATTATGTACAGAAGTTGATGACTCTGTCTATAAAATTCAGGAATTAAACTGGCCATGGCAAGCTAAGAATCTTTTCTATTTCTTTCCTACTCCCTTGACCCATTTCTGGTGAACACTTTGGTACCATGACCGCCCGATAATGTTGGCAGCTGTGCTTACAAAGGTTTTAACAGCCCATATCTATCCTCCCCAATTATATGAGCTAAACAATCCTGAAGGTGAAAATGAATCTTTATATTAATTGTAATCTCTTATAGTACTTGTGATGTCTTCTCATGGGTGTTCTTGTTCTGAAATGTATGATCAATCTGACTGAAGAAATATAAAACCACTTTCATATTTAATATCAGAACGAAGAAAGCATATTAATGCCTTTGATGCCACTAGGGTTGCAAACCCTAGGGCTAGAATTTGTCTTGATTGTGCATATCTATGAATTTTTAAAGAAAAGAGGACAGATTCTGACTTAAATGAGACTACGTGTGTGAGGAGGGCTCATATTTCAGTAGTTGTTGTAAGATCACAATCACACTCTAGTCTTCGGCATTATTTTTGCAAGGAGATAGAGCATGCAACTGTAGGAAAAAATGGAACCCTTTCTAAAGATGTGTGCTGTATTAAGCACTAAGTTAATATTCATTTTGCAGCTGGTTATACATAGTAACTTTTATATTCAGCTCAAATACTTATTTGAATAGAATTTATTCCAAATGGCATACAAAGATCATCTCCCTGTATACTTAGTGGGATGTCATTTTGAATGAAAATGGTTTATCTGAATAAATTTGTTCATAATTTTGCTGATTACGGGAAGAAGTCGTGTATTTTCATGTAAATTTTTGGTCCTGTAAGCCTTCTATCTCTGTTTGTTGAAGTTTTATATTTGAGTAATTTAAAAATTCTAGTTACTATACTAAAATGTACAAAGCATCTAGAAATCTATTTTTTCATTAACCTGAGAGTTATAATTCAATTACATAATATATGTTGAGTACTTGAAATTATAGTAGTTTATTCATTTTGAAGCCCTTTAATTCTAATAATCACAGAATATGCTGAGCTGGAAGGGACCCACAAGGATCATTGAGTCCAACTCTTGGCCCTGCACAGGAGCATCCCCAAGAGACACTGTGCCTGAGAGCATTGTCCAAATAACTTCCTGAACTCTGTCAGGCTGCTGCTGTGACCACTGCCCTGAGGAGCCTGTTCCAGTGCCCAACCCCACTCTGGGTGAAGAACCTTTTCCTGATATCCAACCTAAATCTCCCTTGACACAACTTCAGGCCGTTTCCTCGGGTCCTGTCACTGTCACCATACAGAAGAGATCAGTGGCCATCCCTCCTCTTCCTCTCATGAGGCAGTTGTAATTGCAATGAGGTGTCCCCACAGTTTCCTCTTTTCCAGGCCGAGCAGACCAAGTGACCTCAGCCGCTCCTCACATGGCTTCCCCTCAAGGCCCTTCACCATCCTTGTGGCACTCCTTTGGACATTCTTCCATAGTAAAAGATCTTTCCTATATTGTGGTGGCCCAAACTGTCCCTGGGACTCGAGGCGAGGCCACCCCAGTGCAGAGCAGAGCAGGACAATCCCCTCCCTGGCCCAGCTGGCGATGCTGGTCCTGATGCCCCCCAGGACACAGCTGACCCTCCTGGATGCCAGGGTACTGCAGATCCATATTCACCTTGCCATCGACCAGGACCCCCAGGGCCCTTTCCGTGGCGCGGTTTTCCAGCCTCTCTTTCCCCAGTCTGTCCGTAGATCCAAGTTTGCCCCATCTCATGTGCAGAACCCAGCACTTTCCCTTGTTGGACTTCATATGGTTGGTGATTTCTCAGTCCTCTAATCTGTCGAGATCTCTCTGTAGGGCCTCTAGGCACTGTAGAGAGTTAACAGCGGAACCCCAGCAGTGACAGGTCACTAGTCTGTTGTCACCCCAGTCACTGTAACTCTGTCTCTGACCCGTGAGTCAGTTGCTCACCCATCCCATGATGTGTTTGTCCAGCTTTGTGGTGGACATTCAGCATACTTCTAAAAGATGGATCAAATCTAAGTCCCTTTTGAATTACCTTCACCTTGGCTTTCTACCCTTCATATATTGATTTTTTTTTTGTGGTCCCAGAGAAAATAGGTCTTGCAAGCTCTGATTGGCACCAGGACCAGCTTGCCAAAGATTCTCACTGGAAGCCTCTGAACAGGAGAAATTAATTATAACAAAAATTTCATCCTTTCTTATTGGTAACATGAGTTTCACACACCTTATAATGAAAATCATGGCATGTCCATGTCCTAATTTGAGTCAGGACAGTAACAGTTTTGAGCACTTTTGGCTCTCAGATAAATTATTTTTGCTTTCATTCTCCTGAGTCCTCCCCGCAAAATCCTTCTTAAACATTTCAATAATTCTTGTTTACTTAGTCCAAACTCTGTGGCTAGAGGCTTAAATGTTTAGTTATCCTATGTTACATAAATTTAACCTCCAAAATGTATCCTTTATTTTATGAAACAAAAGCTGAAAATATAACGTGAGCTGCAGATATTTATTATTACCATAAAACATTGATTTGAGCATGAACATTAGTATTTGCCTTTACAGGACACAGAGATCCTGGGAGAGATGCTTTCTGGTAGGTTCACCTGTGCTTTATGTTGACTGCACCATGAGAAAATGCTGTTCAGTTGTGTAATCTGATGTGCTTTTTATCAGTTGCAAATCTCAGTTTATGTGATAAAAGTGATAAAGACCAGGTGCATGAAAAGCACAGTGTGGAGCAGGAATTTGATGAGTGCAGAGATAGCATGGGACAACATCGACCGCAGTCAATTTGGAAACTCACACAATTGAGTTCTAGGCTTTCTATAGATCTTTAAAGAAATGTATCCTGTCTGCAACTGTCTGTAAAGTGATAATGGTGATTCCTTTGTGAAGCTCTATGTAAGACCAAGGAAATGTTACAAATTGTTGTCTAGGTAAGCTCTGCTGCTCTCACAGCACTGGTGTCAAGTAAGACTAGGAGACCTGATTTTTTTCCATTAAAAGTACAATTTAATACAACTGTGTGAACTAATCATTGTGGATAATTTTTTCTGTATCCTTCCTGATCACTCTATTTTTTTTCTTTTTCCTCCACTATGTCACCCCTCCCCCTCATCTCTTGGAAGAAAAAAAATCATGTATTAATTTGTGGAGTGTTGCCACCCTGATTTTCATTTACAGGTGTGGAAAATGGGGGCTGACATTTATTATTCATTTACTAGCTATTTCATTCCATTTGTTTATTCTTGTGGAGTGACAGGACCTTGGTGTGTTTAGAAAGGTTTGCAATCAGTCAGTACGTCACAGGTAGGAGAATACATTTCTAGATGGGGAACTTGCTCAGTGATATATCTTTCTCTTATGTTGAGTGGATTGAAGATCATCTGCAGTGGAAGCTGTGACCTACTTAACACAAATGAGATTGCTTAATGGCTACTGATTGGTTGTCAGAGAGTTTTCTTTAAATATACATGTCCATCATTAACCACTTTGTAATAATAAGTGTCTCCTGTGTTATCCCATTTGTCTGTTTATATCACAAAGTAATGTGCCATACTATAAAATGCAAATGTGTTCGTTGAGATAAGTTTGCTTCATCCTGATGTTGAGTGGGGTAGCTACATTACATGACATACAAGGTGTCAACTAATTAGGTATTAACATATCTCTTATGTAATTGAATTTCAGAAATAATTTCTTTGAAGTGAATAGTTGTCTGAAGTGCTAGGGAAGAGCTACCAAAAATGCCAGTGCACAAGAAATCCTGCAGAGATATTCTGTGGAAGGGATTTGTATTCTGAGGCTTGATAAGATGACCAAGGCAGTGCACAGACAACATGAGGGTTAGCTGGCATCTTGTGGTATTTTTGTCATCTTGATGTTGTTTCTGGTTGTGTGCCTTGTTCATCAAATGTAATAATAGAGTTTTGCTTTAGTAGAAAAGGAAGATATTTCTAAAGCTGTTAAAATGTATGAGGGCATAATCTAAGACTTCTGATTTTTTTTCCCCACCAAGTCATTATGAAACAGATGGCTATTTATTTCTAATATACAGAATTGTTGTTGTATATTGCAGATTTACCACTGGAGTTGTTAGGAACCTCTAGCTAATAGTTTCATAAATGACATTAGTTTGGTTGTGCACTATTAGGGAAAATGAAGAAAGAGAAGACTCAAATTATGAACCAATTATATTTGAAACAAATCCTTTAAAGGTGTTGTGCTTAGTTTTGGGGTTTTTTTCAAAGGAGTCACTATTGAAATCCCAATGGAGCAAAATTATTCTGCTTTGAGTTCGGCAGGAATAAAGCCAGTTCAACAAGAGATGTTTTGATAGTGTGATATTGTGTTGTTGATGCCCATGAATACTGGATAAATCTGAAAGTTTAAACTTATGATTTATTTTTCAGACGTATCAATGCATTGGCTAAATTTCCAAAAGTGCTTTCACTATAATAAAACATGATCTTTCTGTTTAAAACACTTTGTCCTTCTTCAGAAACTTCATTGAAATGAAGAGGTCTGGACACATCCCCTTCACAGCTCTGATTTGGGCTCTCAGCATGATCAATCAGTGTTTATACACCTCACTTCAAAATCTGCAGTAAGGATATTTCTTCTCCTCTGTGAATGAAATTATTGCCTCCCCAAACTCCAAATTTTTGGGCAGGGAATCTTGTGTGGCCTGTGTTCTTGCATGGCAAATAATTTGTATTATCTCTGAGTCGTGCAGATGTAGTTGCTGGGGTAGAGATGGAAACAATAAGGGCTGGTTTAGTCATGTTATAAATACACTTCTCTACATCCACAAGGGCTGAGCCCAACTGGCTAATCACTTTTGTATATATTTGGCTTCATGGAAAGTTTGTGGGTTTAGTGTAAATTAGTTACCAAATTCATTGCACTGAAAAGTCATCTCTTTGAAAGCTAGCAAATACCAATTATGAAGATGTGCCTCCCTAGCCAATTAAAATGTGCAGGTGAAATAACTGTTGTCGAAAGCTTTGATGTTTATCTAGAAAGTTTTATATCAAGAAATATTTTGAAATAACATAGGGAAATGAGCCCATTAGAAAAATAATCTTGCTGCTAAAAAGGTGGCTTATGAGTACTGGATTCACTACTGACTGGCTGTGTTGATGTGAATTAACCCCCACTGTTCAAGTGACCGGGGAAGAATCACTCTAGATGAAGAGGAAATAAGAGGAAAAAACCCGGTGTTAACCTCTCTTTAATTATCTATAAGGACTTGGATTATAAGAGAGGACTATCCTTGCAGATAATTAGATTTATGTAGTTATGGTGAAGGGAGCAATTTTGCTTCTGTAGCTTGGCTATCCTTTGCACAGAGCAATAGTTCTTTACCCTGAAGCCAGTGGGAATGCAATGAAGACCTGTAATGACAGTGACAATAAAGCAAGCAGTTTTATTTAGGAAAAGGAACATAATAAACTGGACAAAGTATTTGGAGTGAAATATGTAGTGCTCCCTAGATTCTGATAAACCTTTTTCTAGGAACACACGAGTACTAGCTGTTAAAAAGAGGGAGGCTGAACCCAGCATCAAGAGGGCTCCAGGAACCTGTATTAGCTAAGCTGGCAGTGTGTGCTATTACTAATAATCACTATTTAGGGGTAGGTTTCAGTTTGCTGCAGCCATGCTGCACAGCACTTGACAAGTGTTGCACAGTCATGCCTATTTCTAGTATGAATTCTGAGAGCTTTTTTCTCCTTACCTTGCTCATTACTTTTCTTTATTCAGGTTTCAGCCAGATCTTTAAAGGCTTATTTTACAGGTGCAGTTTCTCCAAAGTAAGCCATGATTCATCCTTGCACAAAGCTGTGAGATAAGATACAGTATCCTAAAAGAAGGTCTTAGATTACTCTTCAAACACTGGGAAACACAAAAGCATAATCTCTTGAAAGTAGTTTATAGTTGATTTATTCTATGTGGTTTGTTTCGTTTTTTTGTTTTTTTTTTTTTTTTTTTTTTTGGGGGGGTTTTTTTTTTTTTTTTTTTTTTTGGGGGGGTTTTTTTTTTTTTTTTTTTTTTTGGGGGGGTTTTTTTTTTTTTTTTTTTTTTTGTTGGGGGATTCTTTTTTTTTTGTTTTTTTCACTGCCAAAGATCCTGGTTACTCATTCACAAAAAAGACCCAAAACCAAACCCTAAGTCAGGTGAGTGACAGAGGTCTGGCTAAGTCACGTTTGATGCAAGTGTAGTGGGAACAGGTTGACGAAGTAAGGGGTCTAAAGGACCTTTACCTGGTCCTTTTGCTAGTGGTCTTGCAGATCCCACCGAGTCTGTCATGGTCTATTTCAGTGTTTTCCCAAGGATTGTGCTTTCCTTCATTCTGAGATCTAACTATTTGCCCTCAGAAGTTTTGGCTTGTGCAACACCCAGCTGGAGTCATGCCCTACTTTTTGACAGTGGTGTGACTGTTTCTTCTGAGGCAGATGTATTTATTTTCATCTTTCTGCTGTTCCTCCCAACAATAACTTCATAGTCAGGTGAATAGGTGGCATTTTGCTATTGTTACCATCCACCTTCAATTTTTCAAATAAAGACAGTTCGTGAGGAAGAAAATAATCCACGTTCTTCCTTGCTGAATTACTCCCTGCTGCAGGTGTAGAACTTGCATGACAAAAATCTTTATCCTGAATGACCTTGGGGTACTGTATGCTGATATCTTATGGAGATAATCTGTGTGGACACTTGCTGGTGACCTCAGGCAAGCCAGACTGGGAATGCTGCAGAATGCACCTCTGAACATGCTGGCAGCATCTTAATAAACTCCTATTAGAACAAAAAGCACATATATGAGCCAAGAAGATTGTCATGTCACTTATGTGCTAAAAAACAAAGAAACAAGAGCTAGTTTCTCCTCCTTTTACTCACTTCATGTACTTGGTTAGTTTAAGATTATAACTCTGGGCTACTCTTCCTCCTATGTGCAAGGGGGAGATGTGCAGTGTAGTAAAAATTTATTTCCCACCTCCTACTATTTACTCATAGACCTACACAGCTGCCTACAGTGGCTACTCCACAGAGTGTGTGACTTCCTCGACAGGGATGGAGGAGGTGACTTACTCTAGTTATTCCAATTTACACATTAGCACTTGCTTAAGATGTTCCAGGAGCACAAGCTGGTCCTTTTCCTCACCATATCTGTGTGTCTTAATGGAATAGAGGCCTTAACAGAAAGGTAGCTCTCATAAAATTATATTCCAAGGAACAAAGAATGGAAATTGTAATATATACTGTTCATAAATGAAAGATAAAGGAAGAAAAAAAAGACACAACCCAAAATCCAACTTGTATCTTTAGCTCATTTGGCTTTTGGTGAGAATGGGACTAGGTACAGCATCATAACAAATGATTTGATGTGATTAATTGCAGTTGTATTTTTAATACCTCCAGTTGCTTTCACAGGGCTGCTACTAAAGAAATCTGTCAGCTGACAGAAAAGTGATTGGTTAATGGCAGACATGGGGAATAATTGACAACTCAGGCAAAACATCTGGGGATGAAATATATTTTGTCAAAGAGCTAAAACCCTTGTGTTGAGAAAATGCATTTTTTTCCCTCTGATCCCTTCTGTCAACAAAATACTTTTCATCAGAAACATCAAAGCTGTTTCATCTGAAAATTTCATTTTTGAATCCCTTTATCTATTCTGTTGACAAAAATTTCTGTCAACTGACTCAAACCATTGTATTAACAAATTTCTTTTTGTCAATCATGATTTATTCTTCTGGCAAATGCATTCTATAATACTCTGCTTCATTCTGTGGAGGGAATACATAAGTCAGACTCCATCTTAATTTTTTAGGGAGTGAAAGTTCAAAGTAAATGTAGTGTCACAACTGCTTATCTGCTGAATTTATCTACTGATTAGGCTTATTTTAAATATATCCAGTTGAATTAAAGTTTCTGCTGAATAATGCACGAGTTGAAGTAAGGAAGTTGTAGGTGTAATAAAATCACAATTCTCAATATTTTCCTTGCAGAATCTGTCTGCTAATCACAGCTTTCAGGCTCACAATAGAAAGATGACCTCTAATGAGCTGTATTTTAACCAGTTTCTAGATGCTGATGAACTGGAGGTTTATTGTAACACTACTTATAATAAACTAGTGAAATAGAAAACAATGTTGTATCCACCCCTAATGTATTCCATGCTAATTTAGCATTAACCAGTAGAGTATACATATGAATACTAGTTCCTTAAACAAAGAATGTATCTGTTTAAAAGCAGAACCATGATAATAAGAAAAGGATAACTAAAAGATTTAAGTGTAAATTGCCACTAATGTACATAAAAAAATATTAGTCTTTCAACTCTTCCTTCTACAAATGGAAAAAGAAAAAGATCAGTCAGTCACTGGGATGTGCATAGGCCAGCTGACCATTCCAAAATCATGTGTCCACAAAGTAGTCATTACATGGATGTTTCTTAATTAATTTTTGCAAATGTAAATTGACAAATCTTTTAAAATTTGTCAATCTCCATTTTCCTTGACACTAAACATTACTGGGGGTGGGGGGGCAGGCAGGCAACTCTTTCCAGTCTCAACTCAGACTATTCTTTTTAGGGAGTAGACTGTGTTTAGTATTATTTCTGCTGGCTCAAATATTTTTTGCCATTGTGCGGGTTTGGAGGGACTTTAAGTCTTACAATAGGGTGTTGTTGATGCTTTTTTTTGGTTGTTCAGTTGGTTTTTTGTTTTGTTTGTTTATTTGTTTTAATGTTTCTTTGGTTTTTTTCCTTGCGGTGTGCTTCCTGTGTTCTGGATCTTTTCTCCTTGGATTTAATTTCACACTTTAATGTCAATTTAATCTCTGAAGTTTTTGCCCTTTATTTACAAAGGGGCTACAAAACAGTCACTTTCTATAAAAGCCGCAGTATGCAATCAAGCTGACAGGTCATCATTTATTAGCATCTTTCATTAGAATGTTGGAAATTTGGCATGTCATTTTACTGAAAATGTTGTATGATTGTTTGATTGACACTGATCAAAATTTGTTTCTTCATCTACTGTTGCACCAAATACCCAGACTGTTGCATGTAACGTCCATAATTCCTAGAAAAATATGGAGGAGCCAGTCAAGGGAGTGTTTTGCTCAACATTATTTCAGATACTTTAAGAAGACAATCCTAAATTCTTGTAGAATAAGACTTGTTAAGGCTAAATTTTAGCTCCAGAAATGTTAACCCTTGTCAGAATACAAAAGCTGCAAGGGAAAAAGGCAATTATTTCTCTCCTGTGTAACAAGTCAGAGAAAGCCAGGATGACAATTGGTACATCTGACAATTACAGCTTCAAGAGAAATATTGGTTTTGAGAAATATGTAAACAGCATAGGTGTCTTTGACTCGTTTAGCACTAAAGGAGTTTTCTTCTCTTTTCTTAACCTAGGAAAACTGTATTGATCACAGCTGCCCTAATCACAGAAGAAACTGCTAGGAAGAACAATTGGACATAGGGGAAAAGTGTGGCTCCTCGAATGGAAAACTTGATTCTGAAAAAAAACCCTTTTACTCCAGGGAGTGCACTTGCCTTTAGTGGAGGTTGAACCTTGTTGGAGTTGTTCTAGACAAGCTCAACACCAGGTTTGTGTGCATAAAGAGTTTGGGCTGTTCATTGGCTGTACAGACACCAGTCTGACTTTGAATGTGTGAGTAACCTCAGAAGTCAAGGGAACTGCAGAGGAACTTTTTCCCTGATGGGGGCCAAGTTAATTAAGAGGAATGAAAAGAATGAATCTGTTCTATGGATTTTTCCAGTGGTTGTTCAATGGAGGTTGGTTTCACTAGGAGCTGATTACAATTTAAAGTGTTAGTACAAAAGAAGGACAATGCTACGTTGAGATTTTTTTTACATAGAAGCTAAAAAAGCAAAATTTGATATTTTACTGCTTTCTTCAAAGGTCATCAGTATTTTACTGTTTTGCTTAATGAAGGCAATGATCACCTGTGTAAAGTCTCTCTTCCCTCACTTCTCTTTTTTCTTTTCCACTGACATGAAATGAGAGAGGCAAATGTGAAGAGGGTGTTCAATGAGTTTGGTGCTGAGGGAGAAAGGCTGTGCTCTAGCACATCTTTTTAATTTACTGAGGTCCAAACCTCTTATTGAGGTTGGTGGGATTCAGTCACTGATCCTATGAGAAGAAAAAGAAAAAATGGTTTGGCGTTAGATTATGCTCCAGGAGAAGTTTTCAGTGAGTCTTTTGAAGATGGGTAAGTCTTCTCCTTGGAGACGTAATTGGCATGCTATTTTTATTAATATAAAATTGCTGGCCTCCCCCATTCTCACGGTATAAAAGAGTAATGTTGGGAGGTGGAACTAGTGTTCCTCCAGTCCACTTTGCCTGGGTACAAGAATGAAATAAATATTGCAATTTCTTCATAATGTGAGTGTGCAGAAGTGAAGAATTGGGGCATAACTTTAAATGGCCAAATAAATAGCTGTGCTTGACGCAGCCATATCAGCTGGGCTGCAGTTAGAAATTATTACTCCTCGTAAAAAGCATTTTCAGTTTTATCATGGCACAATAGGGGAACATGGTGGAGAGCACTAGTCACTGTAGACTTGGTTTTGCCATTTTCCTTGGGAAAGTAACTTATTTTGTTTCCTTGTCTGTAGTATAAATTAAATATATTTGCTCTCCCTTGTGAAGTGCTGGCATACCCATGGTATCACAGAATAATACACTGTTACAGAAACCACACATCATAAGAGTTAAATCACAATGGAAACTTGTCTTAAGTTTATATTTATTTTAGTTTCTCCTGTAGACAGGGTGAGCTATGTTCTGTACTCCCAATATGTTAATTTCTTTTGTTCTGCTGATTCAGTCTGGCCATAGTACAGCTGAAGGAGAAGGTTCTGTACTGTTTCTTAATACTGTACATTTTAAATTATATGTTAGTTTTTGAAGCTTTTAGCTTTTTGCTGTAGCATTAACAGTAGGATAAAAAAGTGCCACAATATGTTTGCTATTTGCCCCTGCAATGACCCAGATTGTACTTAAGAACTTAAAAATCCTCTGAGAGAATAACTCTATCTACATCAGTTGCCATGATTCCCTAAAATCAGCCAGATAGAAAATACAGCCTGAAATACCTGTGAATACATGCATCATTTTGTCCTTCATGATATATCTGTGTTGTCAAGTGCTGATGAGATCATAGCTGATAGTGGTTGATGATATAGGCTGAATGGGTGGTGAGTTAAAGCTTTTTTGAATCCATCTGTTCCAGAATTCACTCAACTGGTTTCACCCCCCACTTCCATCTCTTGTCAGCTGATGTAAAATCAGGAACATCTCTACTGAAGGCAAGTCAGTTATGCTGTGTCACAGAGGTGAAGGTAGGAAAAATGATTAATTCCCACTTCTAGTCTTGTTTGATTAAAGCAAGCTCTGTCACAGAAGCCCATGGAGTTTTATCTGCTAACAACTCTCAGATCAGAAGCAATTACTTGCTGACCAATTGCTATAAAACATTATGGATTTTTTTTTTTCACTGAGGCTATTATATACACTTTCCTGAAACATTGGTTTTCCTCTTTCTTGAAAATATTGCCTTTTAATGTGAGTAAAAGCAGGATTTGCTTCTATTCTTGAATTATGTTTGTCAACCATCCAGCAATACATTGCATTTTAGTCAGGTGTAATCTAATAATAGAATCGTAGAATATCTCAGCTGGGAAGGGATCCATAAGGATCATTGCTCTAGGTCTCTAAACAATTTGAACATGGCTAGTTGACTTAATTATTTATTTCTTCATTATAGCAAATATTAAAATCTGCAAACTGCTTGGTAAGCACTGAGTGCTGCCAGAATTTTGTTGTGTAATACACCATTTTCTCATCTTTTATGCATATTTGTATAGTCTAGCTGGTTCCTGTGGTGCTGATCTGGGGATCTCAGTCTATTTCCTTTGACTGTGATGCGGGGATGAAACAATGTCGGTGGAAATGAGGCGATTATTTAGAAGGAGCTCTATATCTGTCCATATTCATTAGTATGTCCTAACTTGTATTGGGCCCTAGCATTTTGCACTGTGACTTTTATTCTTGCTTTGGTATTTAAATCTCCTTGATCAATAGCATGTTTCATTGTAGTTTCCTGCTTGTTGTGACAGTTTTCTGCACTCAGTCTGTCTCTCCAACACACAGCATATGTGCACACATATTCCTAAGAAGAAATCATCATTCATCCCTCTCCATAGCGTGCATATTGCCCAATTTTATATAGACAGAGATGGCATTCTAGGGATTCTCAGTTAAGTTTTGGATAAAACTTATGGCTGTGCCATTTGAACTAAGTGCATAAGTAAGGTCAGAGCTAGGACTTAAACTGCCTTAAAATGTAGGTGTCTGACAGACCTTGGTTGTTGAAATCAATGTGAAATGTGCTGTAAATTGGTTTATTTAGATACCACTTATGTGCTAATATTTGTGGTCATATTAGGCACTATACTAGTGGGATTAGCAACTGCTCCCTGCATTCCAGGCAGCCACAGGGAGTTTGTATGAAAAAATAAGAATACAGCTGTGTGAATCATATATTGCATAGTACAGGGCTGAAATACTGTGCTTTCTCTTACTTTATTTGCATATTTATGCAACATATAAACATTAGTGTTTCAACGTTGCTCATTTTCAGCTTAAATAAGATTCTCTTCCTGAGAATGAAAAATGGTTTAGCAAGAGCTCTCCTTTATGTAAAGTGGACTTGATGGCTAAAGCAAGGAACAAATCACAGCAGCATCAGAAATATGTTTTACAGTGTAAGCTGTGAAAGAGACGAAGTCCGTTCTCTGACTTGCTGATATTGCCAGGTTGTCCCAGTTGCTCAAGACATAGAATGGATGGATAAAAGGCATTTGGGGGGTTATGAAGCTGCATTAGTCATTGCATCACGGGAACATCTTCATTGTATGTAATACAAGACTTGGGGGCAGATCTTTTGATCTGCTAAATTCCTTTTGCCTTTGTCCTAGTGCACCTGTCCAAGTTCTGCTACCTTGCACTCTTTTTTCCCAACTGTCTTTCTGTGTTGGCTTAGTTTGTGCTTGGACCAGATTTGAGCATTCCATTGAGTCTGATTGTTTCACTTCTGTGAACCTATTTCTGTTCTATTATGTTAGTATCCTGTTTTTGCTGAGCAAAGCAGCACAGCAGGTTCAGCAGCTGCCAGTGGTAGAGAACATGCCAGACCAAACCAAGAGCAGCTGTTTCTCTTTTTCCTGGATTTGAAATGGGTGCAGTGTCAGGTTTTTTTGTCTTTCTTGGTATTTTTCCTTCCTAACCAAGAATATCTGTAAGATATAAGGAATAGCTGAGAGTTGAAAGTGACACCTGACAGTGGACAATCATGTTTTCACTGACTTCTAGAGAGGATGAAGGCAATACATTGAGTCAGGCCAAACTCCCTATTGAAGTGTGCCACGAAATATTTTGTTCAGCTGATGTAATACTGTAGATAAACCAAACCAAGGAGGCAGATAGTCTTGGGCTAACATGGGCAAACCAGGCATCTTCCCTCTTTATTCCCCTTATCCTGTTAGAGGTTGTGAAATCCTGTGTTTCCTCCTGTTGACAACAAGTGTGTGAGCTCCTGTCTGATTTAGGTGTTTGTTATATATATGCTCAAAGTGGAGAGGAAAGTCGCCTCAAACTTTCCAGATTTTCTGACTTTGAGCATTTTAGGCTCTCCTTTGGTGCATTTAAAGAGAGATTGATGACCTTTTTACTCACTGGAGTATTCTAATTGGTTTAAATGAGCTCCATTTAATTGGTTTAAATTATTTTAAGTGTCTAATTTTACTATTCAGTGTCTTAAGATGCCTGTCATAATAGCTGCTATAAATATACATATTGACTTTCAATAAATTCCTGTGCTAACTCATCAACAATCTAAGTGTTGCCTAATACTGCATGGGGAATGTGTCTGTTAACTTGAGGCTTCCTCTTGAAGTCAGTGAGTCTTTCTGTTATCTAGAACAACTAGATCAGGATCAAAAGAATTTGAGGGCAAGGGTTGTCCTGTACAATGTAAAATCTACATGTAAGACTTTCAAAATTTAACAAATTAAAATGTAAAACAGTCCTTCATTTTTTAGTTTAATATGGGCTAATACTGCTGAACAGTTTCCTCTTTGCATTCCACTATCTGCCTGTGCAGAAGTAAGTGATAAGAAGACATGTCAGATACCAAGGCATCACAAGTCTTGGCAGATGCCTGTGGGGATGGGCCTATCTCTCTTGAGCCTCGAAAGGGTCTGTTTGGTCTCAATGGCTCTGTGGGCTAAGTGGGGATGGATTTACTTCTGTTTCTCTGGAGTTATCAAGACTTTCTCTTTGGGTGAGGAAGGAGACTTTGTACATGAGCTTATTTTGACTTCAACCTTGCAGCAATTCTCCCATTTTGAATGCTTTTTAAGTTGCCATCTGTTTTCTGTTTGTTTATTTTAAAGCTCTCACATTTTTCCCCCCCGCATTCCCTTCTGGGTAAGTGTGCTAAAATGAGGAGCTTGTGTGCTGCAGTCTCCTCTCTTCAAGCGAAATACCTAGTTGCCACTAGTGACACACAAAGACAATGTGTGAGAGTGAGGAATTCTACAGAAATATCGTAGAGCTGCTGTTAAGTACAAGCCAGTAAAGCTTTGGAGCCAGAAATGACTTTTCCACAAACTAGTGTGCTCTCCACAGTTCTATCTGCTGCTGACTAGCAAATACACCACTCAGGTACATTTCTTATGTCCAGAGGTACTGCTGGCTTGTTAAGTGGGGATTTTTAATTATTTTTTTCGTTGTACTTGCACAATAATATTGGCATTGCCAATTAGCTGTATTATTACAGTATATCTCCCTTGTGGATAGTTATTTTTAAACTTAAATCACCTCTAACCCATTACTAGCTAAGTGAGAATGAGGCCCTTTTGTATTGAATAGGGATACTTACAAATGAAGAGTCAGTTTCATTTCTTTACAGAGTATTTTCATACTGTTTCTTCAACTTTCATACAGCTTCCCTATGTCAACAAGACATTAAGAAAATTTTTCATATTCCAATTATATTTCCAAAGTGACATCCACAGGCTTATAGCCATAATCCAGCTGAAAATTTGTTGGTTAGTGTAAGAATAGGATATGTATTTTACAATGAAATTTCAGTGTTTTGTTGGCTTTTGCCTGTCTTTACCTACCATGTTAATGTGAAGTTGAATCTGGAGCTGAGAAGCAAAATAAAGTATTGCTCAGCTGAGGTTTCCCTGAGGTGACATGACCTGGAGATTAGGTTGAGATAAAGTCACATTTTGCTTGATGAAAGCATTCTGCATTACACAGGGATGTTTGTCTGCAGGGATATGAGTTACACTAAATTACTATTACGGTTCATGGACAAAAGAATTTTTTTTCATCATCATCTATTTCATCTCACTGAGTCTTGCACTTTAGCACTAAAATAGCTACTGCTGAATTTCTGGGTATTTGTGAAAATTCGTAGCTGATGGATCATTCCAGAGACTTCGGACAAGCCACAGCATTGCTATTTTACCATCTCACTTGCTGTGTCCTTGCAATTTCAAGCATGCCTTGACAAATTTATATTCTGTACTTGCTTGATCAGTGTCATCGAGGCTTCCGTGTAGCTGGTGAAGTTGCACATGGACATTCAGGTTTAGTTCAGTGTTTAAAAGAAAAAAAAAGAAAATACTTCAAGAGCTTTCTAGGAAAAGCACTTTCCTCCATCTTAAGAGATTTCTTAAACCAGTTTTCTTTTCAGGTTATATGACTGTTCACTTATTATACTTCTACTTTTAAATTTAAACAGAAAAAAATTGATTATTTACATTATTTAGAAAAATCATTAAGGAATCTTGTGTTAATACAAGACAGTAGAATAAAAGAAATTTGCATCATAAATGGAGACTGCTACTATAAAAAGACATTGTACATGACAGTGATAATTCATATGACAAGAATCAACAATATAAGCAATAGCTAAGTGCATTCAACATGAGGATTTTGGAAAAAACTCACCACTGGTCAATGATAAAAAACCAAAAAAACAAGCAAGAACCAACCCCAAAATTAAACTAAAACCCCCCCAGAATCAAATGTATTAATTTCTGTGTGGCAAAGATAGGGCAAAACTAAACACTTAAAAAAAATCTATTGGAAGGATATCTACATCTGACTGGTATCTTCTCCAGGAAGGAGAATATGCACTGCTCCAACATTTTAGAATTTTTTTTTTCACTCTCTGATTACATCATGCCCCCAGGTTGTTGATATTCCCTCACAATGATGTATAAAAACGTGTATACTTTATACTATACTTATACCCGATTATCTTATCATTACATGAGATAGCAACAGTGGAATTACTACTGCAAATTAATCGATCTTAAACCCCTGATCTGTATGGTTTTCTAAATGGTGTTTGAACTCTCAGAAGCAACAAAATAATCCAGTTTGGGGGTTTTTTGTGGTGTGTTTTTCTGGCTTTTTTTTTACAATTATATGCAAATAGTTAACAGAACTTCATTTAAAATATATTTATATCCTCAGTGATAATTTTGCTCTTGCAATTCTACATACAGACATTCTATTGGTGAAATGATAAATGATTACCAGCCTTGAAAAGAATACTCATTGTTTTCTCACATTTGATTTCACTCTGGATATTCTGGAGCATACTACATAATCAAGTGTTATTTCCTAGGAACATTTCCCAGTTTGGCTGACCAATGAATAGTAAATCTTTTTCAGAAGGGTTAATAGTATGTTATTTTTTTCAGTTTCTAGATTAGATCTGATCTCAGATACAATCCAACATAAATATTTGAGACTACATGGAAGTACAGTTTACCATAAATCTGGTAAACCTATTCCTCCCATTTTCTTCAAGGCCTACCATGATTTATTTTTGTTCCCTGGTTCATTCCAATTTCATATGGATCTTGAAATATATTTACCTATTCACTTTCTTGTCCTTAGATGATTCTTGTTGCAGATGCTCATAGAATAAACATGTTATAAAACTTGTTGATGTAAATGAAAATGCTCTTACTCAAGTCAGTACTTGCAGTAGGATCTGGCTTGAGGGGACAAATGTGATTCTGCACTAAAGCACAAAGTGATGGAAGTCAGGGGATGTTCAGACATTGCAGCATCAGGAAATCATGTTGGGGGCTGGCTGGGGATGCAGTTCTCTAGTTGCCTTTCTATACATCAGAGAGAGTGAGATGTCTCCAAGAAGCACGGCACACTGGATTGTGTGGTGTTCTGTGAAATCTCTCACAGGTCCAGTCCCCCTCTCTGCCCCTCCCATGGGGCTGTCTTGAGACTGCAATAAAAAAAAAAATTAAGGTACATCTTAAGATTTGCTTTCATAACTCTTGATAGAAATAGTCCCCTGTATTGTTCCCTGGTCACAGGAGGGGATGGGAATTGTCTACTCCATAGGCAACTGTAGCCAAAGGAAATTGAGCAGATATGCAAAATATTCCAGTCCGGCAATTCAGCTTCATTTTACTTTTTCTTCATTAAAATGTAGGTTCACACTACCCATTCTACTCACTCCTTAGAATGATCTCACTTTGGAAAGGGCAGATTCAAGCTCATAAAGATGGCAACTTTATGGTAAAAATATACTTTTAAAATCATTTAGTTGTGTTTCTCTATAAAGCATTGCATTTCCATTGAATTTGATTTGTGAGATCATTCTTTCCTGGCTGTTGCTAGGACAACAAAAGCAGTATTGTACTTCAGTACAAATAGTACATTGTATCTATTAGCCTTCAGAAATACTGCTAACATAATCAATATCAAATATATTGAATATGTTAGATTTCTAAATTACATTTACAGTGGAAAAAAAATTTCTTTTCAGTGTACTTTAGCATCTGTATGGCTCTGTATTGATTTTCATTTTAACTCTCATGTTCTGGTATCTGGCTTGGCCATTATATTGGTATTCCCTCTGGAAATCCAGCTTTTCTGTGTAAGAGGAGTCATGCTAAATAGACATAACTAATGACTTAGAAGAACAGTTACTATTTCACTGCATTTGGAAATCCAAAAGATTTGGAAGACTTTCTATTGTAGCTATTTAAACCTTCTCCAAGATGTGCTTTGAATTAAATGATTCTGGTCCTGCAAAAATGTCTGCGAGTGAATTTGCCGAGTACAAAGAGCTTCCCATGGCATGCCTTGCGAAAACAGGTTCTGCTGATCTCACTTGGAGTTTGAGATCACCCAGCATCCAGCTGGATGGGAGGGAATTACAGAGATGCTCATTTGAGAGTTTGAACCCTTTCAGATACAGTAAATAATTAAAAAAGCGCTTTAAAACACACCGACAGTATCTAAACCCAGGTGCTTTGAAAACTGTTTACATTCAGGTGCTGCTCAGGTTAGGCAGCCTAGCAGTAATTCAGTTTTTGCAGTGTCATTGTATCATAACCGTAATGTCATCATGGTTGAGTTAACAACTAGACTGAGTGGCAGGTGGTAGTTTTATGTCCCTTAATTGTATCTTCTAAGATTTAAAAGCAGTTGACAGTTATATACAACAGAATGCTAGTCCATGTGAAAATAAAATGACTCCATACTCCATTTTTACTTTTTTGGGATGATAGATAACCATGCTACTTCTGCATAGCTTGGACATAGAATCCTCCTGTATCATAGGCAGTGTTGTTATCCTACTGCTCTCATAGCTCAATACATTATATAGAGATCACTGGCTCAGATACAGAGAAAATTTTAAACACCTGCTTAAAACTATAGTAGGGGAAGGATGGTGTTAGTTTTGGGATTTTCTTTTAAATCCATGAAGGAGGAAACAGAAGTTCTACAGTTTGTGGTTTTCTCGGTCAGATGTTGTGAGATGCTGATTACCCTAAACTTTTACTGAATGCAGTGGAAATTGTCTCAGTGTGTATCAGGATCAAGCCATGAAATCATTATGTAAAATACTTTAATTGAAAGTGTTGTCTTTGCTTCTCAAAGGAACCTAAATGCTATTAAAATTCGAGGGAATGTGGGCATCTAACTTCTTTTCACTCTGTTCAAGATCTCAGCCAATATTCTCTAAATAAATTAGAATTTTACTTGTTTCTGACCAAAAATAATAATTTTTCCATTTCTCAATGGTTGTATAATAGTAATTTCTCTGCTTTTGTGTGCTAGTGTGCCCAGGCCAATAATGGATTCTTTGATGCAGCTGTCTTGAATTCCATTTACTATGTTTTTGGCCATAGTTTCTGTTCTTTGCAGAACACTGTGTAGGGAATCTATCTTAAGTTTTTATTCTGATAATGTACATTATTTTTGTAGAGAGGAGACACCTTTTCTGTTTGCATGCAGTTTGGCCTTCATTTTAATCCCTAATTTTCCAGTAAGACTGAAGATAAGAAAGTCTGATTTAATCCTTTCTTTTTCTCCTGGTGTTGCATTTTCATCTAACAGAAGAACTACAGAGAACATTATGTTCTCTTGTTTGACTTAAAAAAACCCAGCAAACAAAAAAAACCCCTGTCAAGTTCATAGAAGCTCATAATGACTCATAAGAATCCTTGTGGAAAACAACCAGGTAGATTGTTATGAAGATATCCAGTGGGATTTTATTTTTCTGGAGGCTTCATGTCTGCAGTGTGTATATGAAATGTGGTTAAAATAGACTCATAACTATGTTTGCTTCCTCACTGATGAAACTCAGGTATTTTTTCATGACAGACTTGCACAGGTTGAAGTAAGAACTCTATGTGTGAGTAAATGTAACTTTGTATTACAATGCTGGTTAATTTAAATATAAATCTAAACATGAATTGTTCTCCTTTCTGCCGAATGAAATTTCTTACCCTATAGTATTGCAATTTATTGTTATTTCAATCTTATAGAACCTTTTGAGCTCTTTTCGAGTTTTGAAGCCAGGTGAAATTCATGAACCTTTTTTCTTTGCAAACTTATTACTTTGTATTACTTGTGCAGTCAGTTCATTTTTTCTCTGATGTCCTTGTTAAGGAAAGACATGTATGAGTATCATCTCTATATAAAGCTGGATTGGCATGAGGAAGAAGAAATTAGATTCTCCCACTGATCTATTTTTCACATATTCTCTCTGATTTCCATTCTATTTGCTCTCTGCATTTTGCTTCCTGGTCCTTCATTTGAGTTTATCTTTTCTTGCATTCTGCTCTTTAAAAATTTTTGAATTGAAGAACAGTTTCTGAATCTACAGATTAAGTGGGTTTGAAATCACTCTTGTCTAGTGCATTTTGTGAGGATTCTGGAGCATGTGAATACTGTCAGATGCTGAAGCTGCTTTGCTGTGTCTAAATACAGGAGGCCCTGACGGGTTTCTGGTGGCAGCAAGTGGAACTAAGATGCAACAATGCTCCAGCGAACTTATTTGTTTCATGTCTATGGACTGATGAAGTAGAACAGTTTTAAATACTTCAGGAGCTATGACTGCAGGCATTAAAAAGATCTAGCGTTTTCCTGTAATAACATGATGAGCTGTTTCTTTCCTGGAGAGCACAGAAATAGTGGCTGTTGCGTTGTTCAACTCAGCATTTTATTGGGTGCGAGTCTTCACCTGGCATAAACCAGGTTTGTTCTTTCAAGTTTTAACCAGACTCAGGAAAAGAACCAAATATAACATGGTTATTAACATTCCTCCTCTGGGGGAGGTAGTGTAAATTAGTATGATTCTGCAGCTGGTTTCATGGAACCAATTTGCACCATTTTTTATGGCAACAGATCTAAAACCAGGGGAGTATTGGAATAAATCTTATCAAGCCAGATGACAGTCTAACTTTGAGCATTGAGAAAGGGTGGCTTTCTAACTAAGTCTTTGTTTTGGGTTTGGGTTTGTTTTTTTTTTTCTTTAAAGGTATATCCTTAACTGTACACCTTAAAATATTTGCGATAGCTATTGGGACAGTAGTAGCTATACTTTGATTTTTACAGTCAGAACATCTCTACTTGCTCTGCATTATAGAGCATAAAAAGATTTGTAACAATGAGTGGTGTTATTTGAGCATTTCTTGTGAAATCATTTGAGCTGGTCTTCCATTGATAGAGTCAAATCTGGCATGAAATTAAATCCAATTCAAGAACCTCATGAATAGCAAGAGAATGTCTGCCCACTAAAGTCCTCGCAATTACCTTGTGGTCTTCATAGGATGGGTGTCCTGAAAACCAAAGTGACAAATCTGTCTGTGTTTGAGTGGTCATCTATGCCTCAGTAAGCAGACTTTAAAGGCAGGTTCTAAAAGCCAGAGGCACTCAGATAGACTCCATTAGAAAACCATTCCATTTCCCTTCATGGTCGGAAGATTTAGTATCTTAGGGGCTTTTGCTCCCCAGTCAATAGTAGTGTTTGATAAAGGGGAGGGAGAAGAAAAAAAAGGTGTGTGGGGGGAAGGCAACTTGGATTCCTAGTACAAAGACTCTGTATGTAATATATTTAACTGTCAAGAACCTTTTCTTGTGAGTAATGTGCAAGCTCTCAAGTAAGAACTGAAGTTGTCAAGAGTTCTTGTGCTGAGGGTGTTGTAAGAGATGCATCCATGACAGGAGGTGTTGCCAGGGTCTCCAAACTACATTTTCCTTAAATTTGTGTGAGTATTGGTTTATTTATATTTCATTTTTATGCTGCTTTTAATTTTTTCCCTGGATTTTTGAAACACAAGAACAGAAGAACCTATTCCAAGACCTGGACAAAATATAATGTTCCTGTGGACAGATGGTAGGATCCCACAGAAATCTGGGGACCACCAGTGGAAATATGGTATTCATGTAAATAGATGCAAGGCAAAGGGAGTGAGGATCCTCACACTGTACTGTCACAAAATCCCCCAGATGCATCAGTTAGTGTAGTGGCCAAATTCAGTCCCTTTTTTCTTCATTTTGTGTTTATTCCCCAAATGCAGAACGTAACACTGCTGAAGTCCTCTGGCCGTTAATTTTCACTGTGAGATTGGAATTTGGCAGATAAAATATCACATAACAAACAAACTTCATCCTACTATGTGTGTTTTCTCCAAAAGCTGGGCTGGGCACATAGCAAACGCTTTCTGTATGTAGGGTTTCTTCTTTAATCCTCTGTATAACCACATCCCTTTCCAGACCTCTGTGAGCCTGAAGGCTGCTATTTAGGGCTATCCTCTTTGGTAATGTGGCAATATAAATGCTTCTAATACCTGAGATAAATGCCTCACTCCAAATTTCAATATCTCAAAAAGAGCCTGGTGTTCTGTATGTGGACACTCGTTGCTGAACTCTGACACTGGGTCTTGTGCTCTGCACTGTGAATAATGCAGACAAAATAGTCTCCAGGTGCTTTGCTGGTTTTGCTCAGATTCAGCCTGTGGAGCCGTGTTTCAGTCTTGATGCAAACTGCATTATAAACACTCTTTGCTTCTGCTGACAGCAGAGAAACCACTCTGGGATAAACACTGGCATTAGTGCAAAATGTCTCTAAAGAATTCAAGTATTTCATCAGAAGATTTATCTTTTGGTTTCTGTGGTTAAGGCTGTGCAGTGACCCATAGGCAGAAGCTCTGTGATGGATAGTCCATCAGTATTTCATATCACCCAGCAGCCACCCTTTAGAAAAGGAGACTGGAATTAAAAGGTTAATATTTGTTAAAAGCTGACACTTTTGTAGTCTCAAAGTTCCAGTTCCTGAGGGAGAAGAAAAAAATCGATTTACAGGATATATTTTGGAGTTGTGACTTGAAAAGCATATTTTATTTGCTTTGTTTCCTATCTGAAAAATCTCAGTCCAGGAGAGAGTTGGTGTTACTCTAAGCCAACCATGCTCCATTGAAGTCAAGGCAATATTTTAGCTCCTCAGCTGCAAGCCTGTCCTTTAATCCTTAATTAGTTAATGACTAAGATTAGATAGGCTGGTAAATAATTGCAAGGGAGGTGGAAGCACAGTTTATATTTGTATTTCAGTCAATGTCTGCATTAATGTGTTAATTTATTGCTGTTGGCCCTACAGCTAAATCTGTGTATGATCTCATACAAGCACTGAAGCTGCCTGAGAGAAACTGAAATCAGAAAGTAGTCCCTAACCAGGTAATAATTCCACTTCCACACTTCAAGTCCTTATGAAGAACTGAGTCCTCACACTTCCCAACCAGTTAAACAGGGTCCTTCTGCAACACAGAGAAAAGAAATTCCCAGCCAGCCTTATTCTATTGAAATCAATGAAATACTTGCAGCAGAATAATTTGCTCTGTTTTAAAATTATGCTTTGTATTCCAGATCCCTTTTTCAGTGATACAGTGAAAAGGGCAAGATAATTCCTTCAGCTGATTTAAGCATGAGTCTACTATTGCTTCTTGTTGTTAAATGCTTGATAGCTTTTGTTCAGTCTAATATAATTATTCTTTACACTCTATTGGTACCTAATATTTATTAGCAACTGCATTTTGTAACATGAGCATCCATCTTGATCGTATTTGTAAATCAAAGCCTATAAAAGACAATATCATTATAGCAGTATCAAGATTAGAATCACACCCTGTATGTGTCAGTAATGTTTCATTAGAGACCAGAGGCTGTAAGCAGTATTTTTCAACGGCAACTGGTGTGACACAGTGGGATTATATTTTCAGGAATTCTTATCACAGACTTTGGATAGAATGATATTAATATGCTTCATTATTATGTTACTTAAGACTGCTGACAGTGTTTAGAATTCTCAAATAAATTTGTGTATGATTTTAGTATTGGCAAATTTATTGCAGTAGTACACTGATTTTTTTTCTATTATATATAAAGCATAAAAAATTAATCATACTTGACTAATTAAATATGTGTTAAAATAGAGAATTATGGGATTATGCTATTTAAAAATACAAATGATTATAAAGTACACTTATTTCTATGAAAATACACCTAATGAAAAAGAGAAAAGTATGAAAAATGCTTGTTATATGTGTTGTTAAACAATTAAGCAGAGATGGACTGGGTTCTGCAACCTCTTTTCCAAATCCCTTTTTCATTACTCCTTGACTAACCCCACTGATTTCAATAAAGATCACTTGGAAGTTAAGTTGGATAGTGTAAAAAAGGGTACCAGAACCTTTCCTAGGGGGAAGTGGTAACTACTCTTACAAGAAGTAATTCTGTGTTTCATGAGATTTACTACATATTATTCTTTATTTCTTCCTATTCATACTCTCTTTCTCTTCAATAGAAAGGTCACTGTCTCTCATTTTGATTTGATTCCAGGGAGGTTGAGAGAATTGGCAGTCATGTTATGTGGCCAGGAAAAACACAACATTTCTAGGGTGTCTCAAAACAAAATGCACAATCATGTCTATCACACAAGCTGCAGGTGGTATCATGAACACCAACATTATCATCACAGTAGAACTGATAGCAGCCAAAGCTCACCCTAGAATCATAACTGCTTTTCATCTCACCTGGGCTGGTACTCTCTTAAAATGTACTTTTATCTTAAATTACTTCTTTGTCAGAGGGAAGATAAATGGAGGAAGAAAATGGAAAGAATTTGGCAAAAAATATTGGAGCTGAAAAGTTACTGGAGCTTGACTGTGAGGTCTCATAGTTTTTCAGCATGAGGCTTTCTGTGGGCACAGGGGATGCAGAGACCGCTGCTGGTCTCTCCAGAGGAGCCAGGTGCCCATGAATGCGAAGCTTCACATCAGCTCTGCTCTGTAGAGGCTGTGTCCAAGGTGGTGATGTGGGAGATTCACAGTGCACTGTTTCAGGCTGTGTCATTCTGGATTTCGTTTGGAGGAGCATTTCCTTGTTCTGTGATACTCAGTAGTGGGAGAGGAGTGGGCAACACCAAACAACCCAACAACACAACCAACCACCCCAAAATATTTTAAGGTTCAACCATAGTCTTTTTTTCCTACAAAAGAAACTTCAAAACCAAAAAGCAGCTCTGAGGATGCTTATAAAAACATTCTCTTTTCCCACTACTCCAGGCTCAAAGTCATGTCTCCCCAAAATAATGTTGTAGATAAATAAGGATTTTCACACATGGCTTCTAATGTTTTGGCATTTCAATTTATATGGTCACGATGAAATTCAGGTTTTCACTTCTTTAGTGCCATTTCCATATTTTTAAATACTGTAAAATCAGATCATCATCTGTCGGCCGAGTTGCAGTAAACTGAGTGAAAAGAAGATCCACAGTCCATAGCAATTTAACTGTAACCCATGGATCTTAGAGTAAAATTCCTGGAAAGGGTTAAGGGTTGTCTGCTATCACCTGACAACGATTTGAAATGAATGACACATCTTCTTCTTATTTCCTTTGGCTAAGAAAAACAAAGGAAAAGATAGTGGAATGGGAAAAGGTAGGACTGACTGCCCTTTTAGGAGAGGACAGGTTTGACCCAGTGTTTTCTGTTACATTAATGATTTGTTTGCCAAGGAAAAGGCATAAAGTGGGTTGGGACAGGACCTGCTTTCTGGGCAGGTGGGATAGCCCCAGCAGGCACCTACTCCACCCAGACTTTGCTGGGATGTCTGAAATCCTAGTAGATAATATAGGATAATCCCAGAATGTGAACCTCATTGGAGGTGATACATCAGCAATAATAATGAGACAGTCCCCAGAAAATATAATTAAAAAATAGGACGTATTTTGAATTGTAGAAGATTTAAGAGTAAAGAGGTCACAGAGAGTGGAAGACTGTCCCTGAGAGACAAGAGAAAAATTCAGATTTTACTTCATAATATTCTCTGAACTTAAACTCAGGCGTAGAGTCTTGTAAAGTCCAGTGGGAATAATTTGCTTCTTTGCACTTGTCTGATATTTTTCTTTGAAAGATTTTTTTTTTTAAATTCCTTTCAGAGACATTGCAGAACCAACTCATGTCTCTCTACATCTGTGTGACATTGATTTTCTTCCTTAATGAATTACATGGGATTTCTAGCTGATTCATTCCTGTACTACCATTGTCCCTAGGTTTCTTCTTGAAACTTTGCAAGTGAAAGGCACAATCCACAGCTTGATTACAACTGGGGTTAATGCTAGAGACCTGTCACATGTATTTTAATTAGGAGCAAACACAAATTAAATTCCAGGATAAAATACTGTGATATCTTACCACAGGTCTTTAGGGGGTCAATAGTTTCATGCTTTGCCAGAGATGAGCGCTGCTAATGTTAACATTGATTAAAACACTGAGGATAATACTTTTCAGATTATGGTATATGTCATAGTCTTTTTTCTGGCAAGATGATGCATTTAGTTGCTGTCTGCAGAGATAATTACCTTATGGATATTACCTTATGGCTATTATGGAGAATAACTGATTTCTACCGTAGGGATGTGTATCTGTGCACATGGGGCACGGTATATCTTGTTGGTACAGAGAAAGAAATAGGAATTGTTGTGTGTGCCCATAAACATATATGTGAAAAGAGAGAGGCAGATTGATTCTTGCATCAGAAAACATTTAGCTATTGACAGAAGCATGTTGCTTTTACACCAGCTGACCTACATGAATGAAACCAGTGCCTAAGGCTCCAAACCAACAGGCATGAAGGTGAAAATGAAGATGTCTAATTGGAACAATATGTAACAGAGGATATGGTATCTAGTAAAAGCTGAGAGTAATATTAAATCAATTGTCCTTGAGACATGCTCTGAGAGCTTACAGAATACAGTAGGATAATTTTGTTGCAACAGTTAACATACGTGAGTATTTAGAACCTGGAAAGACTAGATATTTTTACGATTTTTTTTTTTTGTTGACCTGTGTTTGATTCTAGGTTAACTATGGGCTATTGATTCTAATACTAGTTTTAGCTTGAAATTTGTACTTTTTGGAAGGTTTACTCTGGTTGAGGGACTGTGCACATGAATGTTTCTTCACTTTTTTCATCTATATCATATCAAAGATACTGTCTCTCCCTATGTCTTTTATTTGGTTGTCTTATTCTCAAAGTAGTCTGTCTGTCAGAGAGAAAGAAACTACAACTAAACATAGGTGGTAATAGATTCCAGGCAAGACAAAGTCTTCTGGTGGTTCCCCTTATCACATATTATCTTTTTCTCTTCTTAGCCCCAGGTCAGTTCCCAGCAAGGGGAGGAGCTGTTCTGTATGTGCTCCAGTGATCTCTCATCTGTGCAGCACGGGGGTTCCAGTAGGATCCCTGAGACATGGGCAGCTGCAAAAGATAGGGAGAGTGGATGTGACCTCACCCTCAAAACCAGACCAAAGCCTTGCTTGGGTATTTGAATAAATGGAAGTGCAGTCTGGAGGGCAGTGGCCTTTAGAACACCCCATAGTTGTGAAGGTAGATAGGGGATTGAGTGATAATTCTTCCTGGTAATTCCATGCTGGGTTTTTATAGAGCAAAGTCCATTTGTTGAGCACTTATTTAGGGGGTTTGGAGAATTGGCAGATAACTACAGACCTTCAGTGTCAGAGAACCTCCAAAGCAATTAGTGTAAAGCACATCTGTCTCAATTATCTCCTGAGATCATGTGGTATCACATGGGCATATGGGCAAGAAATAATTCTTTCATAGTTCCTATAAAACATGAGTAGTATTAAGAAAGGACATTCCTTTGACCTAAGAAGGAAATTCTTCTGTAGGTGATGTGAGAGGTTATGTTCATAGGTAATGTTGCAGCATGGCAATTACAGATGCTTAGGAGATAATTTATTGAAACTAGTGGAAAAGGGGTCACTTCATTAATCTTATAATGAAAAAATCATTTAGGGGAAGAGCTGATGAAATTTTCAAATCACGTTTTTTATATTTTACTTTATAAAAAAATAGTTGCACTTTTGAGACCATGAGGGTGCAGTGAGAGCCAGCTCCTGCCTGGGGACCAGGAGCTGTGGGACCCTTGGGCTGGCATGACCTGTCCCACTGCCCCAGCAATGGAGCAGCACAGGCTGGGGGTACAGGGGCAGCCCCCAACCCAGACACCAGGCACCCCCATGGGAATGGCACAAGGCCAGGTCAGGATCAGGCCCAGTGAGTAGGGTCAGACACAACCCCAGGTGAGGCAGGTCATGGCTAGGTAATACAGAAAATAATGTCATGTATGTTGCTCTTGCAATGATTTGTCAATATTTTTAGCCACTCTAAAAGCTAATGAAGTAGCTTAATAATATCCCATCAGATCTATTATGAAATGTATCTTTTCTTTATTACAACTTCTTCCTGCTGGTACACTGTATATTTGATAACATCTTACGTTATAGATAATTATACGTTTGATCTACTACTCTTTTCTTTTTACTACACAGATTTGCTGGTGGTAACATCAAGTGAAAAAAAACTGTCTCATTGCTTACTCTCCCTCTTCAGCTCACACATAAGGGGAGTAAAGAAAGGTTCGTTACAATTCTGCAAGTTTATGAAGCTGAGAGGCAGCACAGTTTATAGATTGATCACAGTTGCAGGTGTAGTGTCTCAATGATCAATACTGAAACATGTTTCTGGAGGCAGAAATTTGCTGTGCATTTAAACCAAACATACTTCACTGTGTCTTCTGATCTCCAGTAAGAGTTTAGAAAGATATGAACCTTAGAATTATTGCTGAAATGGTCATAACAGTGCAGAGAGAAAAAACAACTGTATCAGGGTATGCATCAGTTGTCAGACACATTTTTCAAATGGGGATTAAAGGATCAGAAGTTAAAATTTCAGGAATCTGCTTAGTTTAATATCAACATGTTCTTGAAGCACTTTTTTGTTAATAGCTCTATGGGGGAAAGGGTTTGGAGGCAAGTTCCTCTTTCTGTAGGCACAATTTGTTGTTAAAAGCTCATATGAATTATTTTGATCCATTAAAAACTGCACCGTTAATCCCATACACATGTGCAGAAGACTGAAAAAAACCATTGCACACCGGTTGTGAAGCTTCCTTCCTATGAAGAAAGGAAAGAAAATTCATGTTTCCATATCTGTAGGCTATCCTGAGTCTACAGTGATTCATCTAGTTTTTATCAGACCACCAGAGACAGTGCTCTATTAGAACCAGTATCTTATCACAGCATTTACAGTTGCCCTTTGCTCAGAGGTTCTTTCATGGTAGATCACAGTATCCTTCTCAAGTAGAAATAATGGCGAGGGAAGAGATCCCTTTTGTTTAGCAGTTACATTCAATAGCTCTGGGGCCGAGCAATGGTGTTTAGTAATCAAAGGAAATGCAGCAGAATGTCTTTGCTCTGCTCCCATGGAACTTCAAACAACTTCCTGCAAAGCACTGACTGTGGCTAGGAGTAAAGACTAATTTTACTGTTGTAGTTTGAAGAATTAAACAATCAGATACAACATAATTAATTTTTTTTACAAGGAATGATTAATGTTTTTTGCTTTGGCCACTCACTATCCAAATCAAATCCATTCTGTTTCTATTTTTCATTCCACAGCAAGTACAAATACTGATTTACATGCCTCAAACATCTCTTGATGTATCAGCCTGAGTCTTTGCCTTCCTTAAAACCACAGCAATTTATAATTAGGTTTGATTTATGTATGCTAATGAGTCACATGGGTCTGAGAACTGAGGGAGCGCCAATAAAACAAGGTACAAGATGGGAAAGTCATAAATGTTACCTGTTGGCTTTTGTTTTGTGTTGGTTTATTTTCCCCACTTAATGTGATGTTCTTTCATGCTAATTTGTAGAACAATATTAGACTTTTAGTCATTTCTTGCCTAAATCAAGATTCTTGGCTGACACGTAGATTCCCTCAGGCTATATAATAGCAGGAAATTTCATGCAGGTGTGTGATTATTCAGCTCATCTGAAGTGCTCTATAAAACCCAGTATCTATGGCAAATTAAAGGTGAGGAATTTAGATTTTTTTTTCTAAGTATTAGAATGAAAAGATGCTTCTTGTTATGAAATCACAGATAGAATAATTTATTGGAAGTAGCTATTTTTGAGACTCTAGAAGACAGTAGAGAAGTTTTGGAAGTGAATGAGAAAATCTATACTCTGCGGACCTTAAAGTTATTCACAGAGAATAACTCTCTTGAGAGGGTGAAAATATTTTTGCGTCTTAAGCCATTTAATTTTTTTTCTTTGCAATGTGAAATGTGCCTGATTTTGTTTCATATAAGTGTAGCACTTAGAGATCAATTGATAAAATGTATTGATGAAAAATAGTGTCAGGAAAATGTTTCATTTCCAAAGGATATATACCACAGTTTGGAAATCAAGGAAATGCACATGTTGCAGTGAAAAGGAGTGAAAATTCCAGCAGTCTAGGTATCCAGCTAGGGTCACTGCTACCAAAACTGGCACATTCAAGGGAAATGTTTCCTAGACAGAGAATTATTATTTTTTAATTTTTTTTTTTTTTTAATGAAAGAGTGAGTCTCAAAAGTGGAGCTGTTTGAAGTGGCATTGGTTAAAGCTCCTGTTGTAGATGAGGTCAGGATATAGGGCTACCTGAACTGAATCCAGTACAGTTAATGAAGCTATTGCATTGTGTCTAAGAGATCTACAAACTCCATTATTAAAGCAAATAAAACATCTAGCAAAAAGGGGAAAATTTAGAGAAGGATTTATGCTGGTGCTACACTTGACCAAGAAAAAATAAATTATTCCCCATCTATCATTACACTGACAATGAGAGTTATTTCCTACATTTTCAACATAAATTTATAGGTCTTTTGATTAGTGCAGGCTTATGCTTCATATTTACCCTGGATTTCATATGTCACATTTCTAATGTATCTTGAAAAGCAGTTAAGTGGTTTAAAATGAGCAAGTTTGGGTTGTCTGGTAAAAAGCATATTTTCAAGTTTTATTTGTTCTAACAAATAAAGGTATGGTCTAGCCATGGGCTTGATGAGCACAATTTTTCACAAATGAGCTGTGTAATGCATTGGTGTTTGTGAACCTTCGGTGAATGATTACATTGAACAGTTTGCTTTAAAACTTATTGGATAACAGCAGTGATTTTAATTCTATGTACTCTATACTCAGCTGACAATTATGAAGCTGCAGATTTTGTTTTCACTTATCACTAAGACACTATTTGAATTTTGAAATTAAATTATTCTTTAGGTAACTTGGTTCATATTGTAATTTATTCATAACCACCAGAAATCAACATCTCTAAATGATGCTGAATCCATAATCCAAAATATGTTACAGCAGGAGATTGTCAGTCTTTAGTTGCTGACTTGATTGCATAGGACTTTGACAAGCAGATGTTACTAGGGAGACATTAGCATCTTAGGTGTTTTTTTATAAAACTTATTTATGGGTAAAACTTCTTCTCTTCATTTCTGAAATATAATCTTATTAAAGAAAATTTTGATTTTTTTCTCTTATGTTCCCATTATCTGTTTTTGTACAGAAGTGGGTTGTATTTATTATTGCTGTTATGCAAGATTTGAAGCAAATCTCTGTGTGGTGGTAATACATTCTTCTTTGATCAGATAAATTCTTTTTTAGGCTTTATCATAACATATCCACAGTGAAGTCAGGTTCTTTTGCAAATTAAAATACTATGAAAGGATTTTGACAGTTACAGAAGCGGATGCTATCTACACTTAGTAACTAGGACACACAAACATTGCGCTGTCCAGATAATCTTACAGTATCATTTCATTATAAAATGTCACATCAGAAATAGCAGTTAGTTTTTTGCCTGCTGCTTGTTACCTTTATAGAGCAAATATATTTGCATTTTCCCAGCTTTCTCCATAATGAGAGATTTTTCATAGAGCACATTATATTTGTGCTGTGATCTGATTCACTTGCTATGTTCCAGATAATTTTAACAAGTGTGGTAGTGTGTAACAGTTAAAGAGTATGGCTCCACAATTCCTTCAGCCCATTTGCTGAGTTTCCAATGATAGCATAAGCTCTATGTGTGGAATGAAAACCATATTGCAGTTTGCACCTGCTATTAGGGTCTCTGTTAATACAGCTTCCACAGATGAATGACAAGAGGAAGTGATTTTTTTAGTTTCACCCTCTTTGCTTTGCTATATAGATGTTTGGGCAGATTTAACATCCATGTTTAGAATCTTAGTAGTCTGCATCTTATTCTTCAGCTTGTATGGCATTCTTATGGAAATTATTACTTCTGGCTAAACTGTCTCAAAATATATTTAATATTACTTGAGATCTGTGTAGGCTAAATATATACTTAGGACTTGATTTCAGAACTGTAATGCACTTTTTTCCTTAGGAGTTTTATGTAGTCTGCTCAGAGACCTACATTCTACACTGATACTGAAAACAGGCTCCCGAAATCCATCCTTCCCATGTACTCTCAAACATCTCCATGTCCAGAGGTCTGTAAAACTCACAGCAGCTGAGTGCAGGATTTAAGAGAGAATGTGAATTTGAAATAAATAGTATGGGTAATTGGGGGGAAAGAAAATACTCCCTAAACGGGGAAAGGAAGGGGGAGAGGTATCTTGTTATTTGCTTGCATGGATGGGATTTCCCCTGCATGTGTGTCCATAAATGCTGTTTAACCCCCATTGCTGTACCGCAGAAGCAGCAGAGGATATGTTAGGGAATGGTCCTTCCCAGGACAATGCAGAGCCATGCTCTGCCCTGGGAGGCACAAAGCTGGCACTGACCATAGTGAAGAGAATGAAATGGGTCCCCATTTGTGCTGCTAACTGCTAAACTTCTCCCTTCTTTAGAGCTTCAGAACCTGGTATTTGGACCTGTTGTGTTTGGATGTGGTGAATTGTTCCTGTTAGACAGCTGTGTCCACTCCATGGTTGCATTTGTGGTGTGGAAATAGCTTTCTTGTTTAATTACTCTTGCTTTTAAATACCATATCTATGCTCTCTGGGGTGTTCAGAGCCAAGCTGTGAAACACCCTCTACGTGATCCCCACTGCCTTGTAATTCTGGTCAGTGACACCACACTATGGGGTCTGGGATTTGACACTAAGTGACGTGTCCACAAGTCTTGTTTGGCTCTCAGTGAAGGGAGTGGTTGGTTTATTAGTTTGTTTGTGGCTTTGGTGGTGTTTTTTGAGACTACCTAATCTCATATACAGTGATAGCAGTGCTTCCTAAATTGTAGGTATATCCGTGAGGGCAGTGCATGACAGCGCTTCCATTCAGGGACTGTGACCTGTCTGTACTTCTTTCAGTCTGTGTTTTTCCTGTGGAAGTCATATGATGGTTTTTAGTACATTGTTTGTGGGTTCTGTTGTTTTGTTGTTTTTTTTTTTTTTCCTGTAGAAATTACTGTACACAGTAACCATCTTTGCTATGGAGTTAGCAGAACCAATGCTAGACCTGAATTTGAATTCAGGGCTCCCAGTGCTTTTGGAGAAGTGTACTGTGCCTGACCCTACCATCTGCCAAAATCCAAGAGTAGGTGAAATGACAGATCTACTTTAAACATTATCAAACCTGGAATCCAGTGGTTTGTTGGTCTGTTTTTTAACTGAGCCTTTTTACTTAGTGTCAGAGCCCTCTAACAAAAGCTACGCTCTCAAAGCTGTTGTAAAGAATAATGGCAAACCAAAGTTATTATTGTTCAAACATTTTCCATGTTCCATACTGTATGATCTTTTTTTCATATTCATATGACATTTCTGTTTTCATTGGACAAGGTAAAATGAGTTTAATACTTTTTTTATTAAATACCATTTCTAATAACTAGAAAGAATTCCATTCTTTTCTCTGTAGTACATGCTTTAGCATACTGCTCACCTTTAGTTTGCAGAGTAAACACAGGGTGAATACTTACTGCTCAAATGAACAGGAAATAAAAGGTCCTTTTTTTTAAATTTGATGTATGACATGATGTCCTGAATAAGAAGAGTCTGGATATTAAGAAGTCAGTGGCATCCTGGGTCATCTTACAGCTGCAGAGCCAATCAGTAAGTTGTCTGAGGCCTTTATCACAATGCCATGCACAGGAGCAAACCTCAGATGTAATTGGAAAGGATCTGTGATAAATACAAACTTCTGGAGGATAGTTACTGCATTTTGGATTCTAAAATATGATGGCAGTTGAGTTTAGTGTTGCGTTGTAGTCATTCAGAAACTTGCTTTTGGGAATCTTGTGCAACTGCATAATCCTGCATGCTGATTTTGGTGCTCAGTACAGGGGATGCAAATGCTGCTGTGAAGTGTAATGGCCTTAGAAATAAGTCACATCAGTGAAACTCACTGTGGTTACAAAGCACTGCAAAATAGGTAATTTTTTCATGATAGAACAGAAGTCCAAAATCCAACAGGATGCATAAATCACTTTTTATGCGCGAATCCTGGTAATAAGAAAAATAACAGTAGGATTAACAACAAGCCAGTAGTTCACGAACTAGAAGACATTAACCTACCACAAAGTAGCTGAGTATTTGTATAGTTGATGCATTTCATTTGCTTCTTGCCAATATATTAAATGATTTCAAGTACGTATTCAGGAAGCCAGCTGGAAAAGATGTTCGCCTAATTAAAGGTTTGTTCTTATTTACAGGGAAACTGTAAGTTTGGTTTTTTCAGATGTGGTCCATACTGGCAGGTGTTTGTGCCTCCATTGGAGAAAAAAATATCATTGCAACTGAATGAGGTGCAAAAGACAGTTGATTTGAGTATCTAACTGATTTTTAAATTGATAATCTATTATAGCTAAGAAATGTGTCAGTCCCTTATAATGCATGAAATAACTGCTTTAGACATGCATTTTTCTGAAATATTATTGTAAGTACATGCTAGACTGTGCTTCTTAACTGTGCATTCTGATCTTTAAAATAGTGATGAGAAAAATTCCCCAAATATATGCAGGTTCCTTTTCAAAGGCATTATTATTTTATTTTTCACCACCTGTACAACACTGAGGTGTTGTGTGGACACTGGCAGGGAGAGCCTCTACAGCTCCACAGTGCTTAAAGAAATAATGGGCAAATCAGCAAAGGCAACAGTGTTTTATACCTGTGAAGGAACTGAGGCAAAGGGACGTTAGGCAATTTATAGTCTGTCACAGCCAAAACCTGAAAAAGCCTATGCTTCTTCCTCATATTTATCTAATACAATGTCTAAATATAACTACTAGATTCACATCACTGAGTTCTCACTGTTACCCTGTAGCACAAACAGCTCTTTCCAATCAATGCATACTGAAGTCTTTCCTCATCCTTTTATTTTTTAGGCTGGATGATTCAGGCCTCAAAGATTTTCTCACAATAAAGAATTTTTCAATCTTTAAATACACTTTTAGGCATAATTTTTTTTTTTCAAAGAGCTTTTAATATCTCTATTTTAAAAGAAAAAATTTAAATATTTAAACTTTTATGCTAGAGATGAGAGGAATTATTGTGTTATTTTGGAGAAGGATTATATTACTTGCTCATGTTTGTTGTTTTGAAACAAAACTGTGCCACAACCATCTAGTCCAGAGGAAATAATGTAGGGAAACAATAATTGCACAGCCTTGGATGAAACCCTGGCTCAGTAAAAGTCAATGGAAAAGCTCTCACAGATGGCAGCGAGACCTAAATTCTGCCCATTTGTTTCATTGCCGTTGCAAAAATTAATGCTGAAGGACATGACAGCTCTCCTATGTGCTGACTGGCTTCTCCAGCAGTAAAGGAAAGTCAGAATGAGAATTTATGGGCTTCATCTGCTCTCCAAGAGTTGCTTTCCCCAGGAGTTGGTTTTGAATCATAAATACATTCTTGTTATTTAAGCTAAAATCAGAATAAAGTGTAGCTTTTTCAACTAGTTACTAAGAAATTTATACTTCTGTTCTACGAACTTTATTTACAGAAACTTTTATAGCTCAGGTGGACTAAAGCTGCAAAGTTGCCCATATGTACATACATATGTTATGCACATACATAGAGATCCTACACTTGTATTCTACCAGCTTTATTTATCAAAGTTTTTATGGCTCAGGTGGCCTAAGGAGAAGCTGTTAAGCCACACATTACGCCTGTTATGACATTCCTTCTAGACACATACAGATCCTTCAAAATAACATTAAATTACGAGTTCTTATTTTTTCTGTTGTTTGAATTTCTAAATTCTGTTAATATCCATTCAGATGACATCTTTATTGTCAGATCTGTTAAAGAAATTTGAGTTTCATTATTGACTTTAAGCACACAATGTATCTCCAAGCAAGAGTAACAACCCAACATAGATCCTCATCAATGTCCTACTGAATGCAGTTTTGTGTCCTGTACTACATATTAAACACTATAGTTCCAATATCTGAAAGATGCCTAATTATTATTAGATAAGGAACATAAAACTGGCTGGAGCACTTCAAATCACTTATCCACAGCAGGAAAATCCTACTTCCAGCTATGTTTGACTAATAATATTAGTTAATAATCTAGTAATAAATGCATTGTGAATTTGTGAAAAAAATTATGACATTTGAGTTAATGGTACAATTTCAGACTATTTGAAAACTATTTTCAGCTTCATTTGGAGTTATAATTGACCCACTGATGAAGCAAGATCATCACACTATGCAAAGTTGCTGTAGCTTCATTGACATCAAAAGGCGAATTTAGACAGGACACAAATCCAGCTTGTAGACTCTAAAAATATGAAATAAAAGCCACTGCCATACCAAATAATTTCAAAATTGAAAAGAGGACTGCTCAAAGTAATGTCAACCATCTGGAAGAGAGACTGCATAGAAATAAAAAAAATGTCTCCGTCCAAGTTTTCAACTTTTCCAAAGCTTGTAGCAAAAACATGAATGTTGGCAGGAGTTCAAACAAGAAGGCTGTGAAATGAACTGATAACTACTCAATGCTACACATACCATGGCAAAGAAATACAGTAAGATACTGCTACCAGCAATAAATGGACAGAGAGTTGAAGGCAGATGGTCAAGAATATGGGAAGAAAGGAGACTGGTAAAGATATCTGCCTGATAAAGCAAGTCGTTATAAGTAAAATCAGTCTTTTTGTTTATAGTAGTCACTACTGGCCTAATGAGTTTTGCTTGTGGATTAACTGCAGCTGAGAAGCCATTTGTAGATGCTCACTATAGGATAAAAAAGAATTAAAATGACAGTTTTGTCTCCCACTTCATAGACATTTAGAGCATTAAAAGTGATCACCTGCTCTAGGAGATGGATTATAATCTGATTAAGTGCCAGGTTAGAAATTAGAGTTTTGCCCTCTTCTACCTGTTGCCAGGTTGTGTGTTGTTTGGGAAGGCTGTGTGTTGTGGGGGATGGATTAAAAGCACTGGAAAGGAGCCTCTAAGTTACCAGGCTGGCTGTAACGTGTGCTGGCTGTGGGACTCTGAGGAAATAACCTTTTTCCTTGAAGGTAGTCACTAAAAGGGCTGTTGCCAAACATAACTGTGATCATATGGGGCATTTTAATGCGGGTCAAGGTAAATAAAGAAGTTATTTAAATACAGATGGATTATTGGCAGTAGCACTTTCCCAAAATGCAGCAGATCTTTTTCATAGATTACTGGCAGTAGCACTTTCCCAAAATGCAGCAGATCTTTTTCATGCTTGGATACGCTCTCACACACACACCTGTTGGGTCTCAAGAGGGAAATCCTGGACTGCCTTCACTATCTGAGATAGCCAACATTTGGGACACCCTTTGGCTAAAGCGGCTAAATTAAGGTGAAACAACACCAAATGATCCATTTGAAAGTTTTATTTGTGGCATTTAAACCTTAAACTTTCTGACAGGTTGAATGGCCCGTTATAGCAACAATTTAACATTTCTGAAAGCCTGTGGCAGCAGGGAATTAAACATTCAATGTGAGGAAGAAAGGAAGAGTGAAAGATAGGAAAACAGAGGTAGAGAAAAAGATCTGGGTCACTACCCAGGGTTCCAGCATCATCTCTTTTCGGGATTCTTTGGATGGTGGGTGCACGCCCCGCCCTCTCAGTTGCACTATTTATAGAATAGTCCTCATGCAGGCACATTTTTTAACTCTCAAACTTCTCAGAAAGGAGCTGGGGGGGTGGATCTTGTGGTCTCAGTCCTCCTCGTTCTTCAGAGACACAAGTGCAATGCTGCCTCAGACTTGGTTTTGGTGATAGTTACCCAAGATAAGGAAGTTGGTCCCTGAAAAGCTCTATCCTGCCTCCACAAGATCCTCTTTTCTAACTGTACCTTATCTCGTTGGCATGGTAACATTTCTTTTCTCATCTGCCAAGTGTTTGAGACATTAACTCTTTCAGGTTTTCAGTCTCTCACAGCACCCCATGGTTCAAGCAGTCGGTCTGATCTCATTCCTGTAGAGCTCATCTTCTCCTAGCATGGTGATCCCTACAAACAGGGTGAGAAAGAAGCTGAACAGTGTAGGCAGTTAATCATGCATTGTGCTGCTGCCAAGCCAATCATCAGAAATAAAACCCCACACAATAACATCAGCCAAATGTTCACCAAACCTCTTCCCCATCCTGTGAATCTCAATGGTCTCAGTGAGAAGTTGAACCTCTGACACTGAATAAGAAGATACAAGATTTAATAACTAATAATCGGCCCAGCCAATAAACATTACATTTGAACACAGACTGATGCTTTTCATGTCTTGATTTTTGTGTCAGTATGGGTGTGGAGGGGGATTGCTGTTGATAATTATATGCTCTGCTTTGAAGCAAATATAGCCGTACTGGCCATTTTAACATTATTTGAAATTTCAGTATTAGAACTTCTTATGCCATGGCCTATGGAAAATCATTTCTGCTTGGAGCACTCAAAAGCTGCTCCCACAATCAGTGCAAGAGCCTGTCATGGCTTTGTTGCAGCACATAAGGTGTGCAGTGTTACTTTGGGTACACTCATCATGTGGCAGTCCTTAGCCTCTGTTAATTGAAGAAATATTGCTTGGCTTAGCTCTGTGATGTCTTTCACAGCCTATAAGCAATGTTCCTTCTTCAAGAGATGTTTCTGAAATGTGAAGAAGCTCAAGCATTGACAGAAAATGCAATGAGTCAGTCATGACAGTTACTCATAAATTATGTGACCTACATCTAAAGTAAAATTCTGTATAAAATCTTCTGTCTGAAATAATAACTCTAGAAGTGACATTTGCCCTTTAGATACACAGTTACAAATAAAGGGTAAATTAATCATAGTGAATGAGTCATTTTAAAGATTACAAGCTTCCACAGTATTTTTATTATGAAAGTTTTGTTCCCTGAAGATGCTCTATACCTGATAAGGTTTTAGAAATTTAATTGAAAAAGTTTAATAAAGAATTTAAATTATCATGTGCCCTTTTGCAGAAATACAAATGAACTAAGAGTTTCTTTGTAAAAGAAGCTAAGGTGAATAGATGTTAGTACTCCTTTGAATGCCATATCAACTTCATGCTGTTGTTAATAAAATTATGGTTGGTTTGCTGGATGGAATGATTTTAAAATAAATAGCTTTGTGCAGATATTATAAAGATTTCAATATCACTGTTTCACAGTGTTGAGATAATGGGAAAGAAGATACACTTAAAAGTCATTGTTTATGCTGCAGTTATATGTCTTACAATGCCTGAATGATGATTTTAAAAGAGTAACTGAATACTTATAAGTTGCAGGATTGATATTCTTTCAGACACTGACAAACATACATCTAGCTAGATAATAGAAATGGTTATTTTTTTTCTTTTTATGTGTTTGTTCATATAAATACAACATATAGTGCATTCAGCTGTGACTCATGAATAAATCTTGAAGATGCACAAGAAATCAGAGCATTCAAATCTGATTTTCAACTCAAGGGCAAAAAGTTTGAATTGGATTTCTTTAGTCCATTGGGTAGAGGTGGTTTTATTTAACCCCTTCTCTGTTGAAAATACTTGCCCAAGCTATCAGTATAGAGAATTTGGGGAGAGATTGTCATAGGCACCTGAGAGAGTTAGCATTTAACTCCCACAGTTAAACGGGGAATAAAGCCTACTGACTTGCTAACAGAACTTCTTTGGTCTTAGAGGTCTAGAACAGCTGTGTTCCACATCCTTCACTGGGCTTTGGCTCATTTATCTATTCCACTTTTTTCTGTATGAAGATGTCAAGACATTTATGCTGATGTTACACTCCAACACCACAACACTTTCACAATATACCTTTATAATTGCATTGCATTTCACCTTTGTATTCTTAGCACTGATCCCATCTGTTTCTCCTTGATAATTTACCTGGCTTTGCTCAGGTGAGTTTCTCTGTGATTTTTATGGTAAATTCTTGTGTTTTTCTATAATATTCTTCCATGTCTCAAAGACTTAGTGTGCAAGAGAAGGTTTTAGTCTCCTTATAAGTGTGTTAGGTCTGCAAGAAGTTGTTTGGTCTTTTATTTTCTTGTAGTGTGATGAGGATTTCAAAGATGTATGAAATCTGTGTAAGATTTCTCTTTTGAGATCAGGAGCAGCTCATAGTTTTCCTTAACCTTCTCTTCTAGGGAACAGGTAGTAATTTTCCAAAATTAGCATTTCATAACAAAATCATAACTACCAAAATCAACTCTTCATTTTTTTGGATAATATTCCTACACTCTTATTGTTCTTTCCTTTTACCACATTATGATCTCTTAAGAGTTTTTATTTTCTTTGTATTATACAATGTACTTCCATAGCTGCATTTTTTTTCTTTCCTTAGATCTGGAAACTGAATTCTTGTGTCAGCATATGACAAAAGCAGGTTGGTATGACTTACAATTTGCAGATTTAGGACAAACCCATCTACTTTATCTCTCCATTCTTTTCTTAAAATAAAATTGTTGCCAATTAAAAATACTTCAAAACTACAAAACATTAAAAATAGGTATTAAACAACATTATTGCAGAACATGTCTTTGATTTATATGAAATTTTAACTGTAAGCATTTTCTCTTGTGTCACTGGGAAAGTAACCAGGAATTCTCCCATGAAGGGATGGGATCAAAGAAAGAGATTGTTTGTAACATCTTTAATCCACCTTTTGCCTCTGAAGGAAAGTTGTTTTCTGAACTTTCACATGAACAGTGATCAAAACCCACTCCTTTTTAGGATTGTGTCCTGAGTGTTTGCCAGTTGCAGCATAGGGGATATAAGTGTACTATGGCCTTAATTTTAAGGTTAATATTCCTATGAGGCCTGAAATTAAGGACTGGATACAGGCTTCAAGTGCTTATGTATAGACATAAGTTGAATTAATGCACTTGGGGACTTTGAGCGTGAATATATGTAAAAATAGACTTTTGCATATGATTAATTGGGACAAGTAAGTTAAAAATAAAAAGAAAAAGGGAGAATTTGAAAGGTGAAAAAATATATACAGGGTGACTCCTCATTAACTTATCAGCAGGAAGACATCAATACCTTCCGTCCCCAGTCCTGATGTTCCACCAGGATGCAGGGTTGAGGATACACAGTTGTCTCCAAACAATGAGCAGCTTGTAATGGGTATTATTGTCTTCACTTTGCAGGCTTCTGGGTCTTGATATAACCTAAAAGGTGCAAGGTGCCATGTCAAATGGCAGAGTTTTCATAAAAATCCTTTTAATCTTAAGGAGCTCTGGACTTCTGCCAGCTCTCTCTAGAAGAGGCCCTTTCAGCCTACAGGGGGCACAGACACAATCAACTAATGGATGTATCTATATTACATTTAATATTAAGATACTATTTTTAATCATTTTAAGTCCCTTTAGTTTTTTTAGTCTTTCAATAAAAGAAGGGGAAAATCCTGTATCACCAGCAGATTGTTCCAGTTTTGAAATAAATATTCCCTTGTGACCCAAAATGGGAAGTCAGCTATTCCTGGGCACTGTAGGACTACAAAGTGAAGTGTAGAAAGATGGATATAGATGTTTCAGAATACTGTTAAACAATATTGTTAGAGCTGTTCAATCTTCTTGATTTACTGGGATTTGTAACCAGGCTTAACCTTTCCTAATGTATGTTAATTTATAGGTGCAAGAAGATTAGCTCAAATATTTAAGCTCCTCTTTATCTTCTTCTGTATCAATCCTGATTTGGCCAACAAATGTTGAGTAGTGCAACATTTAATAGTTAACTTTGATAGCTTTTAGTGTGCATAACACCTTTTTACTTGTTCTATTTTGGTATGGTACAGAGTTCTAAAGTGCATTGTATCCGTCTGCCTGTCTATAGGCAGATTACTGATATTAAATGTCCTAAATCCTATTCTAGTAAAATTGTTTCAGTCTGCTGAGTATTTATCTATATTATTTTTTTAACATAGAGAATAAGATGTTCATGCAATACAATAATGAATTGTTATAATTAATAAGTTGACACATGCTTTGGTAGAGTGTTTAGGAGAAAGAGCATGGCAAAATAAAAATAGATTTTTTAAATTAATCTGATTAGTCGTGTTTCAGTACATACAGTGATTGCAATGACATCACATTTTAGAACCTAGGTGGTGTTTTCCATCATATATAGAATTTTTTTGCAGAGTAGTTGAAAGGTCTTTAACTATAACATTTAATAACAATATAGGGGCTTTATTTAAAAAGGATATAGTGATTTTATCCTCATGCTAGAATGGTTGTCTGAGTCCTTTGCTCATTTACAAAAGAGTTCTTATTATTAAGGTGTACAGTGAAATTTCTGTGTTGGTTGGACTTTCTCAAGGTGTGGGAAAAGGGAAAAAAAATTCCTAACCTTATATTACTTGTAATAGAAGTTACTTTGTAATTCATATGCTTTCAGATGAGAAAAATGAAATAAACCGGGAAATGTCATCTTCTAAATTTTCAGTGACCAATTTTCTTTAAAGTAGTTCTGAAATTCTTCCAAGCATTTTGTATTCTTAGCTACTGAAAATCACAACTAAGTCATCACAGGGTTGTGTGTGAGCAACATATGTATAAATGACAGTAGTGTACATCTAAAAGTGCCATTCATGCGCCCAGATATGGCTCAGAAGTCTATGCCTGCTTATTTATAATGAATACATGTTCAGGCAGTAAAGATTAAAAAATAGTTATGCACATGCTGTCAGTACTAATATTTGTACTTAATTTGATTTACAGTACACCAAATAATAAACCTGACTAAAATTATAAAAAGTTATATGTACAGCTATTAATATGCTCTTTTTACAGTACCTTATTCATTTTTAAAAAGTGTTCTGGCTGAGTTTTAATGTTGGTGAAGCAGATGAAAGGCATGTAAAGCTAAGATAAAAACCAATGAATACTCTTATTTAGCAGTAATATAGATTGCTTTTACAGTCCTTTGTTTGAGCCCATTGTGATATTATGTATTTCAAGAGATGAAAAGAAGTCTAGTTACAATTAATTACAATGAACTGAAAGCATCAATTAGGAAGTATCCAGCCCTTGGTAATGGAAATCAGTGATGGGAAAGTAGTGAAAAGAGGTTTGAATCTTAGTTGTCCTTTGATTTCAGCCTCTCATCGTGGCTGGGGAGGAGCACGTGCTGTAATGTGTCACACATGGATTTAGCTCTGCAGTTTCAGACCGATGGCGGCACAGTGCTGGAAGGGGATGCTCTTGGGGTACGTCTCCGTGGGGCTCACTCTAGGTGACACAATGCTCTCACCAGGACAGCTGTGCCCGGGCTGGGGCTGTGCTGCCATGGCCAGGCTCTGCCAGTACGGGCAGCGAAATGTCCAGTTCAGGCTCGCTCGTTTCTTTGCATATCAGCTTCACATCATGGCACCTGCACCGCTAAAATCAGAGGGTGTTTGGCAAACACAGAGTATCAAAGGAGGGGCCGGTCTGGGGGAGTGGAGCTCAACTTCCCAAACTGGGGTGACAAGTGGTGCTATGTGGAAAGCAAGGTGGGCGTTATCCTGCCCTCACAGAACAGCCCTGTGCACCCCTCCTGCCCAAGAGGCAGTGGGGAGGGAATTGGCTCTGCAGAGCAAGGGTATTTTCATCTATCACAAGAGCACTATCTCACAGTCTAATCCACTCCCTAGGAATTTAAAATACCTATGAAAAGCACCTTTGAGATCCTGACAGAAACTCCCAGTAGAGTAGTAAATCTCCTAGGGCAGAATGCTCAACAAAGAGAATGAGAAAATAAATTTATCATTTCAATATCCATTAGTGGCTATCTGTGCTGCTGTACACACATTAATAATAAAAAAATGTTAGGCTTATAAAATAAGGCATCTGCACATTTCTGAAATATATTCATTCTATTATCAGTACCCAAACTTTATGATAGATCATCATGTAATTTCCTGAGTATGCTGTTCCTTAGCTGGAGCACATATATACATCTGCCATTAACAGGAAATAAATATGTGCCATTTTGGCATTAAGATTCATGTCCCAACATGATATCAGATCTTTTTTAATTTTTTAACTGATACCTTCAGTAAACCAGAATGCCTAAGGACTTGGATGATCAGATAACTGTTAGAAGCACATGGAATGAAAATGCTTTTCCTTTCAGTGTCTCACCACCATCTGGTACATTCTTTAGAGTGGCATTATTTCTACAGACTATTAATAGGAGCTACACACCATCTTGAGCTGTTTCTAAATAATTAGCTCCAAAAGTCATATTCTTGGCTATATATTTGATACTTTTTTTTTTTTGCCTCAGACTGAAACTGTTCTATCTTTATTTTTTTTTTTCTTATATTTTGTTACCTGTATAATTGTAATTCAATCTGCTGCATTGGAGTTTCTTCAAAACCAAAACCAAACCAAGAAAACCCCAAAACCCAGCCCCCAACAGAACAAACAAATAATTCCCCTATTGTATTAAGGAGTTACATAGTTTATAAATGACAATGAGTTTTCCTGGGTTTTACTCAAATTATTTGATTGTGTGTGATTAATATATTACTACTGTGAAATATGTTTACTTTTTCAATAGTTTACTTTTCTTTATCAAAAAAGTGCCCATGTACCTGTTAGGATTCCATTAGGAATTTCTAACAGTATTTCCTCAAAATTTCAACTTTACGTATCTATATATACACACACTTTGCAATGTCTTGCAGAAGGCATTGTCCAGGATGTAAAAATAGAATAAAGCAAGGATTTCTTTGCTGGTTTTGGGGTTTTTTTTTACATAAATAGTTAAAAAGCAAAGATCTTTCACACTCTTGTTCAAGGTACTCAATGCCTTTTTACTCTTCATATTTTGTGCCCTTTTCCTAAATTATTTAGTGGCTTAGTCATGTGGTGGGAGATTGTTTTATTGCAAAGGAGGCAGTTCCCCATGAGAGAGATTTGAAGAAATTTTATTTACTTTTTAGAACTGTATATCTGCTTGTGTCAACTGAAAAATGTGTGTCTCAAATTGTATACATGAATTTATTTTCAGTTCCTCAAAGATTGATTTTATGAAGCTAGAAAATAATATTGTAGATTATAAACATTTATAAATGTCTGTACAGTATTCTGCTGTAAAATACAGGTAGATTTGAAGGTACATGGTAGACCTTTGTGAAATAAGTCCTAAATATGTAGGACTCTATTTTTTAGGCATTACTGGCCACATAATCTGAATACTCTAATGCATCTTTGAAGTCATTCCATCTCTGTTAAGGTTTAATAATTCGTAATCTTTACTACCCTTTCCTAATAAATAAAGGTATGATTACTATTATTAAAAAATAATAAACTAGAAATTCACAACAGCAGCAAAACTGACATAAATTAACCTATAAACACCACTTTATTTTCGTACAGGAATGTTATTTTTTAATCATCTTAGCACATTACTGTCAGTGCGCCCATTGACATCAAGTATTACACTCCATAGTAATGATCTGAGTCCTCTATTACTCATAAAAAAAAATCAGTGTCCAAGCTGTTGAAACAATTATCCCACTACAGAAGCTTCCTATGTTCCCAGAGAATCTTTTAAGAGATGGTTGTTAGGAAAGCAAACAAAGACAGTTTCACATGCTCGTGGAACACCATAGAATTGGCAGGGATATTAACAGCTCAGCATGATTCATTTGTCCTTCTTGAGTGCTCCAAATCCATCACTCCACATGACAAAATCCACATTTTTATTGGATTTCTACTTCTTGTAGAAAAGCTACATTTCCATTTTTAATAGATTTTCAGTTTTCAGAATACAACTTAATTTTTTTGTTATTGCCAATCTCCTAGCAATTCTGCAGGAGCTACGTAAAGCTTCTCGGTTTATTTTTGTAACAGTATATGCACATGAATGCAGGTTGCTGAGCAAAAGGAAAGAGGTCTAATTAACTAGACAGTTAATTGCTAGGACAACACCAATCTTTTGTTTGAAGCAATAACATTTACATAATACAGCAATTCCAATTTTTGATCTGAAAGAAATAGTGTGAGCTCTTATTAAATGGTGGAGCTGCAGGGGCCCATCCTAAGCTCATTCTCATCAAGGTAAATAGGAGTTTTCTAAATAGTTGAGCAAAACCTGAATCAGACAGGAGCAGTTACGGTTACTATTGGGATGTATTTACTGGGTAGACAGAGCTCTATTGCTAACAATGTCCAAAGCAGTCTACACTAACAAATATGTAGTTTTGGCAGTGTAATAAAATTTTCTGTTCCTTTTACTGTTTCCAAACAGAGATTGTTAGTCTTTAAACCCACAGACAGAACAATTAAAACTAAAATGTGTAATTTAGACCTGTTTTGATCCAGTAGAACTCAGCCTTGAAGAATGCCTAAATAATGCAAAGAGTACTTTCCACAGAAACTTACTGACTTTTAATTTGGCTTCTCTTTTGTCTGGAAGAGGATGCAGGAAAGAAGCATCTTCAGCTGTCTGAATTGAGATGTCTAGTCCAGGGGCCTGCCATAATCAATATAGAAGGGGGGGTGCATTGCTAAAGCAAATGCCTCCATGGAAAATTGGGAGTGCAATGCAGTTACAGATTATCCCTGCTTAGAAAAAATTGCATTATTTTTTTCTGTCTCTTGTATGTAGAGATTTTTGAGAGAGTTTGGACAACTAATCAAGACTAGTTACCTGGATTACCAGTCCTTAGAGCTAACTAAGGTCATCTTTTAGGAGTAACAGGTTGTTACTGACACCCAACAGCCCAAGCAACTGAGTTTGGTGGAAGAGCTACAATTCCCGCAGTTGTCTTCCTCCTGCTCTGCTGACCCTGAGCATCACTCAGACAGTAACTGTTCACTTCTGCTGGGCTGGACAAACAGGATCATGAGCCATTCCTTGAGGCTCAAGTAAGGATGAAGAAAAAACTTGCATTTAGGAGTGTGACTATTAAATGGATTTGGTACCCATGCTTGTAAGGTATTAACTCATGTTTTCAATTTCAAATGAATTTGTAAGAAATGCACTCATGTGCTGGTTTCCTTTACAGGTTCACTAGATGAAATCTGTAGTCTTCAGCCCCTCCTTTTGTTTTTCTTTTTTTCCACTTTGACAAGACCTTAGCTTGAATGTGAGATTTGGATGCCAATCCCAGATCCCGTACCTCCACTGAGGTTGGTTCAGGCAGTCTAGTTTGCATCCTTCTCCAGTAGGAGTTACGTATTATTTCTATTCACCATTAGGTAGCCTTTATGCAAATTCTTGTGGGCACAGGGGCCAGCTGAAGCTGCTCATGCTAAACATGCTGTTGTTCCTGTTTTACAAGACACTCCTGACTCTAAGCAGGTTTGAATCCATATATTTCTAACTTCATTTACATCTCAATAGTATCACCCCCCATGTGTTTGCACATTTCTATTCTTAAGACTTGTCATCTGAATGCTACCTTTTCTCCCAGTCCAAGCTTTTACATAGGAATACTTGTTGTCATCTCGTGATCTACTGAGCATTAATATTCTGCAAGGCACTATGGGGGTTGTGCTTCGCTGAGCACGTTTTCACCTGAAAGCAGTTTTTTAATATAAACATTTGCTTAATATTCTGTACATTTAGAGTATTTTATCTGCATCAGTGCTTTACTGAAAGTAATTTAAATTCAATAGGAACTGATTATGCATAAAGAATCAACTCCTTTCATAGTAGTTTTAATATTATACATATAGATTATAAAATGCATCTGGCCAATTGGAAGAATATTTTGTGTGGATAAATCCATGTCCAAGCACTTAATCTGTTTCTACATGAACACTGGATTGTGTATTTAAGGGACTCTTCTGCACAGCATTGTGATGTGCAGGTTTTTAAAGTTTAATTATGAGGCATCTGTTGCATAATAATTTTTTTATTATAATAGTAAGCTATTAAAATAAATAGTGTCTCGCAGAGGAACTATTTAGCTCTTTCCTGGAATAAACAAGCACTTTGGAGAGACGCCTAACCCTTGCACAGTCTTAGAATGGTCTTGTGATGCCAGTCTGATCTTGCAGGTCTTTTGGAGCACGCTTGCCCTTGATGGTTTTGAATTGATGCTGTGTACAAGGAATTGTTGTGGATGCCTTGCACATTTGGGCTGTTTGTGCTTCGTGTAGTTTATGCACGACCACTGTAAGCTGTTTGTCTACTTTTCCTCCTTCTCTCTTAGATGAGATTCAGCTCTTAGGATAGAAGGACCTAAACTGAAAGATTTTCCTGTTGAATACAGATACATCCTGGATAAATAAAGTGAACACCTAAAGCATCTGCACGGCTGAAATTAAGCAAAATCATTCACAAATCAGTACTTTTCTTACCTTGTGTGGTCCTGAGCTGCTGTCCTAAACCTGGACTACTATTGGGTACTAAATAAATAGCCTGATCTTCAGATGAGGTGAGACCTCCAGAGCCTCTAAATTACAAGTTATATTTTTGATTCATATAGCTTTTGAAAATAATGTAAAGCTCATACAGGATTTGGTTCCTCAGTTTAAGTATTTGAAGTTTGAAATTTGAGATTTTCTTTGTCATAGTGCCTGTGAAGTAGAGTTAATAAATACTTAAATACTTTAGACAGAGGTGTATTATTAATGTTCATTTATAATTAATGTTTACACAGTTTTTTAAGATTTAAAGTGACATACAACTGTTAAATATCACAATCATGGCAGCGCTACTAATGAAAAAGGATTACTTGAACATTAGAAGAAACCTATTTTTATCCTTTTATTGTATAGTTTCATCCCTGTAAATTTTAGGAAGTTTGTTTCAATGCTGCTCCAATTGTTTAATGTGTTAAATTATAGTGGTTAATTTCCTAGCATTTTGAACATGTCTTTAGTTATAAATAAACTGACTCATAACTGATATCAAACTCAGGAAGTGGAAATTTTATTAATGTACCCAACTTTAAAATCAGTTTAGATTGGTTACCCACTGAAGGGGATCAGCTATGATTCTCCACATCTTATTCTTAGTCCAAGCTCTTGTGGATATTATTTTTATTTTCCTTTTCCATCTTCTTCTTTAAAGGAAACAAGTTGACTGATAGTTATGTAAACTGAACTACATGTTTTGATTGAGTAACATATATTTCTTTAAAAATACATTCCCAGTTTGGTTTTTGGAATTTTTTTTTTTTTGACACATAGTTATCTTGTCACAAATAATTACCTTACTGTTTTATCTAGAAAAAAAAACCCTGTTAAACTCTGGTGCACAATAGAAAAGTTGTATTTTGTGTCCAAATGAACACTGAAGGTGCTTTTCTACACAGTTACCAGAGAACCTATGATGAGGACAAGGTCAGTGCAGAATTTCCCTTGCACCACTACTTGTTGTTGGTGAGTTGCCAGAATGACAGGATTAAGCCAAGAAAGCAGTTTTAATTCTGAAAGTTTGAAAGTTTGAAAAATTCCAGCAAATTCCAGGCTCTGTATGTAGGATCTTTGAGTCAAACAGCTCTGGACATTCTGCAGCTTCATTTATGTCCATTTCCTTCATGCTGTGTTCAAGAGACTTTCTTGTCTCCTGAACAAGAAGCCAGAGCATGAAGTGAAAATGCATTTTCACAAGTCTGATCTAGAATCATATTAGAAATTTGGGGTTTTTGCTCATCTTCTGAGATTCACCAGGTTCAGATATGCTCTTTGTGTATCAAAAGAGATCTTTCTCATTTATTTGCTGTCTGAGCCAAACCTGACATATAGCACTGACTAAAAGCTGTAGCTGGAGACATTATGCAGATAGTGCCAAGTAACTGCAAAATGTGAAATTGCTTATCTCTGGGGAAAAAATATAAACCCAAACCTCAGATTTTTTGAGAACTTCCTATTATATACTTTTTAGTGTTATTTCTGCTACAGCCACTACCTGTTTTTCTTTCATATGACAGTGTTTGCTGAAAAAGAATTTAACATTAGTCTTTATTTTACTGGGGAAAAATGACATCATACTAAAAAATGTGAGAAAACGCCACACAAAATGTAAATGTAAGAAAAATTTTATGCTGCAGCAGAGGGTGAATGTAATTGTGCAAATGAATGACACTCCGTTTCTTGCCTACAACATTGTCCCACCCAGTTCAGATATGGACATATATAAAGTCATTTTCTGATTAAAAAAAAAAATACACAGAGCTAGTCCAGGGTTACCAAAATCATTTATGGAATCCATAGTTTCAGGCCTGGATAGAAAGTTTTTAGATAAATCTTTCTTTAATTAGGGTTGTATATATTTCCTATATGTCTGGTGGGAAGGAAACAACCTGTAGCCTGTGGCCTTGGTGGTGGTAATGTGCAGGATCAGCTCAGACAGTCAGTGTGGATTGCTCTGATCCTGTATCCATGTTCTGTCACATGTATCTTGCAGGCTGCAGTACATTGATGGATCTACACCTACTCCAGTATTGATTGCAAAAACCATTTCAACTCACCAGTGTGTAGGAGAAGGCTATTTATTGAGGCTATTGGCCTTTTTGCACTAATTACTTGTTTTGCTAATTAATTTGCATAGCTTCCATCAATATTTCCATGAGAATTGCAAACCTAATTATTGCATTTCACTAAGATTAAATGTTTCTTATAAAGTACCTTGTCTGGTTTTAAGGGAAAGAGTTCAGTTCAGTGTAATCCAATTGTCTTCTCAAAACGATGTCTTAACGTTTTTGAATGTCCACAGTTATCTGTATCAGGGCTCACTACTACTTAATGCAGACACTTGATGTAATTTGGTGACCTACATGACTATTTGTGTAGTGTTGCAAAAAAATATCTCTGAACTAAGGACCACTTGATGGACTGACCTTTCTGCTCAGGTCAAAGATACTTTCTGTAGAGAAAATATTTAGTTCTTTCCTTTTCATTGTGAGAGGCTGCTAGATTAGTTTTCTAAAAGAAATACCATTAAGCTTCATTCTCAAGGCTTAAATCCACTTTTTAAGACAAGAAACAAATTCCATTCTCAATATGAATGCAGAGTAATATTACTGGAGACACAAAGAATGACCACAAAGGGTTGTTTTGTGAGAAAGCAAAACGCGGCCATCAAACATTAGACAACATTCAGGTGTGTGCCTGTATTTTGTGAATTTTTTTTTGATGTATGAGCAGGGAATTCATGGATGGACAGTGCCAAATAGTTCATTAGTCATGTGTATGCACACATCAACTAGCTTGACCTCCAAACACAGTCGTTTACACAAACTTAATGCGTGCCCACAGATGCTTGTGACCTGATTACTGAGCCCACGAGCATAATGCATTTATGGGCTGTCATGACTAGAGAGAACTGTGATGTCATTCCAATAGTAAAAACTGCCTGATTTTTTCCTTCTCTACAGGGAAACAATAGGGATTTAACTCAATTTCTGCTTTAGTTACAACATAAGCTTTGCACAAGAAGGTGATGAGGTGGGCTTGTTTTTAATAGTGTTTGTTGGTTTAGGTTAAATGTTCAAAATGTTGTTAGTTCTTTATGGTGTTTTTTAGGATGGTTTGGTTTTGTTTGGGTTTTTTTTTAGCAAGCCAGTAGTTAATAGTCTTGAGTTTGGAGAAATAAGGTTTGTGGGTTTTTTAAAACCTCTACATACAGCACAATGAAAAGACTGACACCTAAAATTATATTTTAAAGGAGAATAAGTAGAAAAAATAAAATATTTATGTGTAGAACCATGAACAGGTTCGAGTGTAATGAGTAAAACTTAGATATTGCAATATATACTCAGATATATTTCTTTTACGAAAATGACATAAAAGCTGTGACCACACAAAAGGCTGTTTTTCTTACATTAGCTGAAAAAGGTACTTATTATTGCTTAATATCTTGTGCATATGTATAAGAATTTGAGAAGATAGAATATTAAATCATGAAAGTGTCTTTAAGACTATTATATGTCTGCCACAAATAAAGGATGAATGCAAGCTTCTTTCTAAAAATAAACTTTGTTTTTGACAATCCTAAAATAATCAGATCATATATGCTGTTCTGGTATTTTGGGGACTTTTAAAATCAGTTTGTTTAGTAGTAAAACAGCTAGAGATAGGAAGAAAAATCCTTGCATGAGGAAAGCCCCCTGGAATACACCAAAGAGGCAGCACTTGTTGAACCCAGTAAATAAAAAATACATAGTGAATATTTCAAAACAAAATAGGAAAGACCAACTCTTACAAGAATGAGGGAAATGAGGTAGAGGACCCAGGAAAATTTGTTTCCAATTTTTTACTGCTCAGGAGCATCACAAAACATTTCAGGAATTCAGAGGAGCATTTACAAAACCAAGTTCTAAAGAATATGGTTAACAGCCAAATTCTGCCACTTTTTGAAACCTGACTTCTTTCTTGAGGCCCTGTATAACCCAGCAAAATGCAGCCAAGCACCATTTAACATGCAGTAATATCCAAGTGTCTGAGCTTAAGTTACTCATGTGCTATGGAAATTTCCTCTGTGTCTGTCCATGTGAGTCAGGAACCTGCCCTGTGCTGAAAAACAGCAAAACAGATTGGACAGGAAAGGAAAGACTGAAGTATTTGAGACAGCACTCAAGGCTTTGAGTATTCCCAGGCTCTTTATACATTTTTGTCTGCCCTTACTCATAGAATGCAGACAAATAATGCTTCTTTGTTCAGAGCTGTTGCTTCACACAATTTAATGATGGGAGTGAAGTCCACTTGCTCTTTCCTGTGCAGGTCTGTCCCATGCAGGGGAACTCAGAGAACTTTACAAACTTCTCTCTCAAATGGGAATTATTTACTAGATTTAATTTATTGGTATTGTTAGACTTGCTGGAAATGCTGAAGAAACCAAGCCTTGTAAAATCCATACCAGAGAGATGGAAGTAGCTTTTCAACGTGCAGCAGATACACATTGTCAGGTAATAAAAGAAACAAACTTAAAAGGCAGAATAAAGTGTTGAGTAAGCTTTTGGGACTATCACTTATTTAGTGGACATGAAAGGAGGAAATAATGCAGTACATTTCCCAGCCCTTCAGGGATGTGTACTCCTTACTGTTAGTGTGATATCTGACATTAAATGTATTCCATTTTTGTTGACAGAGAAGGTAATGCAAGTACATCAAAATAGTGTTTGTGCTGTGAATAATTCTCATGGTATCCATAATGATGCAGGAAAGAAAGCAAGTATCATAGAATCACTGAGGTTGTAAAAGACCTCTGAGGTCATTGATACACTTCTGAACACTTCCAGGGATGGTGATTCCAGCACTTCCCTGAGCAGCCTATTCCAATGCCTGACCACCCTTTCAGTGAAGAAATTTTTCCTAATATCTAATCTAAACCTGTTTTGGAGCAACTTGAGGCCATTTCCTCTTATCCTGTCACTTGTTACCTGGGAAAAGAGACCGACCTTCACCTGGCATCTCACATTGCAGCTCTACTCTCTATTTCTGTTAATCTGGACTTGGGGAACTCTTGAGCTAGACTTAAACTAAGCCACTTTGGTTTAGTAGCAGTCATAAATGGAAATGAAAGCAGACAAAGTTTAAGTGGCCTTAAAATTAATAGGTTTTCACCACTATTTCATACTCTAAAAGAATACAGGAACATTTTGTTGCTGCATTTTCTGAATAGTGGTACTTATTTTTAAATGAAATGTAAAATGAAAGTATGACTTCACTTATTGCACTGTAATCATAGAATCATAGAGTGGTTTGGGTTGGAAGGGACTTTAAAAATCCTCTCGTTCCAACCCTTTGCCACGGGCAGGGACACCTTCCACTATTCCAGGTTGCTCAGAGCCCCACCCAACCTGGCCTTGTACACTTTCAGGGATGGGGCAGCCACAGCTTCTCTGGGCAACCTGTGACAGGGTCTCACCATTCTCACAGGGAAGAATGCCTCCCTTCTATCTAATCTAAATCTACCCTTTTTCAATTTAAAGCCATTACCCCTTGTCCTGTTACTACATTCCCTATTCAGACTACACTTGGAACACCATTAACATATTTATTTCCAGTGAAATGCAAGTCAATTCTGTTAGATGCCTCTCTAAGACCTAAAAAGACTTGCTGCAGTGGGTGAAATATGTGTATACAAAATCTCCTCACTGATTTCTCTAATGGTTTTTTTACCTGTAGAATCCACTTTGGTTTTCTCCAGATCACCACAAAAACTCTTAATGACACTTAGAAGAATTAGAATGTTTTGGAATGTCTAGAAAAATCAGTCAACCACTTCTTGAATTTGTCTTCCTGTGACTTTTATATCATCCCTAAATCTCTGTATCAAATAGGGATTTTATGAGAGTTGTATTTTTTCTCTTCTTACCTATTTTAGGATGTTAGCGGTGGCATTTGGGGGGCTTTTAGAGTGAAAATATGTGCACAGTTTCAGAAATAATATTTATAATGCATGAAAGATCCTTTCTTTTCTATTTCTTTTCAAATGTCAAGTTCTGTGTAAAGTACAGTTTAATTGAATATATTTTTGTGAAGTTGCATTCCCACTGACCCAAAGGTTTGTGACTGCTGCAAAAGTGGAGCTGGATAAGCTATTGCCTCACACCTTGCAGTGGTAGTTAATAGCAGCAAAAATGGGTGTGAAATAGTGTTTGAATAACGTCTTGCACCCATTTTACACTGGTACAAATGACAGTGAAATAAGGCTGAGACCAGCAGAGAACCAGGCTGTGATTAAAATGTTCAGTAGTTTTACTGTTGAGAATGACCTTTCCCAACTCCTGTTGTTCCATTTCACTGCTTCAAGGCATCTTTTCTATTCATCTTGTTGTGCTTTGTGCAGCTTCTCCTAAACTTTTGACCAGCTGCCAAATGTTTTTTATCCATTGCAAGACATTAAAATATTTCACCCTTCCATTGAGATTCTTGCAGTATGGAACCTGGTTTAACTTTCAAAGTCTCTAAAAAAAGGAGAAAAATTTTGACTGGGGGGGGAGGTTTCTGGATTCTAAATGCATTCTCTGGCTCTCTTTACATGCGAGGTTTGAACACCACTGTGTAACTCAGAATGATTCCTCTATCACCTTCATTCTTTACTTGTTTGCATTTTCAGAAGATTCAGTCCCAGAGGGTTTAATTTTGGGAGTTATCCAAGCAATCATGACTATCTCTCTTCCTCCAAATCATGTAAGCTGCTGTTTCCAGCTCAAAGCACAGGTTTCATGTGCTCTAAATACATATGAAAGCAATCATTCTTATTTGTTTAAAACAAGAGTGCCAAACCTCCACTCTTCACTACAAATGCCAAGTGGGTTCTTTGAGATCCTGACGTGTTTTCGTCCTCATTGAGGTCAGTGGCACAACAGGACAACAGACATGGGGATCCTCCAGATGAGCTGTGGATGTGCTTTAGGGCTCTATGTTGCAGGATTGTATCCAGAGCTAATCACTAATTCATTTTATATAAAAATGGTAATGTCTGTGCAGAGCTGTAATTCACCAATGTTATTTTTAAGAACTCATTTCTCCATTTTGTCCTTTGTGTCCTTGTGGAAATTGTAGCTATGGCATTTGTGTTCTGTAGACAATTCTATTACTTACTCTTATTCACTTCCTTGGCTTGAATTACCCTGCTATCTTTTCAAAGGCTGGCAAAAGTTGTTCAGATCCATAATTATATGCATTTATATTTTTGCAATTCTAGATACGTAACAGCCCCTCCCCCCCACCCCCCCCATTCATGGTGGGGACTTTTCTGTGCTTCTCCCTTTGCATATCTTGTAGACGGTTATAGAATGATTCTAGGTGTGATGAAGAATCTGGCAGTTCTGATTCTTGTTACTATTTTATTTGTTTCTAAATCATTCACATTTGTATATGGGTATGTATCAGTTTTCCTTCAGGAAATTTAATTTGCATATGTTCAAAGCTTTGTGAGTCTGGCATCTAGATAAAATTACTAAGATAAAGCTGAAATTTAATAATATTGTCAATCTTCCTTGTAAGCTCAGGACTTCTACTGACAGGGTTTTTAGTCTGATTTCATTCTTCTCTTTTAGGTTTATTTTTGATACAGTTGATTCATTTCTGTTAGATTACTGCCAGGAAGATTGTGACTTAAATATTCCTTCAAAAATGTGAAGATGGTAACAATCTGTCTTCATTGGTTTAATGTATTGATTGATAGCTAATATACTGTTCTTCAGAGGTACATGGGGGATATATACAGACTGTATTGAAAAAGTTTTACATTCTCTTGTGTTTCTCTTTTTCATTCGAAGTTTCTTGCGTTTACTTACTTTGAAAAATGTTTTTCCTACTAAAATCTGGTGTAAAGCAGCATTTCTTTCTTTTTTGGACAGAAGCCAAGCATGTGATCCATCTTTTAATGCAGACTCAATGCAGGGAACCTCAGCCTCCTTGTGTCCTGTAGGGCTGGAATCTCTGAGTTCCAAAATGTCCAGCCCTGCCTTCTGAGTATGACCTTTGGATATGAATTTACCAACTTAAGTTTTGGAAAAGGACATTAGTAAGATAATTGTTCCTGCAACAGTAGCTTTAAAAAAAAGTTTCCTAAAGTTTCCTAACAAATATAGTCTTGTTTCTTTGAAATTAATAACTTTCATGTCCATTCTACATCTTAATAGAATCTTTTCTTCATATAATGAGCTGTTAGTCTTTTCAAAAATTGTATGCCAATCTATCCTGAAGTGTTTAAAACCTCTGGAGCCACTAAAAGGATTTTTTTTTTTTTACTAGACATTTTGTGCACTGTTCCTCCAAGTGAAAATATATTAAATGCATCTAGGGTTTTTCCATCATCCAAGAGATACATTTCTCTAGCTTAAGTGCTTTTCTGACTCAGGGAATGGATCTGTGAACTTATAGAACTGAAGGACATGGCAGGAAGAGCCAACAAGTCTGGAATAGGCTTTCCTGAGGTACTGGAAATATCCTGTGGACTCTGTGGGACCCCATCTATTCAGCCCCCAAATTATCATTCTTTTAGCCATTTCTGGACTTAACAGAAAAATTTCCTATGAACATACTCACCAGTGCTTCCTTGGTGCCTAGATTAGAGGTTGCTTGATATGTTTATGCAAGAGATCTGCTCAAGGTCTTAGTAATGGCAAAGATGGAAGTTGATGAGCCTGATTTATGTCAATAGCAAGCAGATGGTTCTAGTTGGAGTGAAATATCAGGTGAATGTAGGGTCTTGGTTGTCTCAGCCACTGTAGCAGTACTTGGTATCAACATATCAGTCACTGTTTCCCTGTACAACCTCGTTTTCTAAAGAAGAAGGAAGTTTGATGGACTTGCAAAATTGTAGGCCTGATGGTAAGTGCAAATAAGAAGCAAAATCTCTGAATTTTGGGTGCACCTAACTAAAAATTAATGTGGCACCAAACCCTGCCTTTTTGCTTGTTGTTATCTGTGGATAGAAAACTGCTCATAAAAAGAGAGTTTAGGTTGTAACCCATTGAAAATTTGTCTCTGATATCTTTAGTTAATATCTTTAACCTCAAACTGGCAGCTACACTTTTTTTAAATTTAATTTTTTATTACTTTTCTTTGTTTAAATTCCTATTATGTTTAGGAGGATAATATCCAGTAGATTGGGTAAAACTCAAGCAACTTGACAGTAATTAAAATGCAGATTTAGTTCTTCTGGAGTGTAATAGCTTTGAAGCATACCAAGGTCTGCTGAGGGAATCTGTTTTGTTTGTATATCCTAATAGAACATAATGACTGCTTTCAAGCCATTATAGTCCATCATGTTAGTGACTCCATATGCTGGATATCCTTGTCAATGATAACTCCTCTGAGAAAATGTACCCTAGTGATGTGGTAGTGTGTGTGTGTATATATATATTTTACTTTCAAATCCAAAAGTCATCTCACTTTTTAAGTAGAAGTCATCCCTTTTATGGAACTTTGAACTTGGTTTGATTGTTGGTTTAATTTTCACTAAAAAGTCCAGCCTCATGGAAACAAAGCTTGTCAGTTATTTGAGAAATAAGTGAAAGTCAGCTAGAGCATAGGTAAAGGTGAGGTATAAACTTCTCATAGGTCTCAGTCTTATATTAATAACATCTTCTCTATGACCATACAATGAGGAAGCTGCCCCCAGCCCCAGGAGCTGCTTTATGCTGCTCTGTTGAAGATCTCCTGTGTTGTGAATGCCAGCCTCAGGCTGCCCATGGGCAGCTGCAATATTGAGCATAACTCAGCAGTTACAGGCTTAAACATAATACAAGAACATTGCATCTGATTGTCTTTAAGATCATTCCCCGCTCTATATCAATACAAGGTACTGATGCGACAATCCTTGGTGAAGGAAGAACTGACAGAGTGACTTTTCCTAGACACTGACATATCAGAAATAATCAAGCTAAAGAGCTCATATTGAGACTCTAAGGCTGTGTCTGGACTGTAGGGCAGGAAAGTTTTGCTCTGCTTCCCCATCTGTCAGGACTGGGAGACAAGAGAGAAGCTCCCCCTTTCTGCCCCGCTTGCCTGTTACTTTCCCATTGGAAACACTGAGTGGAAAAAGTAGGGTTTATCTCATCTGAGTGTGGAGTCAGGACATCACCCAAGCCTTGGGTCACATCATGGGTCCCCGTGGTGTGGCATTCTAAATATCTAAAATGTACTGAGTGTATCTTCTTTTGGCAGAGTGGAGTGTTTCTGGCCTGGGAATCCCCCTACCAAATTCAGTTCTGAGTTGCAATGTCTTGGAAATAGTCTGAGGTTATGATTAAAATGCTGACAGACCCTTTAACTTCAGCTGTGGGACTGCTGTAATGCACAGACCCTGTAAATTAGAGATATAAAGTATGTGTAAGTAGAACCAATATGTGTCTGGATATTCTATTGCTTTTAAAGCCCTTTCTGTCCTGTTAATTTTGCTTTACAGTGTGACAGTGATGAATTGATGTCTAGCTGCCAGGTAGACTGTGTACACATTTATTAAGATTAATTAAAAAGTAACAAATTGTAAAGTAATAACATTAACAACTACTGGAAAAAGTGTAGACATTTTGACAGTCTTTTTGAATTTCATTAAAAGATGGTAGTGACAAAAACCCAAGAGACTATTTCTACTTTACTAAAGAAATAGGTCACAGATTCAATTACAGTCACTGAAGCATGGACTCAATCTATCATGGCAAATTAAGTACATTTTAGCAACCTACTTTCCTTTAAAAATTTTATAGACACTTTCACTGGAAGAAGAAAGACTATAGAAAAAGAAATTGCAAACTGAAGGCTTTTTTTTCCTCTATTGCTACTGAGTGCTTGGCTTATTTACCATAGGTGTAAGACACAGAAAAAATCATTATAGAATGTCAAGATATGTAATCGTCATTTCTCTTCCCATTTTTCGTCTTTAATTAATGATATATCATTTGTTCTTTGACTAGAAAGCATGGCTCAGATTGAATCCACAGTGTACCAGTTAGAGGCTTTGTTCTCTTATTGAAATCAAAGGACCCATTTACTTAGAAAAATTCACTGCACAACCCTTATGCAGTTTTGGCACAGATCTGTAGTGTTGGGCTGAAAATGTGTTGTAGTCCCAGTTCCAAATAAATAAATAAATGAAGACACATACAGCCTGTGGATATGGTTTAGCTGAGTGCAAATATTGGAATGATGAAGCACTCTTTTGCCCATAGCAGAATTGATTTCATGTTGACAACTGGAATTTATAAAGATCCTCTTTCAACAGAGTAGCAGTGGCCATATTTGCTGCATTACTACAGCTGCAACAAACCAGCAGCAAACATAAGAATTGATAAGAGAGATGCAATCTATTTCCTCTTTAAACATAACCCCAGATTTACTGTGGCACCCCTAAGAGATTTGGCACTTTCATATATTAGGGTATTCAGTGGGCCTTTAGATTATAGAAGCATATTAGGGTTTCTAATTTATTTATTGCTTTTTAAAATCTATAACATTTGATCATGCAAAGAAATCTGTCTGTCACACAAATTAAACCAAATGATGCTGATTAAAAGTAAGACACTTTCCAAGGCAATGCTGATTAAATGTGTGATCTTCTCAAAGTACATTGAGGATGCTTTCCATTTCCAGATACGCCTCTCTCCAACAATGCTTTTAACTTACTGCTCAACAGTTTTTGCTGCTTAAATATTCAGGGCCAGACTCACCATCGCACTATCTCACTGTAACACCAGAGAAGCAAAGAGCAAGAAAGGACAGGACAAAGATAGACCCGCTAGTCCAGCTTTTGTTAACTGATTTGCACCGAAATAGAGACCACATCAGTGTCTCATACCCCTTAACAGTCACAGTCTGACCACAGTCATAAGCTCTGGAAGGATACTTCCAATGACAACCAGAAGCACATCAGCACAAGCTGTGGAAGGGTGAAAAACACCCACTGCTCCATTAGTCATCAAATTCTGCTGTATTGCAGGTACCTTAGCAATCATGGGAATATTAGATGAGAAAAAGCAGACCTGCTTTACTCTGTCACCCTTAATATACTTATTTTCTTGTAAAAATTATGTTTCCCTTTCAAATGATTCCACTTGATTTCTATATTTAGAATACAATATTTAAGGAACTTCTATCATGGGTTTTCAAGTACGCTTGCTACAATCCATTATTCAAAGGGAAGTGACTGTGGTGCCAGCTAACACAATGAAAAATTCTTTGCAGAAGATCCAAACCCACACAAAATTCTCCTTCTTTTGGTAATGTTCTAGACTTGGTACTTAACCCCATTTTCCATAAAGTTTCTTAATTTATTTTTTATGTAATAAGCATAATATTTGATTTTTAGCAGTATACAAGAAAATACTATTGGGCATGATTAATGATATTTAATAAAGTTGAACACATAAATCTTTGGAAACAGAGCAAAATAATAAAATGGCAAAGTGTTAGGAAATAAGAAAAGCAAGTTAGATATGAGAACTGCACCTCAGGAAGAGGTCTGCAGGGAAGGAAGGAAGGAATACTGTTCAAGAAGAGCTTGGAAAAGAACTGTTGACTTACTTTGGGTACAGTGTGCCTGTCCCCTTTGAACCTCCATTTGGAAGTGGAGGTACATCTCTGATAGTGACAAGGGCACAATGGGACAGAGAAGGGGCTGGAGCTTAGTCATTGTACAAGTGAGAAGTAGGAAATGGGAGCAAAAAGACCACATGAGAAAATTACTTCATTTGCATACCAGAGAGCTGTGGATGAATGAATACTAAAATAGTAGTTTGGAAATTCTTGCACCCAAAGAGTTATTTAGGCGTTAAACCTATTCCAAAAGGGACCAAAGTGTTTTAACATTTTTCTGAAAAAAAAATTTTTAGTACAAAAGTGAAAGTTTTAAAGTTCTTTATTGGATTTGCATGCATCTGTCTTTCTGTTGAAATGACTGAACACAAATCACAGAAGCCCAGAATGTTTTGAGTTGAAAGGCACCCACAAGGGTCAACCAGTCCAACTCTTAAGTGAGTGACCCATATGGAGATCAATAATAAAGTTTGATTTAAAATAAATCACAAATAAATAAATGCTTATAAAGATATTTTAGTCTAATCATTGGTGTTGGTTAATTAAATAGATATATCTTATCAAGATGTAGAATCCCCTCTAATTTGATACACTGTGTGCATTTCTGTGGCAGAGTGTTAGCTATTGTAAATTTCTGGAAGACATGAGCAGGACTGTTTCTGCTCACTGTTACACCTGCACACTGAGGGAAGAAGTGAGTCTAGTAAAGCTCAAAACCATTTTATGAGGATCAGGTGGCTGACAGATAACCAGGCATGATGTTCCAGGCAGGTGGTTTCTGACATATTCCTATTGGGTGTGCAGGACACAATGGACGGCAGCAGAGTTAACTGAGCACTGCTGTCCTCTTTGCTCTTGCTGGGGGTCTGGGGGGTGTTTCTGTGACACAAAGAACAACTTGTGTGATTGAAAGCTTTCCTTTTACCATTAGTGTGCGTAGCGAGGTCAGTAGGAGTAAGGTGGCAGCAGTATTGCCTGAATGCCGATGCTATTGGGAAGTGGTTTTGAGTGTGTTACTTTGTGCTTGGCAGATGTGAAAGTCTAAACCCAGGTGTGTTTAAGGATAATGTCAAGTGAGGGAATCAACTGAAGATAAAGTTTACCGCTTATGTCCTTGTCTGTCCATTGCTATCAGAACTTGCAACTGATGTCATGGCTGAAATCTGCTCTTGTGTGTGGACTGACCATAACAGGATGAAGCTTTTGCTGCTTGATCTCCCTGGAGAGCTGATATTTGCTTTGGCACCCTATGCAAGAGGTGATGAGATGGTCTGCAGTGAATACACTTGGGAAGGAATCTCTGTGAGCAGAGCTACTCATGTTATGTGACATATAGTGGCTTTTAATTACTAGAATTATTTAACTTTGCTTTCTGAAGACCTAAATGACTGCATCTGCCTGCCTCTTAAAAGCATTTCTCTCTTTGTGCAGTTCTGCAGGTGTTATCAGAGTACTTCAGCTTAAACTTGGAACTGACAGGAGGAGGATGTTGCTGTTGGGATGGAGCACACTGAGCTCTGACTTCAGAATTAGAGCTGATTTGAGGATCTTTTGATCACATTGTTGCTGGGAAGTTCAGGTTTTCAAGATCTGGCTCTTTTAACAGCCAATCTGGAAAGCTAGAAAGGAATCAGCTTTATCAAGGGTGCCAGTAAAATCACTCTAATATTGTAGTCTATCTACTTTTATTATTGTTGAAGTGTAACTAGGCCTGGGATATAAGAGATTGTGATTCTTTTGTTTTAAGTGGAGAAAAATGAATAGATTTATTCATAGATTATGCAGAACACCTCTAAAAATGGTCTTTCTTCTAAACTGTCTTCTCTTTCTGTTTTGCATCTCATTTAAATAAGCACCTTTCACTGCAATAAAGAAACATCTGAATGTACTGCTTTAAGTTTTCCTGTTCTTATATGTTAAGCTTCATTAGTTTTAACACATAATTGTAAAGCATATGTAAAGTTTGGAAAAACAGCTTGACAAAATGATGGCTCTAGTCTTGACTGATGACGAATGAGACATGCACATTTTTAGTCATACTTAATAGTCTTGAGACTATTTACCTTCTTGTACTGTGCCTGAATCATAAGAACTGTAAGAGGTCCGTCATTGTCACCATGCACCAGTTGGCATTCAAACTTATTTTGTACAAAAGTCCTTTACTGCCACCTCTGAGGAATTATTGAAAATAATAGAAAAGAGGGGGGAAAGCTACAACCCTCAGAAAACTACCAGTAAGAGCTGGAATTCATGACAGCAAAAATGGTTTTATAGTGTCTAATATATCAGAAGAATCTATGGGTGCAGCTTTTTATTCTAACACCTGGGTTGTAGTTTCATATTGGTGCACTAGGTAAAATTGCTAACATCTAAAATACCCTCTGGCAAGAGGTCCACTGAAGTTGAAACTTGTATCACATCGTTGTTTCTACATTCCCAGCTGGAACCACTGAAGGAGAGGAACACATTAAATCATTAGGGGAACATCCTAAAGTCACTTGTGTGTAACAGTGATTGGTGCACTGAGAGGCCTGATGAGATGTACATAACATGCAAATGCTATTTAATGATTGGCAAAAATCCACCTTGTTCATTTTAAACCGCGTTTGGAAAGGTAGATGGGAAAGAGGGGGAACCTCCTCAAACAGTCAAGTTTCACTTCAATCCCAGCCTGGTTTTAGGGCAAGAATTCCTCTCTGAATGGCTCCTCATCTGCAGCATGCTCCCAGAGTGTTGGAAGTAATGCCCATCATTTGGTGTGGTTTCATGGCTGTTGCACCAGGGTTTTAGGGCAGTCTTCACAAAGCATCCTGCCTTAGGCTTAGGGTGAAAGAGGAGCTCCTGAAAGAGGGATGCTGGGCCTGCTCTATATTGCATCCATGTTATTGCATCCATGTTATCTATCTAGCATTTGGAACACTTTTTCAGGAATTGGAACGATGCCCTTCCCTAAAAGTCACAAGAATTTTCTTCATTCTTGTTTCCTGCTCTGTATATTAGTCAGGATTTTAGCAGTGGGTGAGCAAATTCTGGTTAGTGAATTTTAGTAATGATTGCTTCTCCACATGAAACCGTGATGCACTGAGAGATGCAAGCATGTGGCTCATCCCAGGGAACAGGAAGGTTCCTAAACCCTGGTACAAGTGCATAGCCAGTGCTGCTACTAGGATTGGGAATAAATACCTTTCACTCTGCTTGAGTGAACCAGAGACTCTTCCAAATCTGATTCTTTTCAATTCCTGATTTGTTTTTAATGCTTGGCTTGGGAAATGTTATTCCAAAGAGAAAACAAGGTTTAATGGATTACAAAGAAATTTTTCTTCTTTTTTTTTTTTTAAATGAGTCAATATTGTAAGTAAATAACACATACATATTCTTAATCAATGAGCCCATAAATAAGGTTTTCATGTCACACTGGAATAATTGACTCATTACTCGCTCCTGGAAGTCTGAGAATGAATTAGGTTCCAATAACATCAGTTTGCTGTCTCAGCTAAGTTAGCACTCTGAGCCATAAATAACTACATGGTTTAGCATAAATTTATTTATTTTACAATTTATAAAGTTCACTCATCACTAAGATTCTTGGCATATATACAAAGATAACAACGAAATAACATATTGACTAGTTTCAACTGAGTGAACTCCTTCAACATGTCCTCAATAAAGGTATATAAATCATCACCAACATCTCCAAGCAAAGGCATCAATAAACATATAAGCCTTGGACATCGCCCTGAAATCAATGAACTAGGGAGTCTATCAGATCACCAGGGAGCATTTTCCAGAGTTAAAAATTCTCTAGCAAAAACTCTCTGAGTCAGCCTCAGAATTTAAGCCCATCAGGTGATTATTTAAATGAGCCATTATTGTTATTCTGGTATAGTCAGTGACTGTGGTGGTGCTCATGGAGACGGGCTCGCTGCAGCACAAGTCGGACCTGAGGCTACAGAGCTGTGCAGCCCAACCCACGCCGCGCCCACAAACGGAGGAAAGGCTTGGCAGGAGCTGCTGTGTGGGAGCACGCACTCCACATTGCCTGGTGCTCTGAACTTGAGGGAAGTTCTAGAAGAAATAAAGACAGCATCTTGTCTGGGGTTTGGCTGGAAGAGTGAAGGGAAGAGCTAGCAGAGTCTACCTTCAAAAGACTGCAGAAACTTTCTTGGTTGAGTGTGTGTGTGGTTTCTTCCTGAGTACAAATAGAGCTGAGCCAAATTCTGGGTGATTTGCAGTAACTGGAGTTTGGAAGGCTCTTGAGAGTTTATGTAACAATTTCTCACTCAGCCTTCCTCTAAAGGAAAACTTGGAGCTGATTTTTCACTGAAAGAGTTTCTAGTGTTGGGAAGGAGGTTCTTGGCAGATGATGACTTCGCTTACCCCAAGATCCCGGGCAGAGCTCAGAACAGTGCAATGAAGGAGTGCTGACAGCTGGCAAGTGGTTATAGCCCCTTCTCCTGTGATCTGAGCCTGGACACCACTAAACCCTACAGGGCATTGGTATCACCACCTCCTCACCAGTTCCATCCTCAGATGATCTGGGATGTAGTTTCTTTGAGCTTTTCACCCCCATCCATCCCACTGTGCTGTTGTGAAGCTCTAGTACCTGTTTTGAGGAGTGCAGTGAGTGCAGGTGTCCCTGCAGAGGGACTTGGTGGCCCAGCAAGGACAGAGCTGAGCTGCAGCTCACTCCGCTCTGCTCCCCTCCCCTGCTCCACCCTTATCACAGATAAACAGGGGCATCTCAGTGTGCCCCCCGACAAGTCTGTGATGTCAGAGCAAGAGATTATTGTTAAATTATTAGACACAATCATTATTCACAGGTGTAGGACATTTGCAGAAGATCATTTTTCTGTGATTTTGCAATAACATTCGTGGTGCTTTTATTTACTAATCAAAGCTGAGAATAAGGCATGGCAGGATTGTGAATCATCAGCATAAAAAAACCCCTAGGCTAGTGCCATCCAGCCTTGGCACTAGCCCATCCCTGGCCTCCAGTTGCACACTCCAAGCCTTAGGCGTTCTCTGAGGAGCAAGAGCCAAATGAAGTTTAGGTTGAGAGACTGTTACGTTTGCTTCTTAGACTACCTGCTGCCAAGGAAGTGGCTAATCCATCTTAATTACAATTACTTTTATTCACAAAGCATGTGGAAAATTCACAGCAGCATAAAAATAGTCCATGAGACAGGGAAAAGATGCAGTCTAAATGTGCCAACCTGTTCACCTGTTAGGATTTCACAGATGCTCCTAAAGGGAAGGAATAATGCGTAATTTGTGACATAACCCAGGAATTTAAAACTCTCCAGAGACCAATTATAGAGATTTGGGCACTTAGACTGCTAGCAGCTTTCCAAGCTCCACCTGAGATGCTCCTCCTTTCAAAAGTCCTTGTGTACATCTTTAATTATTTTCCATAGAATAATTGACACAGTTTCTGTGCCTCATTCATGCAATCAATGGTTTCTTCTAATGATAACCTGAAGATTATCACTGTATTATGCTTGAGAAATATCTGTATCACCCTGAAATTACCTTTTCTCTGTTAAATCTACTGATTTGATACCTCTTCAAAGCCCTTTCATAATGCTGTTCCCATGCAACATCTACAGAAACAGCCACTGGGTTTCTATTGAGGTCAGATCTATTTGTGGTCTGTTTGATGGTGCTTTTTGTAAGTTAGTATGTAAAGGTCTTACTTTGTGTCCAAACTATGGCAACCAAAATATGACCAACTGATAGCAGGTGATTATACAATTCACTTTGCTGACAGGCAGACTCCTGTAAAAGATAGACATAAGTATTCCTTAGGTAGCAACTTGCAACACAGATGACATGCCCGAGTATGCAAACTGTGTTCACCTCCAAAAAAAAAATTATTCATCATTAAGTAGGAATCATGATCGATTAAAGTAGGCAGACACTTAGTATAGAGGCCAAGTCCTAAAAATCTTAGCTGTCTCCACAGCTTGGTTTCATCAAATGTAAGAGGAAATGTAAATCTTTTTCGGCTTTCTTCTGCATTTGAAGAGGTAAGGTTAATAAATGGTTACTTTCGTTTCTACCAAAAATTCTCAAGATAGGTCTACTTGCTTGCTCCCAGGATGATGTTTGTGTGTACGGGAGAGAAACATAATTAGGCTTTGAGTTCTGTACAACATAATCCGTGGCAAGTATGAATGACATGAAAGGCAGCAGAAATTGCCTGGGAGGAGGCTGTTTTTGTTTGTTTTGAAAAAAAGAGGTTGAAAAGATTCTTTCTGCAGCTGATGCAATCTGGCTGTGTTTGCTTTGAGCTAGAGACACTTGTGCATCACAGCAAAGGCAATGGAAAGGCTGGGAAGAGGAGTGAAGGGGTAAATTCCACTTGCTGCAATACCTGCTTTTGATCTAAGCTTTAATTGGATGTGATTTAGAAAACTGCTGGCATCACATGGGATATTAACAGCCTTATTCTCCATGCTGCCTTTCCCTGAAGGAGCTGTTATATTTCTGTTTGTTTTAAGACTTCTCTTGTCCCTTCCTGTTTCAGTGAAAAAGCGTTGAAGGGTAGGAGAAAAAAACCCCAAACGTTAAAGACATTTCATTTGCCTTCCCAAGTGACCTGATAACTCCTAGAGGTGTTTATCACATGCTTGTTTCATGCACAGCTCACACAGTACTCATCCACACGCCACTGAATGAATACAATGTATTATATAATGAGGTCTGTTGTTCCTCCATTTCTTTTCCTTGTTTTACCAAATATTGGGCAGCAAAGCTCTTAGTTCTTTCTTCTTGTTGAGTCACCACTCTTGGGCTAGAATGATTTAAATATGTTACCATCCTTTGTAGATATGAAAACTGGCTATTGCTCTTGACTGAATTGCATAATGCATCAATGGGAAATACGGTCTGTGGTCAGTACTTCCTCACTGTTTGTAACTTTAGGGATAATACCTCCTTATGGAAGGAAGTTCAAAGAAAGTTGTGGTATATAGGTTTATATTTTTGAATCCGATCTAATCACTACAGAAATAAATTTAGTTACTAAATCAATGAGTGTTTCTGGCAGCTCAAATCTTACTACTCCATCTTGTGGAAGAAGCTGAAAATGACCCAGATGATGTTATTCCAACATTTGCCATCCTGTGTACGGTTACCTAATAACCAAAATACAAAGACCTCATAGATTTTCTGTAGACAACGTTGGCTAATGTCTATTTCATTTCTGAAAACTCGATTCAAAAAATATTTCTACATTTGTGTAACTTGAACAATGATATTTGTCTCTATTTCAGTTCATACTGAATTGACTTTTTAATAGAAGCTAAATTGGGATATATGGGGTTTCCCCCCCCTTCATTTGACAAAATAGTTTGAAAGTTCAAATCCCAGAAGCTTGGGCTCTTGTATAAAAGACAAATCATTAAGTATTGCTCTGAAGCTCTAAAATTACAACATATTATGTGGCTGGTGACATACTATTTCCATTTTCTTTCTGCTGGGGGTTTTGTGGCTTCAATAGACATGGTCTGAGATATTATCTACTCAGTGGGCAGACGTGGTTTTGTTTAACTTATCTTTCTATAGTTCCACTGAGAAATTTTTTTCCCAACAGAGACCTCTGCTGAAAGCAGGAGAGCAGCTCTGCAGTGCTGGAGCAGGGCTGTGCAGCAAAGCCCCTCCGAGGGCCCAGCTGTCAGTCAGTGATATCGCACACAAATCTAGTTGCTATCACAGTAAAGCCACTGCTCACTCTTCCCTTCAAGAAAATAGAGTGAAATAATCATAATGTAGTTAAAAATCTTACTTTATCTACTGTTTTAAAGGAAGTGGGATATGATCATGTCATGCCAGAGCCCTAATGCCTTTGCTGTAATTGGTGTGCCAGTGGCTCCAGAGGGGGCAGTTCTTTTTTAAAGACAGAATTATTTAATATATTATGTGACATAGTGCAGTTAAAAGATTCAAAAATATTTCAGTTTAGTCGTACAGTTTTCATCGGGGAAAGAACAAGACATCTCCCAAAACAAGTATAACATAAGCACAACACTGACATCTGGTGTTTAAATCGGATTTAATCCTGGGCAATGTGAGGTTAACAAGTGCTCTTTAGGGCCGTCAGGTGTTTCTGCAGGAGCTGGGATACGGAGGTACCTGCAGGGGCAGATTAATGCCTAAGTGCTCTTGGTGGTGGCAGCCTGGTGTCCTCAAGGGCCTGTACTTTTAGTTGCTGGGAAGAGTCTCCTGGTATTTGGAAAATTTGACCTGCAAAACCTGTGCTTTCTAATAAAGGGAATGAAAAGCTTGTGGTGATGTCCTCAGACTGATTCTGATGGATATTTGGTGTGATGAGGCCAGGAACAATTATTTCCAAAAGTAAGGCTTTCAACCAAGTAACTAAAATTCCAAATTGGGTTTAAAATCAAATTAAAGATTTTTTTTTTCAATAAAAGATACAGCTGAGCAGGTTTTTTTCTATATGCCAATTTATCATTTTTGCAGTAATGTTTACTTAAGAATTTATAACATCTTCTTTATTAAAGTGACAGACTGACACAGGCAATGACAGTTCCTGTCTGACCCTTGCACCTTAGATAATATCTACTCTGTATTTACTGTATATTTTGAAAGTGACAGGTGGGCATGATCCGTGCTCACTTTGTGTGCTATGCAGTGTTAACATTCATTTTAGGGAAGCCAAAACCTCTTCTCTTTTTTCAACTATGTCTGATTCTTTGCTGATTTTGATTTTGTTTTTCCTGCAACCCCTGAAAGAGAAAGTAAAACAGAGTGGAAAATACAATAGGTAAAGTAGATACAAGTCAGACTTGCTCAGATAGCTTTGGAGAGAATAGTCTGTTCTGTATATTAACATATGCAATTAGTTCTCAGGTACAGATGAAGTATTCATCCTTAACCCTGTCATTTAAAAGGTTCCAAGAGAAGGAGCAGATGCCATTTCCCTGTGACTTGGCTTCCAGGGCTGGTGTGGCTCAGAAAAAGGTACAAGCCTGTTTTTGAAAAGGGGTGTTGCTCCAAGCCTGGACTGAGGTTCAGTAGGGATCTGTTTGCTCTGTGATGACAACAGATGAGGAAATACCTGAAAAGCTGCTCTTTGTTTATTGCTTCATCCAAAACTTTATCCTATGATTCAGGCTCACCCCTCTGAAAGAAAGTGAAGAGCCACTCTCACCCTCCCTGTGAGAAGAGAAGCAGTGTCATTAAAGAAAGCAAATCTTCCATGAAAAAACATTTGAAAGTCTTCATGACACACCTTGGAAGCTCAGAACGAAATAATAATTGTTATATTTCTGAAAATTACTAAGGAATATAAAAATCTGGCAAAAAAAGAAAGGAAGCCATACATTCCTCAGAAGGGACTGATGAGGCAGCTGTGGGTATGGCTTGTTCTCATATACCCCAGTCTATTTTGCTGAATCTTCATTCATTTGGTGTTCAGTCAAAAATGTTTCTTCTCTTACATTTAAAATAGCCACTAAGGATATTAAGGTTTTAGCTTAACTGCTGTTAATAGAGTTGATTTCATTGTTTTCCCTGATTCTGTGAGCATTTGCTTTGGGTTTTGTTGGTTTTCACTTTTGCACTGGAAGTTCACCTAGAAACAAATGTTACTTATTTCAAAATGCACTTCTGAGAGCAAACCCAGGTGGTGGTTCTTACATAGGGAATAGCATTGTACTCCTGTCTCAAACAAGAGTTCGATGTATTCCATAGTAATCCCAACCTTTGCAAAATAAGGCCTTTCAAAGTTCCTTGGTGCACACTGGTGTGGACAAAAGTCCCAGTTTTTGATCTTTCAGAAACTGTGGGGGGGCAGGGGTTGAGAGAAGGTAGAGTAGGAGCCCCTATAGGTTTCTTCTACTAAAATAAATCCTAGACAGGTTATAAAGGACAGCAAAAGACAATATCTTTGCAGAAGACGCACAATAAACCTATGCAAATTCAGCACACAAATTTGTCATCTTTCATTGGATTCAAACTCAAATTTTCACTTCTTGTTGCAGGCCAACGGAGAGGCTCAAATCCATGAAATGAGGCTGAACAAAATTTTGAGACTCTATATCTCAAACCAAGCCAAATGCTTTTTGTAAAACATATTTAATGAGCAACAGGTACAACAGAATTCACATACTAACACCAAAATACCAAATATGGATTACAGGAATTACAAAACAATATATTCACAGCAAAAGACTTTGCAGCACAGTGCTGTAGATGGAAACACATTATCACTTTTTTCACTACAATTTGAAACAAAAGAGCTGAAGTCATGGCTAAAAAATTCTCAAAATGATACAAGATGTAGCTACTGCTTTGGTGTATTGGTACTTCTGTGTGTCTGTATAGGGCAGAAAGAGGGAAAAAAAAGATAAATCATGTAAGAAATGATGTTTGTGTAAGTACCAGTGTGTATCTTCTCTCTATAAGTTTAGAAATTCCTCCTTAGACTGTGTCAGCCTCTCTATATCTTGAGCCAGGCTAGAAATCCTTTTCTTAAATTACTATCTCATCCTATTACTTCAGTAGAAGTTATAATACTGCTACAAAAAGTCCTTAAGGCAATTAATCCCCTGCATTACTTTCCAAATGTCCTGTCTGCATAATCTGACTCCGTCTACTGATTCCATAAGGGTGCCAAGATCCCCCGGAGTACTTCCACCCCTGTCCGAAGCTGCAGGTTAATATCCCGGTCAGCAGGGGTGCTCATGCACCAGACCCATTGTCAGGAGATCCTCCCTTCCAACTCCAGCATTCCACTGAGGTGTCATTATATTTAAGCATCTGAATTCTCCTGGTGCAACAGGATGCTTTTATCACTTCATATGCAAATGGTAGAGAGGAAAGGAAGGGGAAAAGAAGGGAAAGGAAGTTGTTTATTTGCTTTTGGTTTTTATCTCCCGGTATCTTCTCCTCTGATTGCAATAAAATGTTCTGAGATGTGAGCTGAAAACATTGTGATACATAATTTTAAACACTCAAGAAAAATATTTTTCATCAATTTTTACACTAGGAACATAAAGTGCCATTTGAAGTAATGGATCACAATCTCAGTGTTACACAGATGCATTACAAAAAGCATCACTCTCTCGTCAATGTGACAAGAAAAGGTAATAACAATAGGATTTGGTTTCTGTATAATTCAAAGGCAACAAGTACTGTCTCTCTCTTCCCATCAGTGTACTCTAGAGTTGAAAATAAGATGTTCAGGGACCAAAAATGTTGTCAAAGGTAATGAGAGCTCTGCAGGCAAGCACAGAGTTTGTGTTAAAGCATGAGTCACTAATCTGCATAGGAATGGCAGAAGGAGGGGGCTGGGATACTGACTACTCGTTTTTGAAAAGCAGCTTCCAGACTACTCTCAATGTCTGAAAAATGGTATTTTTTGAATGCACACAAGTAAGGTCCCAAATTCTCCAGGTTCTTTTGTCTAGGATAGGTGACAGCACAGATTTAATTTTTTCCCTCCCCCTTCTAGGGAAAAATTGAAGAAGGAATGTAAAAACACATCAACACAAGAGGGACACATGGAAGAACTTTTGAACTTAGGGAAAATGAATATTTGTTCAATATTTTAAATGAATCCATTTTCTCAGCATTTGCATCCTATAAATACTCTAGAAAATTAAATTATTGTCAGAAACTTTTGGGTAAACTGTGAGCCTTAAGCAACTGCTAAAACATGTCTGTGGAAAGGTAAAATTCAAATTTACAATATTATTTATGCTAGAAATATAACTCCAGGATTTATATTCATCCAGCTGGGAAAACAGCATGCTTAATCTGAACAGCTCAGATATTGAGCATTCATAATTCACAGGCCAAGATAAAATAAAAAGTGCCTTTTCCACAAATGTTGCTCACCAGATCCATTGCATCCTGCAATATGGCAGGGGAACAGAGGGATCATGGAGAACTAAGATGCATATGACAGCTTTGTATATGTATGTATTTATATTTTAGATGCAGAAATACAGAATACACATATCCATATTGCAATGCATTTACATTGCATATGGTTATATTCAACAGTAAAAGAAAAAGACCTGTAATATCTCATAATATTGGTAATAACTGGAAGACTTATGTTAATATTGCCCAACTATATTTAATGGATTTTATATATATATATATATATATATATAAATATAACTATAACTTTGAGCCTGGGGATTGAAAAGAACTAACAAAGCAGTTGAATTGATTCCTCTGTTGTAGACAGAGTGTAGTGTGAGAGATCTCCCTTGATACCATCCCTGCTCCTCTCTTTAAGGTGAAAGGCCTATTTCACATTCAAACACTTCTCAGCTTACTATTTATATGCCTTTCTCTTATTTCTCACCCTTGCAGTACTCTGAGCAGTAGTTCATTCATTTTAATTTAATCCTGTTCTGTTCCTTGCATCCCTCTGTTTGTCACTTATTCAAGCTATATTTTGTGCTACTCGTGCTCTGGCAACTATTACAGTCATCCTGCAGAGATGGAACTGGTGCATGGCTCTGTCTATGGCCCTACACTCTGGTTTAAATCACTTCCATAGGTTTTCCAGCTACGAAGACCTCTGGCAGGCAGCAGCCATTGCAGGATTTTTGTTGGTGCTCACAGCAAAAAAAAAAAATGGGAATCCATGAGAAATGACAGTATCAAGGATGTAAAAATTAGGTGGTCAAATTTGAATCTGTAATCTTCTTCTGTAATGAAATGGAAAACTATTCTATTTTTTATAAGTCTTTTTCAGAATTCATATACAACTGCAGAAGCACTTTTCACAACTATTTTTTGCATTTATAGTACTAAACTATCCTGCAACTTGTTTCTTCATTAATCTGCCTCCACCATTGTTCTGCATTTTTAATGTAGAAATGCTAAATTCTTTTCCACAGTATGTAAATTATTTCCAGCTGCAATTGCTTTATTCTTGTCTGTTGAATTTTTTGTTTCTCTATAGTTTACCTCGACTTAGTGACTATTACATGTTAATCTACTTCAATGTTTTAATTATTGGTAGTACACAATGAAGTATTTTTTTGCTTAAATACATAAGGTACCTTTGCATAAAGTAGAAGATCAATAAAAAAAGAATCTGCAGACTATTTTCAGCTTATATTTCACAAATGAAACATTGATGCTCCCTTTTAAGTTGTCCATCACTCATCCAGCAGGTTTCGCAGACAGTAACAGTTCGTTAGTAATTTCAGGAGGGGAAGATGTATGATGTTGTAAATATTTAAAATCAAATTTGAAAAAAAGGACAGAGATGAATGTGATCAGAGTAACACAATGCTGAAGGCAACATTTTCAAAGCAGCTTGGTAGGTATTGTTTTCCCTTGTAGGTGGCAGTATTGAAAAGGAAGTTAAACTGGGGCCAGAGCAGGGAACCAAAACACCCTGCCTGAAACTCACACAAAGTTGGAGTATGGAGAACAGGATAACCACCGCCAGATCCAGACAAGGTGAATTCAGCTGGGGTAGAGATTAGCACTTGTTAATTTTAGCCAAAGGTGGATTTTCTTAATTTAAAAAAATGCTGTAAAAATTTACATCACCTCAAATGTGGCCGTGTGCTCACAGTGATACTGCAGGAACTGGCTGCTTTACAGTGGGTAAGATTTGTCAACAGAATTTTTGCTGCAGAATCATGTACCTGAATGAGTATTTTCAAAAACTCCTACAGTTTCTGCTGGTTTACTATTTAGTATCCTTGACTATATATTTATATGATACATAGCACAGAGGGTCTCATTTGCAATTAGCTTTTTAGAGTTTTATTCTCTGCCCTGCTCTAATTGCAAAGAACGTGCCCCATGTCCAGCCAGGGCTGTTCCACGGCTCATTGCTGAACTCCAGGAAAGGCTCTGAGGAACTCTGCTTTTTAACACAAACAACAATTGCTGATAGGTCTTTGGACTTGTTTTTCTCTGGGCATGACAGTCCTTGGTGGTAAGCACCAACATCAAAGAGTAAGTAGCAAATTTATGTCTTTTAGCTCCCAAGTTACTTTGAATTGCTTCCCGGCATTCACCTGGTGCCGCTTTATTTATTGCCAGGAAATGCCATACCTGAAGGTCTTTGATGCTATTATAAGTTGGTATTAAATTAATAAATGAAAAAGCACAAACTTTTAGACAATATATCAACTCAGCCTAGAGAAGGAGGACTGAGGGTAAACCTTGTTGCAGTCTACAATCTCCTCATGGGGGGAAGAGAAGGGGCAGACCCTGATCTCTTCACTCTGGTGACAGTGACAGGACCCGAGGAAATGGCCTGAGGTTGTGTCAGAGGAGATTTAGGTTGGACATCAAGAAAAGGGTCTTCCCCCAGAGGGTTGTTGGGCACTGGAACAGGCTCCCCAGGGCAGTGGTCACAGCAGCAGCCTGACAGAGTTCAGGAAGATATTTGGACAATGCTCTCAAGCACAGTGTCTCTTGGGGATGCTCCTGTGCAGGGCCAGGAGTTGGACTCAATGATCCTTGTGGGTCCCTTCCAGCTTGTTGGAATCCAGAGTGCAGCTCAGCATATTCTGTGATTCTGTGAACTCAGCAAGTGTTTTTATTCAAGTCAATTAATTTAAAAACAGATTGTAGGATACAATGGCATCTGAAGTGTCTTCACTCGCTTTGCAGTAACATACTGCAAAAATTGGCATGGCAGTAACTTAAATGTTTTTATTATACACTGTGACGAACTATCATTGGAAATATGAAGAATTAGGTGACACTGAAATAAAAATAATTTGAATGATCAAGTTACAGAGTTGATACTTGCCTCAGTGACTAGCAATGGCAGTGATAAGGATTGTACAGGCCTTGCTCCTTGATTTGTTTCTGTGCTGTGGGGCTTGGGCCATGAGGCCGCTCAGGCTGGGAGGGCCCTCGGGAAGTCTGGAGCCCAACCTCTGGCTCCGAGCAGCCAGCTCTGGGCTCGGCCCTGCTTCCTCAGGGCTCAGTCCAGCTGGGCTTGTGAAGCCCCAGGGGTGGGCACTGCCCAGGCTCTCGGTACCCACCCTGCTGCCCCTGGGAGCCCAGGGCCTCTTCAGCAGTGCTGCTCCTCAGCTGGGCAGCTCCCAGCCCAAATTGCTTTTTAATAGCTTTTTTATGGAATTTATAATGCCAGAATTGTGTAGATGCTAAACAGATATTTTCCAAGTACCAGTTTGAAAAATTTATGTTTGATTTTCCACTCCTATAAAGTAAAATTCAAATGGTAAATTTTAAAATCTAGGCTTCATGTTAGTTGGAATACAACATAATCAAAATATTTTTAGACTGACCTATCCTTTACTGTTGCATTTAAAAATAAGGAATCCAAATAAGGTGTGTTCATCACTACACTTTTGCTTTATTATTTGTCATATATTTTTAATACATAAGTGACATCTGATGTATTACTTAATCAAGAGAAAAAGAATTATACCTTGCACATAATCAGTTATTTTTGCCATATCAAAAAAATTAGACTAACAGATGAGGAAAATAAATAAGATGAACTTTAAAAATGAAAATGCTTAGCCTTTGGAATTTTAGTTGACAGCTTTTGAAAATTAAATTATAAGTCAAGTACTGATAGGTTTGATATCTTCTTTGCAGCTTTGCAGATGATGTATTGCAGCTTTAATGGAATATCATTTATCATCTGATAATAACAAATGTAGTATTTCTGAGCTTGTCATCTCTTCTGTGATGACAAATAGTCCAACTTGTAGCAGTGATAATGGGATTTTATAATGATCTCTCCAAAGCGACTCTGCTCTGGCACAAGCTATTTTGCTCTAAATCTCAAAATACCTATTTAAGGATAGATTACAATAGTCAAGTTCTTCAGACCTGCTTATGTGTATGAGCTTCTGTGCGACAAAGTTGCATTTACCTTGTTGATTTTAAAGTTTGGAGCATTGCATTTTGGTTGTTTTTATAGTAAAAGTTGTCTAGATTTACTAAGCAGTATGTTTATCACAATTTTCTTTTTAACAAGACTCATATGTAATAGTCCAGCAGCAGACATTTATACCAAAGTAACTTGCTTTATACCATTGTATGAGAAGGAACAGCAGCTCAGTGTTATTCTGTAAAAAAGTGGTCAGCTACTTATTGAAATTCTGTCAAATTACTTTTATTCACATAATTTATTGCCTTTAAAGGAAAGTCTTTTTCACTTGGTTGTATTGTTTTTATCTTAAACCATAAGCCATTTTCATTAGTGAAGTTGACTTCTGTAACACAGCTGCCTTGGTGTGTCTGTCCAAACTATTTGATTCTTTGAAAGCAGCCTTGTCTTTTCAGGGACTAATAGACAGAGTTTTAATTTACTTGAGCTTGGCAGTTAAACTGTTCAAGAGACTGACTAAAAATGGAGAAATGGTGAAGAAAAGTGGGTTTTGTTATATAAGATGCATTTAAAAAATAACTAGAATATCTACTTCTTGTATTCAAGGCTCTGTGCAGATACTGAAGTAATTTAAAGTACCCTAAAAGTCAGATATCAAATATAACCTTGATTCAAGTAATTTTAGCAGAATTTCTTCATGTTGTCCTGACATCTTGCCATTAAATACTTAAATAGGGCAATTTGAAACATGTGATCAGAAACAGATTTTTCTAATGACTCTTCCAATCTGAAGATAGTAAAATCTCAAGCTGAATTTCTCAGGCTTACTTCTGTGCACTCTTGTCTTTCATGAACATTTATTCATACAAAGCTCTTTCAGAGACATGCATGGAAAGTTTAAGAGTAGATATGAACTTTATTAGAAAATGAAATGTTGTCTTCCTCTTCTCCAGTGTAGTTCATTGAAATAAGGGAGCTGCTTCCAAGATTGCTGTAATTCTCAGGCGTTATCATGTGCTGCTCTGCTACCACTTCTGCTGCTTTTTGTGCGAAGGAGTCCCATGAGACAGGACCCAAAACCTCTGTTCTGGGAGCAGGAGAGACCTGCTGGAGAGCTCTGATGGGTCCTGCCTGGAGCCTTGCCCCAGCAGCCTTCCCCAACCCCAGCTGCCTGGGCCAAGCAGGAACCTTACCCGCAGGTTTGCCCAAGAGGGCCTGACTGATAAATTCCAGGATGGCGCTGTGTGGACAGGTGAAAAATTACTTTGGAGACCTTGAGAGCATCACAGGCACTCTGTGCATCCCCACGGCTGGCTGGAGCCCTGTGGAGGATTCACAGTTCGGGACCTTTCTCTGTGGCAGCCACTGTAATATTAATGGTGTAATGTCATCTGAGCAGAACAATGCCCAGTGTGCAGCAGTTTGGGCTTTGCATCCACACACTGCTCACAACTGTGAAGAAATACATGTTCTATGCAAGTTGAATTCAAGACCTAAGCTACCTACAACCACAGCAAAGCATATCCGTTTTGTGCTGTATAATCTGCACTGTTTTCCTGTCAGCATTTCCAGATGACATTAAATCCTAAATAAAATTAATCCCAGATACTCCTCCTTAATATTGCTTTTATTTTTGAGCAGTTGTAGAAGTTTGCAAAGGGATTATATGTATTCAAGGATTTGTAGATCACAGTCTGCTGAAATATAACTTTTAAAATTCTCCAGTTACAGTCAGAATCAAGACATTTAAGTATCTTTAGCCATTTAGTTTAGTAACTTCTTTCAAGTCTCTTACACCCTGTCCTTGTGAAAATGATGACCAAGTAATTCTATGTTTATACAATACTCTGTGTCTAAGGAACTGAGTGTGTGGATAACATACATAATATCAAATATTTAATACTTAATTAACCCATCTTTATAATGAAATATATATCTGTTAGTGAAAAATTCATAGAGAGAAAAAAGTGTCACTTCAAAATGCATTTTGTATATTTTACCCAGACTCCATAAAGGCAAAGTAAGAGCATGCTTTGAAATGAGGTGGAGAATTAAGCAAGCAAATTCCCTTTCCACTCTTTCCTTCAAGTATACCCAAAATTAGCACATCGGATTTTCCCTTTAGCATCTAAGTAGAGACATAAAATCTGAAGACTGGGGGAACTGACTTGAAGATAAAAGATGAAAAAGCTGGAAGTGTGGAGCCTGCCTAAGCAGTGATAGAGAGGGTGTGATAACCATCTACAAGGGTATGAGAAGTGTTAACACCAAGGCAGGAGAGGAATTGCTGGGTAAGTGAGGGTGCAGTTAGAAGTTACAGGAAGATATTTGAAAAGGTAAAGTTTTGGTTGATTATCAGCAAGAAGCTTCTGACAGTGTTATACATCAGTTGTGGGAAAGTGTCTGAAGTGATGTCCCTTGGGATACAGTTAGCCAGAGTGGACATTCCACAAGATGATTTAGGAATAATCCTGCACTTGTGGTCAGGCACTGGGCCAAAAACTGATAAAAGCTTTTTGACGTTTTCAAATTCTCTGACTCTTAGTTTCTAAATGTAATTCTTGCTGGTGAAAAGAAAATCATAAGGTTTTATATCCACAGAAGCAGTTCTGTTATCTAGGAACAGATCTATCGACTGCAGTCCTGCAGAGGAGGAGAAGTGCCAAGACTTTCCTACCACAGTACAGCCTGAAACAAATGACTGATGTCCAGTGCTAATCATTCGCTTTCTGTCAGTTCAATTGCACATTCCTCTTTTAATGTGATCTAACCCCTGCAGCAACTGAGATAGTGTACATCACTGCTGCAGTCAGCCTTCCATTCATCACCAGGGGAAAAAGGCACCACTTCCTCCTCTGCTCCCTGCCTCTCTGCTCCAGTGTCATGGATCCTTCAGCCAACCCTAAAGGCCAGGGTAGAAATTAATGAAAGCAATTTAAAGTTTGGGGAACAATGCGTAAACATCTAATCTGAATTTTGTGGAAACAAGCATATAGGACTAAAAACAAAAGAAAGGAAGCAGAAAAAAGCAACACTAAAAACTAATAAAAGAGCACATGGTGATTGTGTACTCAATTCTCCTGTGCGCAGTCACTACCACATCCCTGTTTAGCAGAATACTTTCTGAAAATATTTTACAAAATATATTGACCTCAAAATCTAATACTGAGTCCTGCTCTCAAGTAAATCCACATCAGCATGGCAGGAAGATGGAGCTGAAATCTTAATTAATTTCTGCATACTTTTCTAGGAAAATCAGAAAGTCATAGGTAGGAGGTAGTTGCTCAACTTTCTTTAAAAGAGCAGTTCCCTAGACAGTTCCTCAGAAAATCTCTTATATGTTCTATGTTTGTTTAATTCCATCTTGCCTTCAGTTGCTATTGCTAAGATCTCCACAGTGGATAATTTTGCAAGCTCTATTTTCTTATAATATTGTGTTCATAATAACTGTCTCTGTGAATGAAAAAAAAAATTGAAATTATTGGAGTTACAAGGTCACATGTGATTTAAGGGCAATAATGGTTTTACCCTTTGAGGGTAAATATTGCATCAATTTAATATTCATGAGCAAAAATCATCATGTTCCAGGTGGTAGATTTGTTTTTTCTCCTGTTGAAGTGAGCACTTCTGAATGTAGGCTCTGACCAATGCAGATGCAGCTTCTCTCCTGCAACTTTGTGAGAACTCTTCTAGAGCTTAACTGTCTGTTAAGAAATTATTGGATAACTTAATAAAAATTAAATGGCAGATTTGTGTATGTGACAGGCTCTATGAAGGATTATGTCTTCAGCTGCAATTTTCAATTTGACATACTCTATTAAACACAAAATTGAATGTCATGTGTAATGGTCATATGGTTACATTTTACTATTAAAATTATCTTTGTGAGACAAAATTAAATTTATTTTAACTGAAATGTATACAAAATTAAATACCAGCTGGCTTGATTAAAATAAGTATGTGTGATAGTCCTTCCTTACCTTTATCAAAGAGGTGATTTTTCTATGCAAACAGATGCTTAGAACTGGTGAATAATGACAGGAAACTTATAAATTGTAATATGATTGAAATCACTACTGTTTTAATGCTCATTTTATCAGGTTTTTGATTTAAAAATTTTGATGTAGTTTAGATTATGAGTTGGTTGTAAATACATCTTTCCTCCTTCTACCAGACAGGGGTTTCTAGTTAAGTTGCTTCTCCACAAAACAATATTTATGTAGAGGGGAAGTAGAACAATTTGTAATATCAGTTAGTCCAACCAGGAAACAAATTATAGGACATGATTGATTAAGCAATTTAAGAATCAAATATGCAAAAAGTGTTTGTCTGCTGACAGTTCACAAATTGTCCATAGATAGAAAATAATTTTCACCATAACGGGGGCAAGTTTGATGAGAGAATAATGCACTAAAACTGCTGAAGAAAAGTATGAGTAGGCAATTAGTGCTGATTATCCAGATGTGTTACAAACCGCTTCTCTGTGTTATCAGGGGAGCTGTAGAGTGGCTGTGTCTGTCCTGGCTCACCCCGGGCATCTCCAAGTTAAATACACCTCTCTCTCCACAGACCCCCTGAAAAGGCTTCTGTACTTCGGGGGCTGGAGGGCTGCTGAACTGGTGTTGGGTACTGGGGCTGCAGCCTGAGCTCAGAATCTGTGTAACAGTTTGCCTTTAAGAGGCAGAGGATGTGTGCTCAGGCTGTTTGGTTGTCTGCACCTACACCCATAACCCAACTTGCAGGATGAGGAACGTGGCTTGTGACATTTGGCTGGGGGTTTTTGGTTGGTCGGTTTTTTATTTGGTTGGTTGGCTTTTTATTTGGTTGGTTGATTTTTTTAAGCATATTGCTATCTCGTATGAGATCAAAAATTTTTCCCAGTGCAGGATCTGTGCAGCTGGTTTGCTGTTCCAGGTCTGGATGAGAGACACGTAGGGCTGGGGCTGAGGAGGCAGAACGTGCATCAGCTCTTTCTGTACTTACAGGTGATGCTTTGCCTGGGTTTGCACTTCCTATTCTAGCAAACATTCCAATATACTTGAAAAAGAGAGTGGTATGGCACATTTCCACACACTTGGGTGTTCAGGTCCAGGTTTGTGTCCTGAAAGCTGCTTTTCCCTGTTGTCCTCTCTGAGTTAGTTGCTGAATGGGGTTTCAGTTGTATTATGGAAGAGAGGTGGGTGGGAGAGTGATCTGCATCATTTCTGATACTTTCTAAGGGCACTTCAAAATTCTTCTGGGAATTTGCGTTGTTCATGTGTCAATTTCTTTGTATATTTGCAGACTTTGTGTCTTTAGTCAACACAAAAAGACAAGTGCTATAATTTTCTGAATTAACAGGAGCTAATGTAATCAGGCAACAAAGTGATTCTTTCAGTGCTGCTTTTTGTGGTGGTGTATTTGTTATTTGGTTCTTGGTTTTGCTTGAAAAAGGCAATTTAAAAGAAACTGTGAAGAAGAGAAAGGCAAATTAAAGGAATCCTTTTGTGGGGCATGAGGGGAAACTTTATCACTCCTCGTTAGGACAGTAGTAATGACTGGAGAATGAACTATGGATTCCTTGCACCTCTTCATACACTCATTGTACTGTAAAAAGCCATAATGTAGACTCTATATTAAATACAGTTGCATCTCTGATTTATATGCATGTACACCTGAAATAATGTCACAGGTTTCAGAGGTCTAGCCTGTATATGCTGAAGAACAGAACTTTCCAGGTAGATGATGCTGATGCTACATCGAGCATACAATATTTTTATTATTTATATGAATCATGCCTATGACTCTTGGGAACCTGCAGGCACTATATTTCTAGCAGATCTGTGCATTCAAAGGATTCATAAAGTACATTTGAGGAAACAAGCTACCTACTGTTCCTGTTCATCATGTCCCTTATCTTAATAAATAATGAAGGTGCCATGGGCTGACAATGAAATATTTTGAAAATAGTTTTAATGTATAGCTGGCAGAGGACCTGTTGGGCATTGATAAATTACACAAACAGAGAGGATGAGAAATCTGTAAAATATTAATGGTCTGCTTCTGCAGCCAGTAAAGGAGAGTATACCTGTGCCTTAAGTAAGGTGTTACGCTGCCTGTGTAAGGCTAAAGGCACTGTTTGCTGCTGCAGGGTTCATGTTTTGGGAGCAGGGCTCATTGCCGTGGTGCTGCTGGTGAAGAGAACAACTCAAAAGGGCTGTGAAACACAGTGCCTGAAGATCCACCTGCAATTGCTGTAGCATGGGGTTGTACTAGTTTGAAAGCAAACCAGTGGAAGATCCCAAGTCAGAATTATAATTTAATCAGAAAATTAAGATAAAGGCAATAATACAGAAACACTGGCTTAAACTGACAGGATCAGGATAGAACCTGACCCCCTGTTGGTCAGGGTGGTGGTAGCAGTACCATTAAATGGTGGCTGCAGTCCTCTTGAAGTGATAGATGTGGGTCTGTTGAAGCAGTTATCCTGTAGAAGGGTCTGGTCTTCCTCGGAAGGTCCAGTAGTGGTTATGTAGCTCTTGTCCTCTGGGAATCCAGTAGGTAAAGCTGGCTGTGGTGTTCCAAACCTCAGATTATATCCAGGTAGGAATGCTTGGTTCCTCCCCCTGCGTGGAGCATCTCACAATGGGATGATGTAATTTTTTGAGTCATGCAGTGAGACTTGATGGCCCATTAGCAGAGGATATACCCGGAGGGAGATAGCAGAGATGTGTCATGGAAAAGATAAAGAACACTGCCCCAACTTGTTCTAACAGCTTATGAAGATGGTGACAGAATACATACTTTTGGTTGCATCTTACATTTTAACCTAGGACAGGGGTCTAGGAGACCCAGTTGTCCCCATGGTGAAGAGCCATAGAAGTGGCTCTTGGCTTGTGAGGAGTGAATTTAAAAGGAACCCCCTGTACCCTAGTGCTCAGGATCCCTGTTATACTCTGGATGCTCAGCTTGCTCTTTGCTGATGGATTTTGGATTGCACTACCCGGAGGGGCTTTGTATAGGGGAATTTAGGAAATATGGGGAGATCTGAAGGAACGCTGTCCTCTGAGGAAACCGGGCCCCATCATGGTGATGCTATGAATGGGGAGGAAGGATGGGATCACAGCCCTTCCTCCTCATCTCCTGAGGCCAGGAGCTTGGTGATTTTCCTTTGCCCTTATACTCAGCATATTCTTTTGGATGAAAACTTCTCCCACACTCTTGTCTTAATTGGAGCAATAGCTTAGTACTGCAATTATACCCCAAGACATACTTTCTATAAAACTGTTGTCCAGTGGTACTGTAAACCATTAGACATCCAGTTACATGCTGCCAGGAAGCTCTTTTACTCCGTGATTTGACAATGCTATCCCTCTTTTAGAAACACTGGTTTTGTGAGGAAACCCCTCAACCTGGTGGGTGTTTTGATCTGGATATTTTTTTATATCTCAAATGCAACTGTCTGCAGCAAAGTGCTATTTGAATTCAGAAAACCAGGATTTCTGTGATGCACAAAAAAAAAAAAATCTTGGAGATTTGAAAGTTATTGAGTAGAACATGTTTTGGCTGGGTAATGAGTAATGAAGCAATGAAATAAAATGGGAGTAGCAGCATGACTTCAGCTCACTTGTGATAATGATTTTATTTTATTTCTGCACAATTATGAAGTGGAACTAAAGCTACAAATGTTAGTTTCAGTGAGGAGGATAAGCACAGGTATAAATAAGAGAAGTACAAATTGATAAAAGGTTTAATTTTTGTGATAACTATACCATAAAACTCAAAATATTGCCTTAGCTGGGCTATGTATGCCAAGGAGAGGTTTTGACGGGTGCTCAAGCCAGCCCATGTCCCAGCTGCTGGCGGGCTGTGCCCCTCTGAGCCCTCCTGCCCCCAAGAGCCACCAGTCACACAGCATCTGCCCTGAGTGACAAGATAACAAGTGTCACTTGTCTGTCCATCACATGCAGTTCAGAGAGCTAAGCCCTTTTACAAAGTTTGGTGGTTTGGGTTACACCACAATGTACCTTTTCCCTTCAGAGGACAGTGTTGCATTTAGCCATAAACTGGGAGTAACTGAGAGTTGAAGTACAGTACAATTTTTTTTTTTCCAGGCATGTTTTCTATGCCCCAGATTTTGTTCAAATGCTTACTAATATATGAAATGAACATATTCTTTATTAAAATTGTCTGGTTAAAAATAAAATCTCTGTAGTTGTCTTAGCTCTGAAGCTCATCTAATAGCTTTAGCCACTTTGAACTAGCCTCATCACACAGCCTGAATTTAACTTTAATAAGAAACACACAGATGTGCGATCCATAATATGGTCTAATATTCTGTATGTGAGTATGCCCTGTGTTTTCTCTGATATTGAATTATTTCACTATGGAGCATAATTACCTGCGCAGGAAAAGTCTTATTTAATTTCACTGAAAATTATGTAAAGATTTTCTGCACATCATGCACTAACCTTGCAGCTGGATTAACATGATGGACTATCAAGTCTTCTTTAGGGACATAATGCACTGCTGGGTCAATAGTCCATGAACAAAGAAGGATTTACACAATAATCTATAACGGCTCTTTAGGAGCCGTTATGATCTATCAGGATAAAAATCTAGTAGATAATACATATAAAGTGCATACTTGCTAGAGGAAAGCAAGCATTTGACTGCTTAAATTCTAGGCCTTTAAAGGTCAAATTAGATTCTTTTAACATTTTGAATGCAAGTTTACTTGTGAGAAGATTTAAGTCTACTTGCTTAATCGTGTGCTATGTGATGAAAATGCAATTCATTAAAATACACAACAGGTTTATGAAAAAGAATTAAGAATACCTTTTTAAGCTCTCGATGTTTCCTTTGTAAAGTAATTTGTAATGATTAATATCTGCCATCCTCTCTGCCTTGGTGGTCAGTGAATTTCAGAACAGGAACACAGGGACCCAGTAGCCCTGAAGGGTATGGGAGCTCCCGGGGTGCAGCATCTTGGCAGGGCTTTGGTGTTCCAGCACACCTCTGGCTACAGTGCCACTGCTTTCCTCTGACACTGGCCTGGATGCAGGTGCCCTTACAGAGCAGTTTATATCCTCAGGAGACAGGGAGAGCAGCCAGAAAAACACTTGTTTCAACTTTTCTCAGTGAAATTATATTCTCTAGTCTTATATGTTAAAAAAAAGAATTCTATTCCTAGTCAGATTTGTCCTTCCAAGCTCACACAGTGTAGGATGACACCTCAGCTGTTGTATTTCAGTCACAGCAAAAGAGAAGGGAAGATTTTATTTGTTTTGAGTATTTTTCTACGAATAGAATAGCAACTCCTTATTGCTCTTATGTATAATGCTTGCTTTTTGGTGTTCAGACTCAGTGCACACGTTAAGAATTTAATTTGAAACATCAGAGCTCCCTTCCAAGAGGCGTGTCCCAGGCTGTGCTGCAGCAGAGGGCAGCAGAGTCGCAGGATCCGCCGCGCCGGCACCGGTGTTGACATGGCACTGGGCAACTGGGGCATTTCTGATATTGTCCTGACACATAAACACCTGGAGCCTGCTTTTCAAAGGTTATTTGCTCACTAAAAGAGGAATTAGCAAAATGAACTTACATGCCAAAAGTAATTTTGAATATTCTGGAAAGACTATAGTCCTGTGGAAAGACTGATTTTAGAAAAAGCCTCTGCTGTCATCAGGGTGGGAATGGAAATTAAAACATGTTCAGAATAACTGGGCCAAAGTGACTCCTGGGAAAGTGCAGACAACTGAATTTAAAATGATGTGATTATGTGAAAGTCCAGCTCTTTTTGCTAGCATCAGGCCACACTACCTCAGTTACAACCCTCCCTTTTTTATATTTAATTTTTTTTTACAGCATAATACCTAAAATACTGATGTTAATAGGAAGAGGGACTGTGGTTCATAATATATTGTTGTATTTGTCATTGTGCAATTTACTTTTAAATCATTACTCTACCCGGTACGTAAAAAGTCAGCAAATTATCAGAGTTTATTCCATTGACTTTCTCACACCTTGAGAAATAGCCCATTTGTATTATCACAGTTTGATATATTTCCCATTTACTGAGCTTCTTTGGCAAGCTGGCATTTTAATTTAATTATACTTTTTTGCTAATGGTCTTTATTTTTCAGTGTCTCTGGGGTAAAATGCCTTTAAGGTCTGGGATTTTTTTGTTTTCTTTCTTTCCCTCCTTTTGGCACGCTCTAGTGTAAATTTATAAACTGACAAAATTCAGTGTAAAATTCCAAGAGGTGAAATTAAGGAATGTTAAGAAATCCTGCGTTGAAATGATTAAGCATTTCTTCACTTTGAGAATGTGATTTCTGAATATATTTAGTAACATACACCCTAATTAGGACCTGCAATGCAAAGAGAGCACAGCATGTATAACACAGGCATTCAGGAGTTTTCATGCAGTTTCATCTATGTTGTCTAAAAATCTTGTTATGGGGTTCAGTCTCAGACCACTGAACTCAATAGGAGCTTTGCTGCACTTTTCCTTTGTGGATAGATCCTTAATCTTTAGTATATATCCTTAATTAAAGCTACTGTTAAGAATTAAATGCTTATATTTATAGTAATGTTTCCCATATGTGTTTGGTATTGATGTAAAATTCCATTTTAATACGTAAGTTCACTGGTTTTCACTCTGTAGTCCTTTTTGTAACTTCTCTTAGCCCCTTGTCTTCAGAAAGGTGGTACAAACACACTCTGCTAATCCTTTTAGCATCCTCATGTTTGCACCATCACCTTCCTAACAGCCTGCAGGAACTGCTGGATCTCTTTTCCTGGAACATTAACAGAAGTTTGTGGTGTGATCCCAAACTGTTTGCTTTGGCACCTCTTAGGAGCCAGAGAGAAGAGGGTAGGAATTTTTCAGTGGTGGGGACATTGCACACTGGGGTGTGAATTAGGAGATCAAAACACAGCTAAACAAATGGGACCCATGCTGTAGGGATGATGGAAAACGAGGAATGGACACAGCACACCTAACCTCCCTCAATTACAGCTTGAGTGAAGCACTAAAAACATTCCAGAGAGGGGAAAGCTGTGGTATGGAGAAAATGTGCTGAAAACCTGTGACTTTTTTGAATTAGCACCTTTACGGAAATGAAAGTTAGTGACACCAGGCCTAACTCTCTCTTCTACACACCCGATAAATCAGTATGACTGGGATTTAGGTTCCAGCTTTGATATGAAAAGACAAACTAAGAATTCACACTGTCAGTCCTGAAGCAAAGCTCTCCAATTTCTCACAGAGTGGCTGCTTTGCAGGAGTGAATTTGCTGCACACTTTAGTAACAATTGTCCAAACTAGAGTCTGAGTTTAGGGGAAATTGACTACCTTCTTCTCTGCTGAATTGCCACTGTAATCTTCCTGGTTTTCCTTCTGCCATTTTGTCTCTCAACACTTGTGCTTTTTACTTTGTGCTTTACCCTTCGAAATGGTGACGTTTTCTTTCTTTGGCCTGTGTTCACTTATGCTTCTGTGCCTTCTCATGGAGAGTTGTTACAACCACATCTAAAACCACAGTATCACGTACTGAGATGTGTAGATAAAACCAAGCCTCTCAGCCATATACTTGAAGATTCTGTTAGTGCTGAGTTTCTGCTGTAAGGATTGGGTTTTTTTCCCCCAGACTTTGGGTCTGCTTACCTGAATTCGGCCTAGGCATGGGTTGATTCCCTTTCATGCTCTCAGTTTGGAGTTTCTGCATTGCTGCAGTTATCACAGCTAGGCCAGGTTATGTATCAAATACACTGTGTGTCTTAATGACAACAAACAATAAGGAAATTATTTGTAGTAACCACAAATTAGAACTTTGTGCAAGCTGAGTTGTACAGGAGAGTCAGAGCTGCCTTGCTGTAGCTGCTGTGACAACTGCTGCTCACTCTCTCTGCACAGCAGCTCTACAAGATTCAGTGTCACAATTACACCTTCCTAACTGAGGAAATCACACAATGAAAATAGGCACTTGCTGGGTTATTTAAAGGGTCTTGGAAAAGATTTGACATAAACATTCAGAAGAGCATGAAAATAAAACCAGCTCTTGGGACATAAAAAAGAAATGCTATTACCTATATTTGAAGGTTTGTTGTTTTTTTTTTTTTAATTTTAGTTGTAATTTTTCTTTTTTAAAAAAAGAAAAGAACAAAACTCAGAAAAAGCCATAAAAATAGTTCAAGATCTTGAAAGCTAATCCATAGTGAGATTTAAGGAATTCCGTGTATTTAAATCCCCTATGAGAGTGTAAAAAATGGATAATTTAATCACAGGAGGGAAAAGGAAGCAAATGATAGAAACATCCTTTAGCCAAGTGACAGTGCCTAAAGAAGTTTGTATGTTAAAGAAACTTGAATCAAAAATAATATACAAACCTAACATTAAGATTAATTAACCACTATACAGTTTAAAGTAGTGTTTGTAAATGCTGATTCTCCATAATTTGAAATCAAGAGTGGATATCTTCCCAGCTAGATGGAATGCAGACTGCAGAGCCTCTGTTGTGCTTGTCCATCTCATGCTCTTTTTCAGAGCGGCTCTTTAATCTGTTTGTACTTGCCACCATCCACAAAGATGTATGAACATTTTAATAGAAAACTATTCTGTGAGGCCTCTTTCTATCATCAGAGCAAAGGCAGTAGATAATAACCTCTCATTTTACAACTTCCTCTGTAAATGTTGGCTTGACAATTAGCATTTTCAAAGACTAAGAGCAACCTTCAAAGACAGCCATCACCAAACAGAAGGTTGGTTGTTGAACCAAACATCAGGATTAATGGCAGAGCATTAACAATGTGACAAAATCTCCCCTGAGTGTTTATTTGGTGCCATTTTCTGTCCTCACTAATACTAGTGCAATAAGAGGATGTCAGCTCAAATATTCCCAAAGTTAGCTTTGAAGAACATGTTTACGAATTCCACGTTTGTGTAATATTGACCTAGAGCCCTGGGAACCTGTTGGTGCTCCCTGAACGAGGAGGGGCTGCGATGCAAATGCGGGTGCAGAGCTGTGCCCCTGGCAGGGTGCAGGTGCCCACCTCACCCAGAGCAGCACTGATGGGATCTGACAGATCTGCCTTGGCCTCTCAATGACAGCTGCCTCTGTTTGCAAGTGGTTAGGAAAAAATGTAAAGAGTGGGTTTTGTCACACTTCCAAGATTTCATCATGCTTTTGTATGTAGCTGGTTGAAAGTTGAAATTTTGACCAGACGTCTTTTGCTGCTGATCTGAGTGGGAATGACTGCCTGGGGGCTGAGCCTTGAGCATCAGGCTCAGTTTTTGTCTGTTCCAGGGGCTCTGCAGGGTGCCATAGCAGTGGCTTGGTTTGTTTAAACCTGAGTAGTGAAAACCATGTAAACATAACCCATCAGGATGGCTCTTCATAAGGACAGGAATAAATCAATTAAATAAATGGATCTTATAGTTCATAGAGAGCTCCTCTCTCAAGCAGAAGAACAGAGGACTGTTTGAAAGGACTGTCCAGAACTCGTGGTGTATATATTTAAATAATTCTTTTGCTCATGCAAAACTGAGAAGTGCAAGTTATATACAACAGGAGGAGAACAATGGGAGGGAGGTCTTGACTGCATATTTTGGAATAAAGTTGGAGTAGAGCAAAACCAGAAGACGTTTGCCTTTACTCACACTGTGCCCTAAAGGCCTGGCATATGGTCATAGCTTTACAAGGAAAATAATTTTTATTCTTCCATAGAAAATAAAAAAGTTTTTTGTTGTGTGTTTTGTTGTGTTTTGTTGTTCATGGGTTTTTTTTTAATCCACAAGTATCTTTCTGCTTTCTTTCTGTTTCATAGTGTTCTGTATCTTTTTTTTTTTTTTTTAATTGGAAATTAACATAGCACTGGATACGAAATAATTTTGTATACAAGCTTTACTATCCCCTGTCATTTACAATGAACAGGGACAGATGCAAGAGTTGCGAGGTGGAATCTTTTCTGAAAATAAGTCTTGCCTTCAGTTCAGATTCCCTGCAACATCTCACATGAATGCAGTGTAGTTTAGAGAGCTGTTATCCATTAATTATATTCCATTTTATTAGCTGGTGTTTCCATAAGTCATCAAAAGTGAGGCAAAAGAAATGAAAAAAAAATGTTTTCAATCAATTTTGCATCTGGAAATAAACAGTCTTAGTAATCTGTAGCATTGACAGAATCAAAACTTGTGAGCAAAGTCTGTCCAGCTTCAATTCCAGGGGAGAACTGTTCCGTAAGGCAGCAGTGTGGGAGCAGGCACTGCTGCCACTTACACTGGGTAGTTTAATTTTACAACAGCAGTTCTGGGAAATTCATCAAAGTGCATTAAAGCAGACTGATAGCTTTCAGTTTAAATCTCCTAAATGTTGCGATGCGATGGCTGAACTCCAAGATTTGTAAAAACTAATGCAAATGAAGAGCTATTGGAATTCATGTAAAGGAGGACTTTTAAAACCTTTTAAAACACCATCTAAGGACAGAGTAACTAATTTTATACAAGCCGAAGGCAAGAAAGGAATGCCTGCAGCAGCTGAGCATGCATGGGTGAACTTCACTGCTTGAAAGCTGACAAAAAGATACTTCAAAAATTTTTGAGGAAAATATAGTAAAATTGGAGAAGCTAAAGAGAAGAGCCAAAAGAATGATTCAAGATCTGGGACACAAGTGTTACCTGAGAAACTAAATCTATTCTGCTTATTGGAGAAAAGGTTAAATAGTGATTTGATCAGGGTGTATAATTGTCTTCTGGGGAGAAGATTTCACATTCAGAAGGGCTCCTTTAATAAAAAAAAAGGGTTAACAAGGGAAAACAGCTAGAAGTTAAAGCTAGGAAAAATTGGATGCAGGTTTTCAATATGAATGTTAATTAATCATTGGAATGCCCTTGTATGTGGCAATTTTCCATTGCCATTAAATCAAAATAAAACAAGGCAGAGCAGTTTTAGAGGGATGCAAATTTTTGTTGTAGAATAATGCAAAATACTGGGAATTGAAGTAACTAATCAAAATAGCTTTACAATTTTAAAATCAATCAATTTTGCAATTTTAAAATTGAAACCCAGACCTATTGGGACTCTATTTCTTCACCTCCATTTGTTTCAAACACCTCCCTAGTGAGCCCAATGCATATTCTCGGGCGCCTTAGTATACTGCTTCTTTCCTTTGCTCATTTGAATCCTAAACTTATTAAAAGAAGAAGGATTTTGAGACTGCTGTGGATTTTGGTGGATCCTCAGGGATTTGGTGAAAGTCTCAGTTTGCTAAGAGGTATGTATCTGTTCCTGCTCTACTTGTTCCAGGCATAAAAATTAACTCTGTGACCAGGCTGCAATAGAATGATAGTTACACATGCAGAGAGTACAGGTGATTGCTGTTGAAGAGAGTGGCCCAGCTCCCACGTCCATCCATCTCCCTATTCCTGGTGTTACAGTTCCCTCTTTTGCTTCTATTACTCTGCTGCCTTTGCTGAGCTGACTTGTTCGCCTGGGCATAAATTTTGGGTGGGTTCGTTGTTTTGTTCTGTTTGTTTGTTTGTTTTTTTTATTTCCATACAGTTTAGTTTAGAAAGTTTATCAGTAGAATTTGCTCATAAGGGCACTAAGATCAGCACAAGACACAGGAGCGTGCAGCAGAGTCAGAAAGGGGACATGCAGAGGGAAAGGTGCATGGAAGAGACTATCCTGCAGCACTGAGCCACAAATCAAATCAGGAATTGCCTGCCTGTGCCCCAGCTGCAGTCACATGCAGCGTGCACGCTGCCTGGTGATAGATTATGTTTTCAGTGCTTATGAAACTCAAGCTACCCATAGACTTTTTTTGCTACTGCTGCAGCTTTATATAACTGTGGCCATTACTGTTTCTTTTGTCTTTGTTCTCTGGAATGTTTAAGAGAGTTGTGCACATGCTGTTTAACGAGATTTATTTGGCCTGCAAGCTGCAGATGGGCAGAAATCAAAGGAGGTGGAAGTGGACATTGACATGACCTCCAGCATGTTGTTTATGGAGAACATCCTTCTAGTGATGTATGACAAGTCTGAGGTCAATGATTAGTATCTATTAGCTCTTTGAAAAATGGAGAAAGCAATAGTTCCTGATGGTGCATGTTTTAGATCTGGCTAAAATGGAGAAGCCTGATGTGAGAAGAAAAAAATGCTTTAGTGTCTATGTATACAATTACCACACATCACCAGGGCACGTAAACACTCCAAATACGTACACACAGGTTTTGTTAGCAGAAAGAACTCTGGTCTAGATTCCTTCTCTTGTCTCCCCTCCGAAACAGATGGATTTGATTATTTATTATTCTTCTTCACATCTTCCTTCTTTTTCCTTTAAATTCTCTTCTTTTGTTTTTATTGGAAAGCTAAATCAAAGAGGACCTTTACATTCAGTTCTATACACAGGTAGGGATGCAGTAACTTGCTCTTCTGCAAAAAATAAGCATAGGTTCTTGTGTGAGCCACCTTGTGCCAGTTCTCCTTCAGTTCAGCCACATCATGAAAAAATGGATAGGCTTTCAAAAAATTTGGGGAAATCCCAATATAATATTGGCATGACAAATCTCTGCAGATGTCCAAAGTATCTTATAAAATTATTTCTGACCACATTTAAGCCACTAATATTAAGTGATACTGCAACAATATTTTCAAGGTTCAGCAGTCTTTACAAAGACCTTTTCTTCATATAATTGCATATGGCATAATGAATTGAAACATATTAGTTATACACATCAAAGAAATGGTGAGAAAATCCAGACACAGTTGAAATGGGGGTAGTCAGAACTGTAAAAAAAAGTTTTTACAATTTCATTGGTAACCCAAAAAATATTTTTTTAATTTTAAAAGGTTTGCCTATATTTCAGGAAAAACAAACAAAAAAAAACCCCTGAAAAATTAATTGTGAGCATTTAGAAGAAATAATACCACAAAATATTCCTTTCTTCCTATTACTTATACCAATGAAAAGCACTTGTATTCAGTACAGAATCCAAAATGACCATTGTCCTTAAAATGAGTTCAGAGACTCTTTATGCCATCAGTTCATCTTCAAAGTTAAGTTTTCTCCAGCAGCAGCCTCTCCTCCCCACCATACTGTACATGTTTGAGGAGCTTAGTCCCCTGTGACAGCTGCCCTTCACCTTTCCAGTGTCCAGGCGAAAAACCTTCCAGGTAAAGTGATGATTTGGAGCTCTCTAAGAGAATATATGGGTGAGCCTGCAATGCCTCTGTGTGTCTCCAACAGGCTGTGCTAGAGGACATGCTCTAGCAGAGCAACGCTCATAAATTATTTTGAAGTTATTTGAATGCACTTTCAGGAACGGAGGAGGGGGAGCTCTATTGTCTGCAGAACCGAGGCTCGCACAGAGCAAACTGTGTTTGTTTATGGCTGGGCTGAGACATAAAATGATCCAGGGGCTCCAAGCACATAGTTGCCAATACTTCCTCATTGCTTTGGAGGTGCAGCCTGATGAACAGAGTACCCAGAGTTTTATGTAACTTTCTGTGAATCATTTTTGTGACACAGGAAGGATTTTAGTTTGTTCTCCAGTGACTCTGCTGCAACAGAGCAGAGACTTTTACTCCGGCGAATCCCTTGCATTGGTGCCTCCATGGGAATGTGTGTGTTGGGAGGTGATGGTATCTGCATTTGTCTGCTGTCATTCAGGTGTTGGCATCTGTGTTGCCTGTTCAGAGCAATGAAATTCTCTAGGATTAGCCCCTAAATCTTAATGAAGACCTCCTGTCTTCAGAAAACCTCTTCCACGATGGTTTTCAGTGCTTTAGGCAGGCATACAACTTTCCTTTCCCATTCATAACTTGGAGTCTTATCCTTTTTTTCTTTTTCCTTTTTTTTTCACTCTTCTTTCACAGAAATTAAATGGCAGTGGTTGGCTCCAACCACCACATTCTCTCTCTGCTTAATTTCTGCTACAAAGTTCTCCAGTTCTTTTATCTGCACAGCTGTTTTTAATGGGCTGTTCAGAGAAGGAACTGATAATGGGCACTTTGTGCTGTTTGGATTATCACTAGCTCTAAGGTTGGCAGCCAGCATTGGCAATATGCTCTTCTTTAGGCAGCATTTTTTTGTAGCTGGACAGCAACCCAATGACACCAGACAAAGCTGCAGCAGCAGCAGGCTGACGAGCAGCAGTGTGCTGTGTGCTCCCTCTGCTTCAGCCAATCCCCCTGTGCTGGAACTTTCAGCTTGGGAACTGCCTTCCTTCCTTTCTTTCTCAACTTTTTTACTTATCCTTTATTGTTGGACTTGTCTTCAGGGGAAGCTAAGGGTGAGGTTGAGGTTCATGAAGATATAAAACACATACCCAGAAGGGAAGTATGAAGTATGTTTTTTTTTTATAAGACTGGTTAATAGATGTGCAGAGTAGAGGAGTGTCTAAAGATGCTTTTGAAAATGTCCCAGCCTTTCCCAAAATTGTCTATAAGCCTTTTCATTTGTAAAAAATATTTGAGAAAACAGAGAGTGTGCAAGCAGAGTCTCTATGAAGGGGAAGGAGGGTTTGGGTACGTTCACAGTTAAGGTAACAAACTGCTGAAAACAGCCTGTCCATTCTCTACATCCTCTTTTGACCTCCAGAGAATTTGGATAACTCTACAGTTCTCTAAAGGAGAACAGTGAGAATATGTGAAGAAAAGAATAGGAAGCAGAACTTTCCTAACTAATAATATTAATCTTCTTGTTGTTAATGTATCCATCAGCTTAAAACACGGACACATGATGGAGTTTGGGCTTCTTATTTGAGCCCTGCATGGACTACCATCATTCTAAAAATCACTATGATCTTAAGGTCAGGTCTGATGTAGAGTTTCTAGTCTGCTTTGTGGCAACATAAAGCAGTTTATTCATCCCACTGAGTAGCTCAAATACTAAACCCATTAATTTGGTTTCATTTAAAAAAAAAGTTAGATACTAGTTTTGGAGCCGTTTCCCAGGGTCAGCCACTATACAGTGTGTCTTCAGTTGCCAGGGATTTCTAAGAGCTGTTTCTTCTCTGTAGTGTACTCTAGTTCAGGTACCAAGGAAATTTACTGAGTTAGGATCTGGCTGGTTTCTGAAAGTCCACTACGTTTTATCTGAGATGGCAACATTTTCTGATTTCTGTACGTGCTTCCATGTATCTAGATTGCTCCAGTGCTGAGTACTTTTATCTGATTTTTATTATTTTGGAATTAGGTTGTATAAGTACATGCAAAAAGTCAACAGAGTCAGTTTGTCAAAGCTCCAGCCGTAAGAAATATGACATGGTATTACTTAGCACTAAATACAGAGTTGCAAAGGCTTCTCTTTAGTTTCTAGAAAAAAAAAATCCATCCTCTTGAAAAAGAAAGTTACATTTTTTGAAAAAAGTTTATTCCCAGAAGGGAAAAAACCACTAAAATAACTGAAGTTGCTTCTGGAAAAGTCATTGCTCTCCTCCTGCATTACCAAAAATTTCCGGAAATTTTTCAAGATTTTTCCCTAACACTTCTTGAGAGCTACCTAAAGGACACCAAATAACCCTAAAGTTACCCAAAAGTTAGGGGAAAAGAGAAAAAAATAACAAACTTCTTCTATAATAGAGCCATCTAGGACAGAGCCAGCCTCTGAGAAAACCTTGTTATCAGTATAGCTGGCACATTGCTTTAACTTAAATCCACCACAGTATGCTTATTTTCCAGAAGATAAAGGTCTATAAAGGTACTCTGGCAGTTCTCAAAACCAGTATGAAATTCCCCTGAACCTCAGCTTCTGAAAAATTGTCAGCCTGGTTTGTTCGTATATGCATGAAAAAAAATTAATTTTGACTATGACAATAATATTTAGTATTTTAATCATATGACCCATCTCTTGCATTTCTTTGCATGTATTAATTGTCAGGACACCTCTGTGAGTTAGGTAAAAATGTTAGAGTGAATGGAATAATTCACTATGAATAATTTATTTGGCGTTAGTCTCTTGGCTTGCTCTCAGAATATCCATCAGAGTCTTACCACTGTTATTAATTTAAACACTTAAAGGTTGGGCTTTTTTCTTATTTTTTGCATTCTAGCTATGTTTAGAAATCACAGATAAGTCTGTTCCACTTTAAGTTATTTCAGCTACTTTTTCTGTGCTTGATGTGATAAAATGTTAAAATATTGGTAGGACAGTAGGAAGCTGATCAGGAGATGAGCACATCCTAATCATAAATCACATTTTCCTTTAGTTCAACCTTCACCATTCATTTCTTTGGGATGTGTCAGACCCTCAGGCCAAGGCACTCCAGGTCTTGGGACACTTTCTTGTACTGTAGAGATGGGACAGTTTTCCCTCACTGGTTAAACTTGTTTTGCTCTAAAATGAAAGAGCATTAACTTGAAGTCAAGTAAAATTTGTTAAGTCAGCATGTCTGGACAGTGGCTGTTCAAAGTCCAAACAGAATCCAGTAGGCAGGAAGAATTACTGTATTTAAAAACTTGTGCTCTATAGCTGCTGCATGACTGGAACTGGAGATTTCCAACCTTGAAGGATAAGCATCAAATTCAACTGGTAAAAACCCCAAAAATCTTATTTTTGAGGTAGAAAGAATTGAGAAGAAGGAAGGAGGAATTTTATCACTACAAGCACAGCATTGATATATTTAAGATTCTAATTTTTTTATTAGAAAAGGAAATATCAGGTTCGCAAATATTCCTTGAAATCAAGGACCTGGTAGAAGTCAATTGAAATCTGTTGGGAAAATGTCTCCAAATGTTTCCGTAGGACTCAAATCAGACCTTCAATGTGTGAACAAGCAGTAACTGCAGTGAAAATTTGAGCTGTACTCACTGTAGCAGCATTTAGTAAGAGAAAGTGATTATGATTACTGGATTTCATAATAAGTTTAGAAATCTTTTCCTGCTTTGATTTAAGAAAAATGGACAAACTATGACAAAACTACAGGTGTTTATAACCCATACTTTATAGTCTGAAGGAAGGTTTTCCACATCAACTCCAATACAAAGCATCTGTTCATATTATTGACACTATATTGTATTGTCAGTTTCAGTAAACTGATGTTATTATGCACCTAATGTATGGAAAGTGTCATGAATGAGACTGCACAAGGGCACACACTATCCAAGACTTTAAAAAAAATGTTATTTAACTTTTAGGAACACTAAAAACACAAACTGTGTCACATAAAATTAGAAATCAGTTCATAAAATAGTAATAACTGACCTGCACAATGTAAATTTCCTGAAATGTGCACTCATGTTGGCAGCAAGTAACAGCTAATGAAGGGAGTTTACAGAGCTGATTAACAAGGCCCTATGCTTTTTATTAGACTCATTTTGTTAATCCCTAAAATTAAGGAATTCCAGGTGTATGGAGCCAAGTATGCAAATGATTTCCTTCCGTCTAGCTGCTGATTTCATAAAAGGTCCTCCAAACCGTGAAATAAAACACAACATGCATAATGTGGAAAGCTTTACTACATATGAGAGAGCAGTCTGGCTTTGCAGAGTTAAGCACAGTGTGCTGTAAACTTGCCGCAGATACAAATTTGAACAAAGCTGTAAAATAGGTATAAATAAATAAATTAAAGGAATGAATGAAACAGGAGGGAAAAAAGAAAACAAACAAACAAAACCCCTTGCCTTTAGTTTACTGATTGTCAATTCAGCTGTTGTTACAGCTGAAAACACTATACCTAAAATTGAGCTTATCAGACTAGTGTAAGGCATACAGATCTCTGCTGGAGCAGAAACAGATGTAAAATGATAAAGGAAACCGTCTTAATCTGCTAAAGATGTAGCAATTAGTCTGGTGGTGCTGTGGTACTGCAGATGCTTCTTATGTACAGTTACACTTGGAAACTGGCTTATTAGCCTATAATGTATGCAAATACCTAACTCACTTTAACTTGGGGTACACAGGCCTGGCACCATTAAAGTCAATGATAAAGCTTCTCTGACTAAAACAAATATACACCCTCAAGCTGCTCATTACTTTCACCTCCTTTCATCTTGTCACAGTTCAGCAAAATACTTTAGCATGTGAGAAGTCCCAGTAACTCTTAAAATTAACCCTAGCTTTTGAAATTCAGCGGGCTATAAAACACGTGCTACCTTTTGGGCAGACTGCTCTGCTTCTGTACGACATTATAGAGACAATTCGTTTTCACATTAAATTTAAAAAGCTTATAATTTCTGCAAGTCCAGCATTATATGGTTCAGGTTGCTCTTTTCTCCGTATAGCCAGGGATAGGCACTGTCCATTCATCTGAGAATAGTTCTTATTTAGCTCATGGGACAAGTGGGGCTATAAAACATGCAGGAAAGGGAAGAAATTCCAGATCGGCAAGCTGTGGTTTACCTGGAGTCAGTAAAAAGCCATGAGGCCAAATCCTGGAAATGACTAAACAAGGAGTGAGTTCAGGGGGAGGTAACAAGCTGCTACCAAGCACACTCCTTGTGAGAGACAAAGATTCAGGAGTCTGAGATGAAGGCAAAGGCTTTGACGTGATGAGAAAGGTACTAATTCCCCACAAATTACTCAGCTGTCAGTCTCTGGTTGCTGGAGTCCATGATAATAGAAAGAAAACCCCCTATGGTGCTTTATCACATATCTTGTGTTCTTTACAATGACTTACTCTTTGGATTTAGTCCTGAGAGGTGATCCTTACCTGGTTACATGGATGAAGTCAGCAGGAATGTCCCTGTAACCTGAGCCTGCTCACAAGTGTGTAGGACGGGATGTTTAGCGATCTATCAGTCTCATCCGGCAGGAGGAGGAAAGGTGAATTGATGTCACCCAGCCAAAGCACACCCCTGGGAGCACACTGTGCTCCATGTCCTGAGGCTGCTGAAGGCATCTAGGGAATTGCCTGTTCAGTGTCACATCTACAGGTTAGACTGGCTGTGGATTTTCCACACAGCATCCACAGAAAGGCTACTATCTGACCTTTCAACTTCATTTTCCTGATTAGATGGCATAGAGCTGTCCTATGTGTTCTGTCAATTTGTACATTGCACATGATTCCCATGGGTAGTTCATTTCATGTAAAAAAAAGTTCTGCCTTCAAGCATTTTCTCTCAAAATCTCTCTTGGTCTCAGGACACCACTGTTTCAAATAGTGGTTTGGGGGAAATGAAACAAGAATTGTCCTTGTCTCTTGTGTAATGCATGTGATTGTGGTTTCTGCATTTCAGATTCACTCCTTATATATTTCAAAATTATATTTGTCTAGTGATACACTAAAAACAGAGAGAAAATATTTACTTTCCAATCAGGCTCACTCAACTTTTTAAAAGGTGCTTAAGAGGGGGAAGTAATTGCATTTACATCTACTTCACCATAACCAAGGAAAAAGCAATGATGTAAATGACAATATAGCCATGGGTGCTTTTAACACACTTGTACTATTCATGTGCTGTTATCTGAGACACTGATATTTGCATCCTCATGAACCAGCAGTGCTTGCAGTATATTTACTTATGGCAAGAAAAATAATAATTGATAAAGAAAAAATAATTGATATAGGTAAATATTAAGAGGCTATTTCAGGTACTTGAATTTCCAGTTTGATATATGTTTGTTGATAGAGCAGACAACCATGAACTGTGTGCTGAGGTTTAAAGTTATTCGTTGGTTGCTGGAAATAAGTAAGAAATACCTAATCTCACAGTCTTCGAGTTAAGCACCCAGTTCAGTTTGCTGACTGCTCAGATCTGAGTCCAACTTTGAGTCAAATAGAAAATATTGTTATAAATCTTATGCAGTTAAATGAAGTGCCATTTTCCCAAGTTGTACTTTATTAACACTTGTGTGCTGCTACTACAAATCATGTTAAAAAGGCTCTGGAGCAGGGTTTGGGTAAAAGTTGAAAGCGTGGCATGTGGTTATTATTACACATTTTGTCAGGGCACAGTAGCTGTCAGGACGTGGACTGACAGTGGTGCTCACACCGTGCTAGTACGCAGGGCAGCAGTTCACAGCCGGGCTTGCACTGAACATGCCAATGCTTTTTTTTTTGGTCCCCCAGGAAAGATGTAGGAGGACGTGATGAAAGGCAGTTGTGAATGAGCATTCTTTGACAAAGGTCAAATGCAATTGTTTGCCATCTGCCCTTTGCCAAGTGGGTTGTATTTAATCTCAGCCATCATCTTTAGCAAGCTGTAGCAGAGAACTGTATGACACTCTGTGATAACAGTATCTTTAGATACACCTCTCTGACATGCAAGGATGTCCTTTCAAGTTTCAAATAAAACATTTTAAATAAAATCACAGGTAGGGAAAGGCTTCCATTAAATGAAGTCATTATTCAGCCTATCATAAATACAGAAGTAATAACAGATTTCAGCATTCACTGTAAATTCATTGCAAAACTGGTATAAAGAAAACCTTTTACAGCTGCAAAAAGTACGTCACTCATCCAACCCAGTGGTAACAAGAGTAAATACAGCTCAGAATCGTATTATCCAATGTGCAAAACAAAGAATTCTTTCATAAAGTCACCTAATTAGTCCAAGTAATGTACATGTTCAAAGTCTAGGCATTAGCCAGATATACATGTACTATTATACTCTAAGAATTTTGCAGAAGAATTATAGGATTTCTTTTTACGGGACTTTCTTTTTTAAAAGGGAACTAAACATGAGACTGTTGAAGTTTTGGTTTTATTTTGAAAAGACTGAAAACAAAGTCTTGATCCTTTTGTCATTTACATGCTTGATTGCTGTTGGTTTTATGTGAATTCAATGGACCTGTTTATGGGAGTATGCAGGAGAACAGAAGTGGGTAACAGTTAAAATATATTTGTTATTGTATGAACTAATGCAATGAATTGTGGAATTCAGACAGATACTGGGATAAGAAGATATTTGTGATCTGGCTAAAGCTAACTTTACAGATTTCCATTCAAGATTTCAATATCACCTAAAAAAGGAAGTTTTATTTTATAACAATGTTTAGAGGGTAGCAGCTTGGCATTCTTCTTGGCTCCCACCTTTGCCCATAAATTTCTGAGTAGATTAAGCTGCTGCATTCCTGTCGAGGAAAGTACATCCCCAGGAGAACCTCGCAGGGCATGGTCTCAGCATCACTTTTCATATCTCTCTAAGGCAGAATTTCATGCAAAGTCACAGTGACCTGTCTAGTTACGAATTTCATAGACTTCTTTATATCCTACAAAGCTAGACACAGTTACTGGCATTGGCCACCTCTCTCTGTGCTTCAGGAGACACGGCACCTAAATTCTGCTCCTAAGTCCTGTGTCTCACTCTTCTCCCATCCTACAGCCAGCTTGAATCAATGAAGATGAGGAGGATTTTGTAAACTCAAGCTGTTTGTTTAACAGCTGAATGTGGATTGAGCATCTTATTCTTGAAGACATGGAAACAACCTACTAGCCCTTATGGAACTGCTCTTCCAAACTTCCTCTGTGCAGCCTGATTGTCATCAACCTTTATTGTCATCAATTAACATTGCATTGTTGGCAAATTATTGTAGGACTTGGACTCCAAAGGACTGTTGCATCTTATAAGTTGTTAAAACTTGCTGTATTTCAAACACCAAATAAGATTGGAGTCTGAGTTCATGGTAGCACACATCATGGATAAATAATTTAACAACGTACTGTTCCACATATGCAGAGAATGATAGTCAACATCCAGAATAAACTGCCAGAACGAGCAATAACAGTCATTTCAGAAAAGTTATACAAATATGTGAAAGAATAAAGCAAATCTACTATCTTTAAAAATGTTCCAGGCATGGACTAAGCGCAGACTTTGGTCTCCTTTCATGTTATAATTTTCAGGGTTTGCTTTCTCAAAGAGACTAAAGCATATATTCAATCAAACTCACTGCACTAAATCTGCTTCATGGTTTATCTTGAGCTTTAACTTCAAAGTGGTTTTACCTATTAAGAGACGATTGTTCCTCTGTAGTTGAAAGAGGAAGAGACTATTTTCGGAGTATGAAGATAACAAAACTGTTTTATTGTAACATGACATACATGTTATAATTTATATGTGTTGGCTCAGGTTCTCCGGCTTACCTGGGCTCCTATACATTTCTCATATGCACGCGACCTTTAGATGGTGTAAAAGTCCCTTTTAGAAGGAGGACAAACATTCTTACTGAAGGAAAAGGGTCTGTAGATATGGTGGTGTGAAGCAGAGGTTAAATTCAGTTTCTGCCTTTCATGTGATAAAAAGCACTCATTCATAACTCTTACAGTTCATGAGGATTATCTTAAAATGGGTGTGGAGAAGAAAGGCATGGTGAAATCATTTATTTTGTCTAACTAAAATTTTAACTTATACTCTATTGGACTTTTCCTGGGTTTCATTGTATTGCCTGAATGGGTAAATCACATTTCAAGCCCTTTTAGAACACCTGACTCCTTGTGTTCCTGCAAGTTGTGAATCCAGAGGTTTGAGCTGTTGCAGTGCAGCTTATTTCAGCATTGCATTGTCATTGGCAAGATACAACTTCAGACACAGCATGGAGGTGGTAGAGAACGTTTGGTGTGTAAAATGGAGCTCCTATTTTAAGAACAGGGAGCAGGTTGTTTTGTGTTAGAAGAGACCTTTATGCCTTCAGAGCAGCTCTCATTAGAATAGGTTTGATTGACTGTGAGCCTCTTCCGTTACTTTTTCTGTAGTTCTCCTACAGGCAAAGATCAATTGATGTCACACCTACCTGTTTAAAAGTCATGAGAAAATCTCTGCTGATTGCTGCCAGAATTACAGCCTGCCACAAACTGCCTCATATTCAAGAATGTAATGGTTAGTCAGAACCACAGCGTTAATTCTAGCACAAGCTGAACTTGAGCTTCTCATAACATTTTATAAAGCAACTAAGAAAGAAACTTGGAAAGTATGGGATTTACAAAAATAGTCTGATCAGCCTAGAACTACTAATGTCTGCTCTGCAGGATGAAAAAAGTGTTTATGAATAATCATGGTGCAGTAATTTTAAAATATTACTCTATTTCCCTCTTTTTATTAAGGAGAAAATCTTTGTCAGATACTGTTTTGGTAGGGGCTAGCTGCTTAGTAATGCTAAACTGTAGCATTTTGTGTTAGAGGACAAAAACTCCCAGAGTGTATATGAATTGCCAATCATGTTTAGCTGACCTAAAGTTTAACAGCTTTAGCACTAGCTCTGTAAATGAAGGAAAAACAAAACAAAAAATACCTCAGACCATGCATTAGCTGCCAAACCAGCAGAACCATGGCTATATCAGCCAGTTTTTAAAGTTGTTAAAGTTATTTGTCTATTGAGCATTAATTCTCATGCAGTTGAACCGCACAAGCCATTCATTCCACACAGAAAGAAAATGAAATTGGTTCAAGCTGCGGTGTAAATATGGAGCTATCTCCTGCCTCCCTCATACACAGATGATTTTAAAAATGTGTTGAATTCAGAGATTATCTTCTCCTATTGGAACTCATTATGAAACCAAGTGGTAGGAGGTCATCCAAAACCTAGCAAAGTATATAAATAGCACAGCATTAACTACTGAGAAATAAGTTTGAAAAAAGAAGATTCTCCAGAAAAGTATGAAAAATATCCCATTATGCAGCTACACAGTAACAGTTCATCCTGAGATGTTGCGTGTCCCCTTGGTTGGGATCAGGCCCATGGGTGCTCAGCTGACCATTCCCTGCCTGTGAGTCTGGTCTTGCACCCCAGGGAAGTATTGAATCAAATCTTTTGAATTGTTGCAATTGCTCAGCAGAAGTGCCTTTCAAAGTGTTTTGGGTTGTCTGGTGGCCATGCTATGCTATGTTAGACAGATTTTATAGACTATTAAATAAAAATCAGGACCATGTCTCTCCATCAAAGAATTTGCTCTACTGGCTCTAGAGCACCACACAGAAACTTTCCTTTTTGGCTATGAGACCTCAGGAGTGCAGGTGTGTAGGCAGACAGATCTGGATATCAGCAAATATTTGAGGGAAAAAGGAGATTCCTTTCCAAAATTAGGTACAGCTTCAAAGGTTTTTTCTTCTTTTTCTCACCAGGAATCTGACTGCAATACTGTATGTACCTCAAATTATTGGCATGTATTCAAGGGTACAGCAAGTCTTAGCTATGAAAAATTATTTTAACACCTACTGTAGAAGTGTATGTGACTATTATAATTAGATAGAGTTCAATTATATTTCAAATTTAGCTGGTTAATACAAAAACTATTATTAAGGAACATTCCTTCATGTGCTAAATGAATGATTGAGTGTGTCATTAATTTATTTTATGGCAAGAACGTGACTAGGGGAAGAAATTCTAGGTGGCTGTTTGGATAGTAAGTACAGAGTTTTAAGATTTGATTGACAATCAAAATTTGTGTTAACCAGAAAAAACTGAAGAAAGAGTCTAATCACTGACAGAGAAAATCCATTTGCTTCAACATATTAAACAAATGTTTCTTTGTTATAAAGAGGAACATTTTGTTGATTTCTAAAGTATTCAAAATAACAGTTTTAGAGAATCTAATAGGTTTTTATATTTAGCCACCATGAAATGATTGTTCCAAATATCTCGAAAATTTAATCATATGAGCAACTATACACACACTGTTAGTTCTATTAATTTTGAAGAATTACTTGCATGTGCACAGTTATAATTTTCTTCTATTATGAAAAGCTCTTGTATATCATGCAGCTGGAGCCTGTCAGACTCTCCTCATTCATGCAAAGACCATGTGAGACAGCAGGAGCTCTGGCCTGCATCATGGGAAGGCTTTTCCCAAGCCCACTTGCCCATGTTTTGCTGTAGATTCACCTTAGATTCCAGTTCAGCCTCTTTCTCACCTCTGACCCTGAAGGGTTTTGCCCTGAGCAGCCTGGGCTCTGCCCCCCAGTGCTAATGCTGTGTCTGTGGAGCAGAATTGGGCGGTCCTCCAGCCTGGGGGCTCCTGTGTGCTCGGTGGGACCTGTCTTTTGGTGCTGCCTCATTTGGCCTTCCATAATTCCTTCTTGGCTATTTGGTGTTCCTGTCTGAAGTGAGTTATGTTGTTGGTTTCCCTACAGCTTCACTAACCATAAGTTAATTTTTTCTTTTATAATTAACAAAAAGTAATTATGTGTTAAGTTGGAGTCATAAAGCATTCTCAGCTACAGTGAATCTTTTCGGGGGAAATTTCATTCACCTCCACAATCACAGGGACTTCTGAATAACATTGCAAAACTCACACACTGTAGTCAGTGAAAATTCCCCTGTCTTCAAGGGAACAGAGCCATATTGTTCTGAGACTCTTTACAATAAACATATTTTGTATATGCAAACAATTGTAAACTGGTTTCTGGTGGTTTCAGAAGTTCCCTGAAATGACCCACAATATTTGCCAGACATCACTGATTTCAAGTTGCCTTTTAGCATGCAAGACCTAATTCAGTTTGACTAATTATTATCCGGAACTTGTCTTGATCACAAAGGTGATTGCTAAATTGATCCAAATCTTCCATCCGTCAGGGGTAGCACGTCTGCTATATAGGAGCAATTTCATCTCTGACATTGGACAATACTACTGCCTGATGTGTTTCTGTTCTAGACAGAAAAAAAATTATACTTTTTACTTAAAACTTCATATTTGAACTTGAATCACAACAACATCTGGTTAAACTGGTAGGGTAGTAAATAAAACAAGGGTTCAATATCAACTCCAGCCCTCAGAGTATCTAAGCACCTTAGCAGATGAATGGATTAATTGAACACTGCATAAAACACTGAACATTTTCTTCTGTTAATCATTCACTGATTCACCTTGAGGGTAGGATAAGTGGTGGATTAACCTAAACTTAATTTGTTTCTTCTTAGGCCCCATACTTGGAAAGAGCCTTACTGTATCCACTCAGTGATTTACTCTCTGGGTGCACTGACTGGCACCTGATTCTTTCAAAGGACTGACAGCTTTCCAGAATTTATAAAAACATCTGCTGTGTTCTACAGACCTTTAGACAGTGGAGATGTTAACATGTCTATTTTGTGACAGGAAATTCACTTTATAGTTTGCCTTTTCATGACAGACTTCTGAAAACTAAACAGACTACGTATTACTATCTGAAGTTTTGGAGTACTTGCAAAATCTTTCTGGTGATGCATTGTCTCAGCTAAAAGAGAAAGTACAACATCAGTATTTTGAAGGTGGTTCCCATGGACCTGCTGAGCAGAGTGAGCCGAGCCTGGGTTATCTCTTTACAAAACACTGACTTAACCTTTTCCTGTGCTGTAGTAGCCAAAGCAAACAAATATTGGCCACACTGTGAAACATCAGGGCTTAATGTCGCTGAAACTCACTTCAGTGAGTTCCAGGAGGTATACTGACAATTTCCCTGGAATATGTGTACTGCCAAGGGTAAAGCTGTGGGTTTTACTCACTAGAGAGTGCTATAATGCTCTGGCTGTGCAAGAAGTCCTGTAGCCTGGCTGAGATCCTTGGAGAAGCAGGTCTCCTAAGTGGTGTCTGTGAGAGAATTCATGAGTATTTTGGGTAAACAAAGGATTCAAGTGACAGCCCTATATCTTATCCAATATGTATTTGAAGTTGTCTTTTTAGGGATATTTGCCTTCATTGCCAAAGACTGGTCAATAAATAAAACTACATGGTATTGTATCATTCAAATCATAATTAACTGCTGTGTACTCTCTGAGCATGCATGATCAGTGAACCAGTCTATGTTCTGCTAGAAATCTCAATTGATCACTTATTTTATGAAAAAATAATCCATGGCTAACCCTTTTTCTTTTGAAAGTTATAAATTAAAATCAGTGGACCCTGTTAAGTGCAGCTTCACAAATTAATGTGAAATATAGTGCTTTTTCATAAGGTTTGAGAACCAGATTTAAAAGCATATTGGTGTTTGTGCACAGCAGGCAATAATGATCCATTATCCTGCAAGCAGAGGAGCTAGCAGCAACACATAAATAAGAAGCAATTGGACCATCTGCTTTGATTTCTGTAGCATCCCCAGAGGATGTGAGCAGGAGCTGACACTTCTCTCCATCTGCCCTTACGTTATCAATTACAGTTAAATTATGCTGCATGCTACAAGGCTGGCAGATATGGATTGTAGATTGTGGCACCTGAAAAATATAGAAGAAAATACATATGTTGCAAGCCAGCTGTTTATTTACAAGTTCTTGACATTTTTTCTTCACTTTCTTTGATGCCTTTTCTAAAGCTTCTAAAGAGACATCTCTGCTTAGTGTGAAATAAAGAAGAAATTAGGTGTAGCAGTGTAGCACCAGGCACAAAATATTCCAGTTCCCTGGTTTATGATTCAATCCTTAATGGAGTGCAAACATCAGGTAGAGCAGATTTTAAATTTTGAAGAAATAAGTTCTGAGTACATCTGGGTCAGCTGCTCCAGCCAGTGTTTATAAAGCATGTGAGAGCAGGAGGGGCAACACACCCTGCACGGTTTTTTGTAGTTCAGGAATCACGTGTAAAACTGTAACTTTTATGAAATGTTAAGTGTTTATGAAAGCTCTGGGAGTGGTAGAAGCTGGAATTGAGGGCTCCAGTTGCCATGTGCTGCGAGAAGTGCTCTGTTGACGTGTCTTACCACAACCCCTAGGAATGCTGCTCCCTTTCGACTTGGGATAATTTTGTTGTAAGTTCATTCAATTTTCGACCTGTTTGATGGATGGTTGCCAGTCGTGCTGAATTGCATTTTGGTTTTGTGGTATGGTATTCTGGCCATCGAAGCTGACATATGAACACTACTTAACAACTTTCCTTTTGCCCTGACTGCAACTGGAAGCCTGGCGCATTCATCAATCGCACTGGCCAGTTAACCCAGCGATGCTCCAAGGCAAATGCACTCCAAACTTTGAACATTCTGCCTTTCTCATACTTTCTATCACTGCTCCTTGCATTTTCAATGTCATTAGTGCTCTCATTAAATAAAGCCTTTAGCAAGTTCTAAAAAATTATAAAATTGATTATATATGTTTTAATAGCCGCTTGCCGATGCTGTCTGATCAGTAAAGGCTGGTAAAATGCTGCACAAGACTGAAGTTAACAGGAAAAAAAAAACCACAAAACCTCTAAAAAGGCCAGAAATAAGAGCTTGAACACAAAATAACAAAGATGAGCTGGGAAAAAGGGCTTTATCTGCATTATTACTACCTGTTATAATAGAGAAATTTAAAGGCGTTTTCTCTTTGTGGACTGTCATAGGTGTGATTTGGAAGTTCCAGAAAGCAAACAGGTTATCTTGATATATGGGGGCTCTATTCTGTGATTCTTGCAATTGCATGTATTTTACTTATTTTGCCTTTACTTTTTGGCAGCATTTGACATTAGCAATATTGCTATATGAGGAGACTGTACTGCAGACTGTCCCTTCTGTGTCTTACTCTGTAGGACCTACTGGAGGCCATTCCACCCTCTCTGAAATGATGGAGCTTTTTCTACCTTCAGCCTAGCAAGCAAAAGGCTTTGTTCCCTGGTTCTCTTCCCTGGTCCCTCCAAGGACTGTCCTTTCCTTTTTTCATTGTTTCTTGTAGCTCTGTGGTTTTGGGCCTCCCTCATTATTTTATGGCTTCCTCTCGCTGAATTTGCCTTTTGATGGTTATGTTGACAAGCCCAGTTTTCCAGAGGTGAAACCGTGGTTCCTATTGGCAATACATCTGTTCCTCTCTACACGTGTTAAAATGTTAATATTGCTCCTTACTGCAAAGAGATTGATCGTGCAAAAACATGAGAATTGTCCTTGGATGAGGAAAGACAGAGCCCTCCTCAGGATCCCAAGATCCCAAGCGAAGTTACTTGTTTCCTCATTGAAGTGAATTTATGCTTGTAACAGGGTATGTTGGTATCTGTCTCGAGCCTGCCTGCTCTGGCAGTGTTGTTATCCTTGGCATGGACATGTAGGAAATTCTCTCTTTATCAGCTCACTGCTTCTGGTTATGCCTTTGGAGAGGCCAAACCTTGCCTCCACCATTGGTCACCAAGTCCAGGCTAAAGCAGCAAACTGCATCCATGAGTACAATTGTTGTAAGAGTTTTAAAATTCTTGTGAAATGAGACTCCCAGTTCTCAGGGTTTTATTCCATGTGTTTCTGGTAACTTTCTGCTTGTGTGTGTCTGGCCACTTGTCCATGCAGGCCCACACAGAAGAATGATGTACGTTATTCACAGGTGACTGAGATACTTGGATGTGAGGTTGTTAAAGAAAATATGTTATAAAAACACCAACCTACAAAACTTGTCCAAAGCATATAAAATGTGTGTAATGGAAAAGTTCTGATTTTAAATGAAAATGTTTCAAAATTACTTGAAAGTATCTAATGTTCCAGATTTACACTGTTATTCCTGAACAATCCTTTTTTGCGGCTTTGTTGCTATGAAAGCTATTTATGTTCTTCCCTCTGGGAGTGAGGATGGGATCAGAACAGCTTTGTATTGCCATGAACGGTCTGAATTCTATAACTAACCAGCATCTTGCAACACCTTTGTAGCAAACTGACTTTAAAATGTTTGATTGTTCCAGTGGAGCAATGATAAAAGTAAACTGTAAAATACAAATGAGCAGCCAAAAAGTCTAAAGTAAATTAAACACATTTCACATTCTGGATGTAGCTCATACTAAGCCATGAATAAGAATATTTGTGAAATCACTGAGAAAATTTTTACTTACTTACTCATCAATTTGAAAAAAATCTTTATTTCTACCAGTATATGAAGTAGGCTTTAAATTTGCATCTTTATGAACAGCAGATAACTATGTGAAAAACATTAGTTTTCAAGTTTACATATGTGGTCCATAAAACTAGAGTTACTAGCTCAGTGGGTAATTACTTCTATGAAATTATTATAATAGCTTTGAACAAGGATTTACATTACTATAGTAAAATAACTAACAACTATGTATATTCTATTTCATTTTTCAGCAGCAATGTTTGTGTTTTGAAAGATTGTCCCTCAGAAATTGTATATCTTTTGGACAGGGAGGGGCAATAAATGAATGTGCATATTGTTACACTTGCTTTATAAAGAACAATGCAAGTTATGAATCTGTAACTTAGCTAAAAACTCATTGACAACAAAGGAATGGATTTGCCACATTTTTTAACAGCTTTTGGTGAGATGCTTGGTTCAGTTTATTGATCTGATAATCTTTAAATGGGTGTTTTGCCAAAGTAATAAATTGTAAAGTGTTTTTTAGATTCCAGAAGACAAATTCTGTCTCTAAGCCCAGAATGCAGGTTCAGATGATGTGAATGTTATACACCATCTCTGTCTGTGTGCTATAGGTAGAAGTAATAAGAAGGTCCCTAAAAAAGGCTTCAAAATTGCCTTAATAAAGCTCAGTCAAAAAATAAGGCTTTTAAGGAAAAAGCTCTTTCAGGGCTTTCCACTCTGCTAACCCTCATTGGCAGGAAGGTGCCTAAACCCAAATGCTCCAAGTTCCCCAAGTCTGAAAGGTCTGAGCTCAGAAATCAGGTCCTTGATTTTTGCCAGAACTGACTCCTGATGAACCAGTCTTGAAGCAGGGGAGTGGGTTTAAGTCCATAAAGATGGAACTTTGATTTGACAGTTAAATATCTGACAACTTGGAGACCTGTCTGGTGAGCAAAGGGGGAGCCAGGCTCCCCAGGGACACCCGACCCCATGGCCCCTGAATGGGATTCTAGTTCCTTGGGTCTGGTGGGTTGTACCAGATGTGTGACTCAGGAGCACTTGGAGCTCTTGGAATCTTGGTCTTCCTACAGTCATTGAGTGTTTTTAGAGTCCTAGCTCATCATAAGCTGGGCAGAGAGCTATAAATCCTTTTCCCGGGCAATGCTGAAATGTTTTGGGTTTTTTGCTGGAATGTAACAAAATGTCAAATTCTTGCATCATCTATACAATGGAAATAGCTTTGTCTACCTATCTTGGCTTGAGGAGTAAAAAGTTTATTTTCCATTAAGCTTACCATCCCCTCCCCTCCAATGTTTTTTAAACACAAACAGAAATTCAAAGAATTCAGGTTTTTAATAGTGTTTGATACACCAAATTACAGAAGCAGTGTAGATATTGTCCTTTCCTGTCCATCCAGACTTGCATATTGAAAAAAGGCTGTATACAGTCATTTAAAGATGGTAATAAATAATTTTCTTTTACTTCAGCAAGTGCCCGGTGCATTTTCAGGGTAAGAGGGGAACTGAAAGGCAGTTTTGAAGTCTCTGATAAATGCATTAATAGTGCTTTCTCTATGTCAGTTGCTCTGAACTCTGAATTCTCTCTCATGTCAATAGCCTATCTTTTTAAAAGTCTACTGATTAAGTAAATAATTTTGTAGCATGTGAAATTGCTTGTATTTAATTTGATGGGATGGGAAGCTGCTTCTCCCCCTTAAAGTCTAATTAACATGGAGACTATCTTCTCTGATGAGTTCATAAGCTGTTCACAGACAGTTGGGATGTAGCAACTTTGCAAGACACTGTTTAAAGATCTCTGACATCTGAGAAAGCCACAAAATCCAATAATCCTACTTTCAGAACTCCAGGGTGTCCTCTGAGATCAATCTCATATCTAAACATCACATAAGGGAGTGCATTGTGTTATAGACTGGTTTCTATTGAACACCAAGTAAGAAGCAGCATTAGACATTCTTGAAGTAGAGCTTTTATCAGGGGACTAGGAAGGGTTGTCAAATTCTGAAAATTTTACCCATGATTAAAGCAGTACTATGAAAATTGTTACATTTTTAACAAAGGTCAGCTTATCCTCTACAGAGCTCTCTTGAGAATATCCAGCAAATTATTTATTGGGAATAAAGTTAAGCAGCTGTCATGTTTATCTGTGTGCATGAACAGAGCTGGCATTAATTCTCTTGTCTCTAATTGCTGTACTATCATGTCAAATATCCTTTCATGTAGACTTGGATTCTGGTTTCAGTTGTGCTTTTGGTCCACATACATTTATAAAAAGGCAGTTTTAAGCGTGAAACTGCCTGAAAAAAAAGGTTATGTAGGATTAGTCATATACCAGTGTTCTCATTATCCTTGTGTCTGTATTTTCATACATACTCGGGCCGCTCACATTGAGTCTGCCATGCTGATATTCCACAGTGCATATTTTGTAGTGTTATAAGTGGATATAAGCATTAAAGATCTTTATACCTGCTCTGCAACAAAAACAGAACTATAAGGGCATTGGTTCTATAAGTTTAATTTGGGCTGTTTAACCCAATATACCAGCCCTGGTGTGGAGTTGTTCCAGAATACCTCCTGGGAACACACTTCAGGGGCATGTTTTACTTTGCTTCCAACTGGAAACATTCTCACGCTGTCAGTCACAGTGTACTAGGGCGCTGTAGCTCAGCCAGGCACTTAAAACCCCTGCCCCTGTGTACCTGTTTACACAGAAAGTCAAATTAAGTTTTCTTAATTTGTTCATACATTGAAAATTTTAGAAGATTTTAGTGTGAAGATTCAGTGAAAGTTTCTAGCTTTATTACACTTTGGAGAGGTGATGAAATGAGTTTGATTTTTTTTTTTTTGTGTTTTTTTTTTTTGGTAATGCTGCAATTCATATGATTTTTTTGCTTTTCTTTCTTTTGTTTTCCAAAGCTATGTTTCTGTGCCTGAAGTCTACGTAATAAATTGGTGCATTTTAAATTGGTCTCATGCTGGACTCCTCCCCACTTTCCAGTGCCTGTCTGTTCTCACTGAGAAATATCAGTGTTGAGAGACATAACATTTATGAGCAAAAGGAAAGTAGTAGTAATAGATGCAGTAAATTAACCAGAAATATTTTGTATTGAGCTAAGAATGAGTAGTATTGTGTACTAACTGTGCCAGACCTCAAAATATACCTGTTTAACTTGTCCTTTGGGAAATACGATAAGTTGCTGTAAATAGTGAGTGACTACAGAATAATCAGAGTAAATAAAATTTGTTTTCTTAAATGGGAAGTTAGTAGATAGGAGTTTCCAATACCAGTGTAATTCTGCTAGAATACAGACAAGGGAACATGAGTGTGCTCTGCCTCGAAATATGTCCAGAAACAGGCATCAGTTACATAAAAGTTCTGGTCAGCTCCTCCAAGCTGGAATTTGTTGCATAAGTATTGAAATAGGATGTGTATTTTCCTACAACTGCTAAAAATATTTAGGAAAATCAGATTTTGTCATTCTAAAGATGACTCTCAAAGCATCATCAATTTTCTACGGAAGAGGACATTCTGCTGGAGCATGTGTCCCATTTAAATATCTTTAATATTGATAATATACATATATTTATCTACCTCCACAAACCTGCTGCTTGGGCTTCGAGTTCTGAATGAAAATGCACTATTTGTACTGTTGAATTAGAACATTTGCTGAGAAGTACAGCTACAGGTACTGGGGCTGTGAGGGGCGTTTTGTGGTGTCTATGGGAAAACCAAATGTGACATCTCTTTTGGCTTGCAGAGGTGTCAATAGAATCATGTTTCAAGACATTTTAAAATTCTCTTTTAATTCACTGTAATGGTTTACATGTATATTACATTTTCTCCTTTATTCTTTGACTTGAGTCAATACGTATCCAATGTAAGTGCAGTTCATTTATAAATAAATTGATATTCTGTCCCTCATTACCTATATTTCTAATGCATTCTGATACATTAGTAAATAGACTTGTCTGATTAATCATTAGCACATGAAAAGAATTATCTGTCTACTGCCAAATGGAACTATTGACAATGATAATAGGACCAGCTACTGTATCATCTGGAAGCTGATGTTTTACAGGAAGGCTGGAAATGGGTGGTGTTCCATTTGTACACTGAAACTGAATGACAGAAGTCATCTGTCTGGGTAAAAGAAAAATAGTAATTTCTCCATGTGCCTTCATGTATTTCTACCACTAAAACACAATAACACCTTTGTACTGCGGGTATTGATTGGACTGCTTTCATGACATCTTCAGTTTGTTATTCAGACTGAGGAAAAAAAGATAAAATGTATTTTCCTTCAAAGCAACATGTGTAAGTTTCTAGGATAATTACACATTAAAAAAAAAAAAAGAGAGAAGAAAAAAATGTACTGTCCTTCATACTGTGTCATCTTGCTAAAATAATTTGACTTAGCACATCTCAAAGTGTCACCACCCCAGTGTTTGAAACCGGTTGTGCAATTTTTCCTTTTTTGCTTGTATCATTTAAAAGCATTCCAGTACAATTACCATAAATATGCAAGTTAACTATATGATAAAAGCAGCAACTTAATTTACCAAAACATTGTGAAAACTTTTATTGTGGTTAGTACAATAACTGCTTTGTTAATGCAAAATGTTTGTAACTGGTAGTGAAGCAGTGCCCCTGTTGGGTCCAGCCCTTGCACTTTTTCTCAGGTTCTCACAAATGCATGTCTTGTGGAGTAGTTATGAAATGTTGACAAAAAAGCCAAACAGAATTTTATTAACACATCATTAGTCTTCCAACGTGTTAAAATACTACACAGTTAACATAGGCAAAAAGGTGCTACCCATATTCTAAATATTTTTAACTAGGCCTGTACACCCCTAATTGCGTAAATTAACAAGATGAGCATTATTCTCTAAATATTTTTTCTTGCACTCTCTTTACCTTTGAAGAACTGGGGACAACTGTCATTACCAGAAACTCATTTTATGAGACCTTGTATCAATACTCTGGAAAGCAGCATCTTCTGTTTTTCAAATTTAAACCAATAATGTCAGATTAAATCCTTCTTCATGTGATGTTGATTAGGCAAGTAAACGTGAATAGTGTGCTGAAGAGCAATTTCATTTGTATTTAAGACAGAATACTTTTTCTGCATCTGTGATAGCTGAAAACTTATAGACAGTCCACTATGCAAGTGAACAACATAAAATATTCAATCCCTCAATCCTTTTTGAGGGGCCTGACATATGATAGTGCTTTTTGGTCCTCCTCATAAGAAGAGCAGCTGATATCTGAATGCAGTCTAGATTTCTGGTTCTTTTTCTAATGTTTTGGGTTAAGAAATGAGAGAGTGTAAAATGCTGCCTAGAATGCTTATTGAAAAGTAACATTTTATTTGTGTGGTTTGGTTGTAAATACGAATGCAAGTGAGCAGAAATGGTATAAGAAATAATATTTTTAAACATGTCATATCTAATTTGATAGGATTAAAATACAGCTATAGTAATTAGTGTATTATCAAACACTAAATACAAAAAGAGACAAGAAGCAAGAAAAACACCCAGTCTTTGGGGAGAAAATAAAAAATATGACAGCATATGTAGGTATATTTTTCTGTGTGAGGAAGTGGCAAACTGCTACGCATAAATCAAATATATTTTGTAAAGGAGCTATTTTCAAATCCTTTTAAAATTAAATTGAGAAGAATACATCCGTATGTTAAATTTAGGGAAATTGAAAAGACTAAGTTTCTTCAGAATAAAGACCTTCAATCTCTTTAACTGTTCCCTTATTTATAACAGAGTACGAGTAAGGCCATTTATATTACTATGGATTCGCAGGATGGGGCTGTGAATTTTGCTGTATTCATCTTTGTTACTACCATATTTATAGTGTTTAGATTGCATAATATCAGTGTTTCCTAGGTTCACTTACCAGTGCTTTTGAGACTCTGTCCAGGGACCTAATTAGTGCTTGAATTTGCAGTTCTCTTGTAAGAAAAGTGCAACATTTAACATAAGTCAATGGGACTTTTACTTCTGCAAAGACTGCTGGATCAGGCTCTTACTGTACACAAGAAATATTTCAGGTCGATGGCCTTCTCTTTGCCATATTTGAAACTGAAGCAAAAAGAAGGTCATTGTTTTATGAAAAATATTAAAAATTCATGATATGTTTTGGTTTCTACACTTGGATTCCTGGAGTAAATAATACTAATGGTATATTTTCAACATGTCTCTTAGCAATTACTGTATATTATGTAAATACTAGCAGGTAGCATACAGTAAATCTACAACTGAAGAAATATTGACTTGAAACAAACTCATTTTGATTGAGAAACAGTGAACTTTTTGTGCCTTTTTACTGGTCTCAGATTCATGGTGTAACAAATCTCTAATTTCCTAAGACGGTACACAGAGAAACTGTAAAATGCCATTCTCAGCGTTCAGGGAATAAAGCAAGCAGAAAGACATTTTTACTACAATAAACAACTTGACTAAACCCAATGCTGTAAAGTGCAAGTGTGAAAATCCCACTTTAATTGTGAAAGAGAAAAAAATGCATCCTCACTATGGATAAGGGTACGCTTTCAGCAGTGCATATAGAAGGGAATAGAGCAGAGAGTACCAACATCCCTCAGTGGTGTGTGTTCATGGAAGGCAAGGGCAATAGATCGTGTTTCCAACATGACTACAAATTACTTTCCTTACTCAATGCAGTAATGTTGCTGAATGCTTTAATGAAAGGGTATTTCCAGCAAATTACCTCTTTCTGTTACTGTTTGCAAAAGAAGGATGATCTGACCACCATTCAGTGTGTTTGTGCTCAGCACATAGAAAGGTTTGAGTGAGACAGAGCAGGACCAGCTGTGTCCTGTTCAGGATAATCTGTCTGTGAGGGGGGTGCCCTTCCTTTGGGCAATTAGGTATCACAGAAGCAAAGGCTGTAGTATTTATTTCCCAAAGTTATTGATTTCTGCCTTCCTTTATCATATTTCTCCCCAAATAACACACTAGACTTGTGCCTTTGGATATCAACTCCACATGCCTTTGATATTCTACTCATGCCAAGTGAAGGAGGCACAGACAAAGAGAAGCATCTGTTCCAGAAACCCGTGGAGCCATTTCACCACCAAACTTCCATTTGTTGTAGTGATGCAGGTGCGAGTTCTAATTCACTTCTTCACATGCTGATCAGCCTTTATATGACACTGCACTTTTGATGGAATTAGTGAGTGGTAAAGTGCTCTGTGCTTTGAAACACACATTTCTAAAGGACAAGATCACATCTAACTTTTTATCCGGCTCTGATATTTATTAGATTTACATATGTGCAGTTCTAGTTTGAATTTCTCAAAGGGATCTGTGTTAAATACTCTGCTGTTTGCTTCCCAGTAAGTCATTAAATCAATCTAAGCAATGTGTGTTTGGGGTTCCTGGTTGTTTGGGGGTTTTTTATGCCTTTTAGTAATTTTTTCCTTGCTAAGCACAGCAGCTTATGTGGTGCTCAGTACCTTTGTCTTGCCGTGAAAGGTGACAAGATAAGATTTTTAAATGATACTAAATGAAATTACTTAAAAACCTGAAGTTTGCTTTGGACAACTGTCTGTCCAAATATGGGAGTAAAATATAGCATTTTGTAGATCAAAATCTGCTTTTCTCCTGCTGCTTAATGCATAGGGCATACAGACAGAGGGTTAAGTCTTTCTACTTTACTTTTCCACTGTCCTTGGAGCAAAGAAGAAACTGCCTGTTGAGAGTTGGAAGTAATTTCCCTCTTTTATCTGTTTCTTTAAAAGACTGCAGTAACCTTGTATTTAGTGAAGTGTACCTATCTTAAACAGATAACACAGATATTTTTACATTATGAAGGAGCAACTTGTCATCTCTCTAGCTAAACAGCTATTGGAAATTAGGATAGTGAAATGGAAAGTGCAACTTACGATTTGGTGTAAATTTTATATGGAAGTAACTTTATTTAGTTGATAAAAGATAGTAAGTATCTTTTATATTTGATTATGAGCTCGTGTGTCAAAGAGAGTTGAATCTTAGTTCCGAGGAGTTTGAGGAAATGCAGTATAAGGAAGAAATCCAGTGGAGAGCAATACTACTACCCAGTGTAATGGTATGACAGTCTGTTTCCATTTTATGAATGATAAGTGAAACCTGGAATTTCCAAAATCTGATGTGGAGGAAGCTTGAAGTTTGTTTAGGCAAAAGGTTTGGGTTGCTCTCTCCACCCATGATTCCTCAGCGGATTGATCATTTTGCCAGAGGGCTCTGCGTAAGATAGAAGAATGAAATATCCTAAATATTTACCCCCTGAATAGTCTCTATCCAAAACATGTGAATGGTGCAATGGTAAAGGTGGCTCTTTCAAGTGCACTAACTCTGATTTGTGAGATTTTGATTTTATTGTATTATATGTTTATAGCAAACAATTAGTTTTGTCATTATTCTTCATCAAAAGTTCTTCAAATATGTTTTTTATTTAAAAGGTAACTGTTTTTATTATAAAGGGATTAGTATTTTATTTTATAAGCCCTAGCAGTTGTTGTATAATGAAAAGGCGGCTAACCCTTAAAATAAACTAAATGCATGTTCAGTGATTAAGTGGCTTGCTTATTTCCATTGAAAAGACTATATAAATTACTTAAAAGCCACATGGACATTATTTATGAAGCTTATAGATTGCTTTCTAAAGTTCACTTGAAACTGTCAAAGGATGGGGACCTTTAAAAATTTTACTTGTACCAGATTATACTAAAATATAAAATGGGGAAAAATGTTCAGAACACCATGTTTTACTAGTTTTCTTTCAATTAGCAATAATTTGACTAGGTCATGAAAAAAGCATTTTAAAATGTTCTATTATATTGTATTTTCTGATAGTTTTTTATACTGTAGCAATTAAATACACTGAAATAAAGTGCACTAAAAATATTCATAATAGCAAAAGTAGCATGGCATTTGTATGGATTTATATTAATTAATTTAAATACTTTAAAGGTATGAGTCAACATAAAAAAAGTATCTGCAATATCAGACAATAAGATTCCACATTTATAATAACTTTAGGCTTTAGGTATCATGAGCAAAGATACACAAAAAATGCATACCAGTATCTTACACTGACTTTTATTTATAACTGTCTGTCATGTTAGAACCTATGTGACTCATCCATTATTTATCAGGAATATATTACTGATCAGCAAATATTGTGTGAAAGTTTGTAAAAAAGCATTTGGCATTATTTAAAGCTGGATTTTTCCTGTAAATTCTTGTGAGACACTGTGCTTAAGTTTACTGAAAATAAACCTTTTAGTGACTCAGTCTCCCAATTATCCTTAAAGCATTTATAGAATAAAAATGTCAGCAGATTAATTTTAGTTCTCTAGTGGGTGCTGAGCGCATTCAATTAGATTAATTTAATGTGATTAGTCCTCTCACTTTCAGGTTCGCCTCACCCCTAAGAACAGATGAGACATGTAAGTGTTGTTAGAAATTTGCTAATGGGGAAAGTTCTGTTCTCAGATGAACGAGCCAAAATTTTGATATCTAGCTCTAGTAAAGGCAATGACAAAACTCTTATTCACGTAAATACTCTAAGGAGTTCATTCCCAATTCTTGGAAACTTTCTTTAAATAGGCTTATTTGTGTGCATGCGTAGAGGAAGCTTAAATAGGTTTGTAATCTTGAACATAGAGTGTCGTATTTTGGATGTGCAGTTTCAGTAAAGGTGCTGTTTTATTTCATCTAACACATTTTGAAAAATATTCCAGTTTTGGACAATGTCCCTGTATTTTGAAACAGAATATGCTCTTTCAAAAAATAGTCTCAGCTTGAAAGTCTCACAAAACCTATAAAAATATATAAATGAAATATCATATAAATACCTAAAGATCAGGAGTACTTCATGTGAAATTCATACCAAGGTTTGATGCATCACAAACTGGTCTGTAATGTAGCTACTCTGGATTTGCATCTTTCAGTTGTCTTTATATTTGAAACATGACTTAAAATCTGTAATTTTTTTCAAAATCAAACATAACCTGTGTGTTTGTATGTTTATCTGGACTGTTTGTGGTGAATAGTTACATGACACTTTTCTATCTCAATTCCCCTCTCCTTTACTTTCCTCTTCTACTTTCATTAGCACAGCCATGGCTAAATTTGCAGGGAGGTGCAGAATTCACAAAGCAGGTGTGTTTGGAAGAAATACCCAGCATTTCCTTTCTGCAAGTGTCAAAACCACTAAATGTGTATTTAACACCCTTGTGAATACTTTCTTAAAACAAGTGTTAGTTTTTGAAATACTTATTCTTCTCTTGTTTCAGCAGAAAATAAAAATTAAAAAAAATAGATAGAAATGACCAGTCTAATGATCTTCCCAAGAAGAAAGTGTAAGAGCCCAGATAGTGTTGGACTGAATGCTGTCTTTCTAGAAAACCTTTTTTGTGTGCATAAAAGCAGCAGAATTCTATGTAAAGTGATATTTAGTTTAAAAAAGAAACAACAAAATGACAACACACAACCACATCTCCCTTCCTTCACCGTCTTTTTCATTTTCTCATTAGTGCAAAGTGCAGGGACTCAGTGACCTCTATAGTGAATAATACTGGCCAGAAGAGATGATAGAGGAAGTTATGAGAAATAGAATGATTTTATGCAAATAAACTTACAAAAACTCCAGAGACAGGTTTGTTCGTTTGGTTTGGTTTGGGGTTTGTTTTTGTTTTTTTTTTCCTCAAAGCACATAAAGAGAGAAAAATACTTACTGGATATAACTAAAAACTGATGTCTGGCTGTAACTTGAAAAGCTCTAGAGAATGCCTAATGGATTCTGGTGGGCAGAGGAGACTCAGTTCCTGAGAACTCGATAAAGCAATCCTTGAGATCCTCTCCAAAAGAGCAAGGGCAGCAGAACTGTCCAGGAGAAAAGACCCAAATAATAACAGCCATTAGTTTTGAGCACAGATGGAAGCTAAAAGGCACTCAGGAGGCAAAGGGACCAAAAAGACATCCATCACACCAGCACATGCTGTAGAAATGATATGAAGGACAAAAATAAAAGTGTTCAGCCATGGGCAAAGTTCTGTGCTATGGGAAATGGAATCACTCTCTATCCTGATGCCAGTGGCAAGTGCTAGGAAGGTTGGAGCATTAATATATCAAATGATTGAAGACATGAAGTTCTCCTATGAAGAGAAAGATGCATATAGGGTGACTTGGAGAGATCCTAGGCAAATGCATGTAAAGTACATGTACATGGCAATGAAAGCTTCCAGCTTTTTTCCTTCCAGCTGTTCCCATTAAGAAAACACACTCATGTCAATCCAGGTCTAGCTGCATTACAGAATTCTAGCTACAAAATACTGCTTATCAGCAGCAGCGATTTAACAGGAAACCATGGCCAAGTTTTGGAGAAGTACAGTAACACCTTTCTGAAGCTACTGGACAAGTAAGTAGTTAATGAAAAACTTACTAAATTGATGCATAATTATTTAGAGGGGACACAACAGAAGACAAAAGAGTCAGGAGGTTTTCACAATATCAAAGCAGTAATTCATCATATTTGTTTAAACATATTATATCTGTTTATTTTCCATGTCTGAGTAAAAACTAGACAAAATATCTGTACAGGTTAGAAAGAAAATTAATAAATGTTATCTTGCACTTCTGCTGCTCTGTAGGGACCATTGAGCAATGAAGCTCACATTGGCTACCTCCACATGTTCAGATATTGCAGGAATGAAATGTCTATTGTGTGACCTGTCCTCTCTTTGCATAATGAAACACTGGGCAGCTTTATTGTTTTTGAGTCAGTTGTTGAAGGTGCAGTAATGCAACTCTGACATGGGCGCTTCCTACGGTGACTTCAGAAGAGCTCACCAGGTGACACCAAGACCGTGAGTGCTAAATACCTGTATTGTCTTCTGCAGTGCACCACGGGAACATGCACATTGCCCAAGTTTTTTTCTTTAATTCTGATTCATTTATTCTAAGACAAAGGATAAGCCAATCTCATCAAGCCCTGAGCATAATCAAGTAGTTTCAAGCTTTGCTTTCCCTTTTCCTGCCATCAGGGATTGATGTGAACCTTCCATTGCTTCTTCAAGAAGTCAGTTTCTGACTTGCATGTTCACATCTGCTTTCTATATGTGCTGACAGAACTCAGGTGTGTGAACGAATATTTGAGGAAAACGGTCATTACATGTGATCCCCAGATCTTGTTTGGCTAACACCTGCAGAGACCATCACTTTCTGAAAAGCAGTGTGGAATAATTTCAATACTGCAGACAAGTTATTGCTAAAAGCCTATCACCTGTATGAATATTGACCCCATAACTTCTAATTACAGAATATGGGCAGAGGAGGAGATAGAATTGTAGATTTCTGATGATTGCAGGCTTTATATATAAAGGGGAGATGAGTATTGAGAGAATTACTCAAATCACAAGACATTACATTTCCCTATTAAAAATTGCTCTTTTTTCTTTATTATGACCTGATTTTCCAATGCAACTCTAATTTTTTAAAAAATCTGTTGCCATTAAAAATTAAATCCAATAATTCTTACTTTTTAGAATCTTATGAAGATATTTGTGCAGCCAAAACTAGGTGGAAGAAAAATCTTGACATTTCAATTTGCAGTGTTTTAAATTGAAATTAAGTGCTTGTTTCTTTTGATACATTCTGTTAGCAGTTCTCTTTCCAATGCCCTTTTTTTTCCCATCTATATGAGTTCCTTTCCATCTAAGACAAAAGAAAATGGGACAAAAATATTCCCATGACTTTCTGAAATTTTGTAGCAAGACATTGGAAGACCAGATGCTATAGTCTTATAAATTCAAAAGGCATTATATACAGCCAGCTGTACCAAATAAACTCAGATTTTTATACCACATTGTGGTGTTCTGTGAATCCCTATTTGTTTTCAACATCTGCTTGGACCTGTCCATGCTTCCTGTCTATTAATTATAATTAAACATATACTGGAATGTATCTTTATGTTTGAAGTTTCATCCAGTAAGAAAGCTATTGTAGTATACTGAGTGTTTGCTAAAGATAAAATTGTATTTTGCTTATGATTTTGCTGCTTAGTGGAAATTCCTTTACTTTCCTGTGTATTTATTAGCTTTGAAAAAACCCCTTAATTATAGGTTAATTGATTCAGAAAGCATTATGGAGAATAAGCTCCATATTAATATACTCTTTTTTTCCCGGTTCCAGATGATTATTTGCTTCCATGTAAAAATGTTATACTACGTGATTCTTTGATGTGTGGCCCTTCTTATCAGCAGTTCAGCATTCTTCTACCCTGCTATTCTAATTTTTATCGGAAGTTACTAACCCCTCCTCTAGGCACATCACTTAATGAGGGTTTTAATAAGGCCTTTGCATGGTCCCCAAAGCTAGTTTTGGTTTTCTATGTGCTAAGGAGACACAGTAAATTGACAGTAGAAAACTTGAAATTTAGAGTTTAATGTCCAGCTGAGTTTGCATTTTCCTGTGTAAATCCTGCTTAGCCTCTCATTTAAAATTAGAAAATCCAAGGATAAATCAAAACCAAGAACCTCAAATAGAGCAAAGCCAGAGTGGCACGTTCCTAAGATGCTGCGAATGACAAAAACCGTGTGGAAAAACCCTAAAGAGTGTTCAGATCTATCCAGGCAGGGTTCCTGCTCCTTTCCAGGCAGGGTGAGTTTTCATGGTATTTCTGAGGGACTGGTGGCATCTGAGAATATCCTGCATCCAGATCTGTTCAGCCATCACCAAAGAGAGACTCAGAACAGGTCCAGGGAGGGCTGCAGGTATTTGTAGGCGGGCAGGGAGTTTTCTTGTGGGACTGAGCAAACTGAATTTGGCTTGTTGAGCCTGACAAAACAGGGACTGATGAGAGATACAGAGCCAGCATTGTGGATGTGGAGCCGGGAGCTACTATAAACTGACCAGGAATAAATTCAGGCTGGAAATACAAGAGGTTTGTCACATGACACGGAGCAGCTCTTTCCTTGGACTGTGACCCCTTAGTTTTCTTTGGGAAAAGTTATCCCTGATAGGGCTGGGGGAGTTTTATTAGTCTTTGGGGGCTGGGCCTGCAGTTGCTGGTTTTCCTGTCTCCCTGTAGTTCAGCAAGAGGACATGTTCCCCAAGACTAGCGCTTTATCAGGGGCAGGCTGGTCATTTAAATACTTTCCTCTCTGAGGGTTTGCTATCCTATTTCTCTGAAAGCCAACTAAGGTAGTAGGGAATAATTTTTCCCCTATATTTGGCTACAACCAATGTATAAATAGTGGATAAAAGGTGGTATGTGGCAAGAAGTAATTTTTAAGAATTGAATGTACGTAAAGTGTGTAGGTTTTTCCATCCTTCATTCACTTCATTAAATGCAAAGCAAGCAAAGTTTTAAAATAACTTTAATAAGTGTTTAATAGTTCCTAACACATCTGAATGGAAATCACTATATTATCTTTTCCATGTAGGAGATACTATTAGGTAGTGATTTAAAACTTAATATTTGCAGAATTATACCTACCATGTAAATACTCAAACTTTAAAAATTCAAACACTTTTGGGGATTCCAAGAGCCTGAGTTTTCAAATATACTTTTTTGTTTTGTAAAGGTTTTCAGTCCGCTTTGAAACATATATGCGTTAGGCTTAAAGGCAAAAGGAAGACATGAGTGGTAAATTACTAGTGGCTGAAATAAAACAGTGTTTCAGGATCAAAGTATGGGCCAGCATTAACACAAGCCTTTCTAAATTTTTGAATGTTTTCAATTCTACAGCTAAAATTGATGCCAGAAGAGTTAGATTATATTTATTTAATTTGCCTCTTTTTATCATCACAAATACACTGAAATACACAGCACATAACACACTGTGCTTGTATTTCCCTGGGATGTCTGTAGTGTTATTCCCAGTGAAAACATGTGAGTCTGAGTAAAACTTTGTCTTCGAAAGTGTGAACTTGAATATACCTGGTCACCATGAGAAATTTAAAACAGATTATATTAAACTGTCCAATACGGTGTCACTGATTAATAATGATTGATTCTGTAATAACCATGCAAATGTAAACTATTCATTTATTCCAAATACGTATGAATTGGGAGAATGATATCTCATATAATCTGGTGTTAGTCTATTCACTGCATCATAAAAATTAATTTGTCTAATTAATGACATAAGTTCTTTTATACATGTATAATTCATATTAATTGATAGGTCTGCCTAAAAAGAGTACCTTTTGGAAGAAAAATGATCCTATTAGTACAAGTTTAATCCAAATCAGGGCTGACAAAGCGTGGTGCTTTCAAGGCTTATCTCTAGCTTTGTTAATTGTCATAAGCATTCTAAATTGATTATTCTTACATTAACATGGGACATTTCATTCATCAATGCTTTGCTGTAAAGAAAATTTGTCTAATGGATTTGGGTAGCAGCACTAAATAAGTGCATTGGTCCATTTTTCCACTGTAGCTACAGGGGTATTCAAAGCATATTAATTCAGTAATACTGAAAAAATTAACTGCTAAAATATATAGAAATATCATACAAAATTAGATTTCTGACACTGAATAATTTTTGTGATATTTCAATAGTAAATGAGTGTGCACACTAGCACTTTTATTGCTTTTGTATTTCACAGATGCCTTGATAAACAGGCAATGTTAATATTTCTTATGAGCGATGTTGCTTCACCTTCCAGGGCCACAGGGGCACAAAGTGTAGGATAAATTAGTTAAATATGCATTTTAAGGAGCTGCTTGGAGGAACAAAAATTATAATATAGTCAGGATTTATAATGTACAACCTTATAGTTAGCATTTTAATAATTTATTTGCAGATGATCAAGTTTATTATTGGTCAATGAAAGAGTTCAGACACAAACGGAGATTTTAGTGAAACGAATGAATTTTAGTGTTTGTTGTTCTCTCTCTGCCAGTTAAGCTACAGTTCTGATTTTTTTTTTAAATAGATTAATAGACACAGAAAATGCAACCTTTACAAATTCATCTGGTTTTTTCTCAGAATGGGAGGGATTGGCTTTCAAAAACGACACAACTTTTATAAGTATTGGCTCTGTTGGTGGAATGTACTTTATGTGCACTTTTTATGGTACTCTTGTTTCTTTTCCCCATTCACCTGATCTTTGTTTGTCTTGCACTTTCTAGCATTCTGTTAATCACTGGAAGCCGTTGTGGAATCAGATCTGTGGCAGTGCCAAGAATTTCAGGAAGCTTTTTATAGTAGTTTGCAATTGAAGGCATGCATCATAAAATGAATGAGGAGGAAGGGAAGATGTTGTCCAATAGAAGTTAAAGGCTTGTTTTCTCCAACTCTCTAATCAGTGCATACTTTTCCACTTTGTTGAGCCTATCGTTGAACAGCAATCCATAAAATGAGGCCATGCTTGACCTCCATTGCTTCTGCCATGCTTTAAAAGGATCCATGAAGGGAGGAAAAATGCTTTTCTCAATTTGTATTCCTCTCAGTATTGGTTCAGAGGGAGTAGATGAGCAATTCAGTTTAGCCTTGGAGTTTTGAGATTCATTCAGTGTTTGTATGGGACTTTGGATTATCGGTACCAAAGCTGTTTCCATGTCTGTGCTGCTTTACCTTGGCCTTCTAGTTCCACAGAGCGGGTTGGAGATGTTTTTAGGTCTTTTGTTATTCCAAAAACATAAAAAAAGAGATCTGATATGTTGATCTTTTTATTGTGTAATCAGATTTTCCTCCAGTCAGTGAGAGCTACAGATAAAAAAACGCAGCTGAACAGCTGGCTAGGCTACTTTCTTTTTTTTCAAGCACAGAACTTAGATAAAAGTGAACAGTGATGGTTTGAATTTAGTCCTATGGGAAAGGATTCTACTCTGACTGATTAATTTTATTCAGGAAGTGCTCTGTTACTCTGTAATAAAACCCTGGGAGCTATATTGTAATTGTACAGCATAGGGTGTTCAGTTTGCATCAGGCTAGGAATTAACAAAACCTTAAGCCTGTGTTACTTGCATTTAAACACAGACACTTGGTTTTTATGCAAAAACACAATGGAAAGGACCACCCTTTTGCTTGGCTTTTCTTTAATTCTGACTCGGTGAAGAAATAAACAGTACAACTTCAGTTTCATTTGAAATATGTATCCTGGCACTGTAAATTTGATTCCTGTATAAAAATGCACTTAGAATCCATAAAAAAAACCCCCTATGTACTTCTCCTTCCTGAATGCCATCATTTATAAGTATGCTGTCTTCATTTATCACCTTTGGCTTAGATCCAGTCCTGATTTCTAAATTATATATCCTAATAACTGAAGCTAGGATGGATTGCACCTTCAAGTTTATATCCATTCCTGTGGTCTAAAAAAAACCCCTTTGTTCCAATCATGACTGGTTTTTCACATCCATTTTTAATCCATATGCCAAGCATTCTCCATAGAGTTCAAATTTCAGTGAAAAAGGAACACTTCCGAAAGTTGTTCAGTTTGGTTTACAGTAGACAATGTTTGGGAAAGACAGAGATATTCCATATCCCAAAACTAAAATATACCAGATGTGCAGCTTTATTCTGGTTAAAAGCAGATCAGAAAAAGACATATATAATATTCTTTGTTTCCTAAAAGTAATTTAATATTGCTTTCAACAGAGAATATGATACTCCAATTTTATATAGTAAAAATGGAAAAAGTATCTATGATAAAGAAGGAAATGAAAACAAATTACCTGTGCTTAAAATCCAATAAAACTCAACAAATACCTTCATGTCTGATATTTGTTGAATACATACTTCCAAGTCATGTAGGAATTAATTATTATTCAAGTAGTGTCATTTACCAATCCCTGCATTTAACAGATTGTTCAGGTTGATGTGAGAGTCTGGTAATTTTTATTATTTTGAAATGAATGGAACTAACAGGTTTTTACTGGTCATTCAAGGAAGTATTATTGGGTTCCAGTATGCCTCTCATGTGCTCTGAATTGAAGGATAAAAAGCAAGGGGGTAGTTTTTCTCATTAAAACACAACAGTGAAACAAGATACTCTCATCTTCTTCCTTTACACCACAAGAAGCAGAACACAATATTTCCTCCAAATGCTTTTGTTTGTTAGGGGTTTCCTGTAAGTTTGATTGTTTTAAGAGGCAGGAGAAAGAAGGAGGAGTTGAACTTGTTGGAAGATATTTAATCATCTTACAGTTGTTATCTTGGAAGTGTCTGTAAGATATGTTTTCCCAGGCTGATGAGAAGAGCCTTTTAAGATTCACTCACCTTCAGATGTTAAACATCACAGTAATGACTGAAATATGGGACCCTCACAGGCTTAAAATACATAATCTGCTAAATTGCTTTTCCTTGTACATATCTTCTTTTTTCAGTGAGGTCAGGCTAAGTTATCCTTTATATGCCACACAGTCTTGATGTCTTTCATACAAGACGTGTTTAAGCCCATATATTACTGCCCTTAGGTTTCCAATTGTGACTAGGATTTTGCAAACTATTAGGTTTTGAATGTTTGGAGTTGGACTTCTGGGTCAGCTGGATGCAACTTTAAAAGCTCAGCCATGAAATTCACATCCTGTTACAAATTCTGACTGCAGTATTTAGAGATGTTCATATTTGGGGTTTTATTTGGGTTTTTTATTCTGGTTATAGTACAATAACAGAAACAAATAAGATTAAGGAACCAAAGCAATTCAGCTGAATTTGCCCAACTCTGGCTCCCCATTGAATAAAAACTAAAACCCATCCCACCAGGTTTGTGCTCCTGGTGAGTGTCTATGACAAAACCAATTAATTTACTGTGGAAAACATCCTTTATTGGATAAATATATACTCCAAGTGTCAATTCTGTATGACATCTGTCTGGCAATATGTGCTAAATCCACACAAAGTTCTCTTCCATAAGCATCTTCAGAAATACTATTTGCAGGAACATAACTAATACTGACTAAATGAAAAAATCAAATAGACATGTACTTTCCAGAAATACATGGGACTGATGGATTTCTAGGTTTATCAACCAGAAGGGTGAGAAAAATCCAACTGTGGCACTAGAAGGTTGTCATGTTCTTATAAATATCTAAAGGCAGAGGAGGTAATGAGGAGAAGAATCACGACGGAAAACAGGCTTGTGTTTAGAGAAGAAAACACCAGTGAATTCTGTTCTATGTTCATAAAGCCTTTGTCTCCAGCTTCTCATTTTAATTGTAATGAAGAGGGAGAAAGTAATAGGAATAGTTCATATTCTGGTTTCTGCTCTCCAAAAGTTAATCTTGAAAGAGAAATCTCAAAAGACGTTTGCATCACCCATGACTCAGAATATTTGTACTTGTTCCCGCAGTACAGCTCTCTGTGATGCTTTGGTGTGATAACACTTGGCTTGGACTCCTACTAAGAGAGTTTTCTGTGTAAGGCCCAGCAACTGACTTGCTCTGCTTTTTGTTTAGGCTACACTCTTCCACAAGATCAATCATCCTTAGGCTGGCAAGAGGGAAGTGCCTGAGCAGCCTCATATTGAGGATATCCCTCCACAACCACATGGACTCCCATTAGCTCTCAGCTTGGGCTCTCCTGACTGAAATATTGACATTTCAGAAATCAAGCAGTGATATCAGTGCAAAGTCACTAATAGGTTGTATTAACTGAATTATGTTAAATGGGAGTTGTTCCAGTAAACACTCAAGCTCCAACCAGGTTACTGTTGATGTTTCTCAGAACCAGCAGATTGGGAATTCTGGAGAATAGGTTCATGGGGATTTTTTAGTGTTTTTTCTTTGCCATGTTATTTCACTCCAATTTTAATTTTGAGCTATCAGAACACAATGGAAATTGCTTGTCAGAAATATAGCATAACTTGGCAAGAGATGCAGTAGCTCTTGTGTATATCAGGTTATTGCTTTAGAATATGACATGCCAATTGCAGCGTGCTGTGTCACAAATAAGTGATGTCATGTCTCACTGTACGAGAATTGTTATGAAATGTTGCTGCAGATAAAGGGCATTACATGACCAAATGTTTATGATCAGCCAGAAGGAGATAAAAGGTTTGCATTACCTAGGGGACAATCAGATTTTCCCTGTCCCAGCCCTAAATGAACTACCAACTTCTAATATGTTGATGAAAGATTCTTTCCCATGTTTCCCTTCCTCCCCCATTCCTTTGTAAAGCAATTTCAAAGTAAACAATGGCCTACCACCAAATAAGAGTTTACTAAGAATAAAAATTGAATTTGGTCTGCCTGTTGACAAGCTGATTGATTTGTGAGCTCTTATGACTGAATCCTCTCCTAAATGTGCTCTCATTTATCATGTGTAAGATTGTTTCAGAATCAATACCAGCTTAACACAGAAGCATTTCTGCCATAGACATTTTGAAAACAACTTGCCTTCTCAATACTGCTGCTAATTTTTTCAGGCAGAATTATCGGAACAGTTTAATTGCACTTTGCAAGTTAGCACATGCTTATACTAGGTTCTGCTTTGAAAGGATGATTTTCAAAGTAACTTCTATATATCATCTTTTTAAGAGAACAAAAATAGATTAAAATTGGATTTTCCTTCCTCTTCTAATGGGGAAATCAGATCGAACTTTCTCTAGTTGTTAAATGTGCCCTTTGAAAACCCATTTTCCAAAAATTGGATTTCTTAAATTAGCTTTTTAACATAATTATTAGCATTCTATTGGAATAAGTACCAGAAAGCAGTCTGGGAGTAAGCCTGCTTGGGTATATGCTCCGTTTCTTCCCCACTGATGTCAAGAGTTTGAAGTTAGTTTTCTTTATTAAATGCCCATGAATTCAATTTTAAATGATGAAGTTTTTAAAGTCAAATATAGTACAAGGAACGGAGAAAGGGAGAAACATTCAGAAAAAGTTCAGAGCTCTTCAAGCAGTTCATGTGTTGTCTCAGCCCTGGTGCACAAGTCTTCCTATGCAGAGATGGAGCAGGGCAGATCTTGGCTCAGCTCCGTCCCTCCCAGGTCAGGATGTGCCAGCAGCCCTGGAGGCATGGCCAGGGCCAGCAGGGAAGAGCAGAAGTGGGTTGTGCTGGACACCAGCCTGCCAGCCGTGAGGGGAGACTGGGGCAGAGGAATACTCGATGTCAAGTGTCCTCCACCTGCTTTTTGCAGTGTGTGTGCGCCTTTTTCATACGTTTTCATCCTTTCAAGCAGTACCTGTATAACAAACAGCCAGGTTGTGGAAGAATCAGTTTGGGAAAGAATTGAGAGGTTTGTCCACACTCCAGTTTAACTCTGAAAGAGAAATTTCCTTTGAGACTGTTTGAATTCGGTGTTCTGAAGCGCTTTACCTGCAGACACTCGCACTTGTGCTCTCAGACAGCCCCACCTCCCATGTGTTGATCTCAGTGTTTAGGCTGCTTGGGGTGGATCAGAAGCCTGCAGGCACTGGGTTATCAAGGGATCCAGGAGACATCCATGCTGTCACTTGAGAGCACTGGATGCAATTTTGGAAAGGATCTCCTGTGTCTTCCAGCCTACAGGCATTTCACAGGTCCTCGGATCATACAAACCTTGTCATAGATGGGTCACACTCAAAGATACTTCATTTGAACAAAAGGCCTGAGCATCACCAGATGAAAACCATCCTGATCAAAATGAACTTCTTTGCAAGTGTAATTTTATTCTATGTAAAAACATATATACATAATTATATCACATTTAGCTATCCTTATACTTCATTATATTGTATTTAATATATAATCGTTCTTTATTTATAATTAAATATATTTAAATTTAATTTATTTCCCCAAGGAGAAAAGGAAAATTGTCTTTTAATTTCTCAGAAAGTGGCTTAGCCTCTATTCAAAACAATTGATTATGCATACAGCTTTATGTGTTACAATAATGACAGCCTGTAAATATTTCTCTACACTGCTTTATAGCCTTATAGCATGTTATCTTGCTCACACAGAAAGTAAATCAGAAATTTTATTTTGAATTATGTGATCAAAAAAGCTTTCAGGTTTTACCTTGATTTTTAGATTTCTGCTGAAGTGGAATGAAATATTCAATTGTGACCGCCTTAAGTGCATGCTCTGTCTCCATTTACATCAAAAGTAGTTCTTCTGTAAATTTAGAGCAAGACACTCTCATATGATTGATTTAAATGATTTCATGGCTACAAATTAAGTTTATGGTATAAATTCAACATTCTGATGGAAAATAAAAACCAAAAGTAGTTGAAGCACTAAGACAGTGAAAGGTATTTGCAGATGTTAAATACTGGATGAAAAGATAAGCAGAAAACAAAACAAAGGAAAAGAACAAAAGAAATAAGCATTTAAATGATTATTACTGTACTGTGCATTATGAATTTGAATTAGATCTGGTGTTCAGCTGTGTTTCAATTAGTGCAGGCAAAACCTAAATGTGTTCTAGAGCCAAAGTATAAAATTTTTTAACTTCTCACTTCATGCTAAATTTTTACATGATCAACTATACTTTTAAAAAGGAATGAGTGTTATTTTTTATGAAATATTTGTAACAACCTATTTTTGTGCCATAAAGTGCTATTAGGGCTTACCTCAGAGTGGGAGATGATGATAATATATACATGCAGACAGATAAATGATTCAATTCTTACTTACAAGAACAGCTGACAGTGATTGCTTATGCTCATTTCCTTTGTGCACACTATGTAGACCAGGAAACTCCAGGTTTCATGGCCTTTCATGTTTTCCAGAGTAAATCAGTCACTCACATAATAATTATTAATTATTTCATGTTGACAGATTGTTGTACTGGTTTATGACAGTTGAAAGACCATACAAAATGAAAAAATTGCAGCAACTGATAAAATACATTACAGCAGCAGTGATAGCATAAATAATTATCAATTGTTTGTAAACAACTAGCCAGATAAATTGAGATATTTGTTGTTGAGGCTCAGCTCACTGCACTCCAAACATTCAGCTTTGTAGATTATGAAGCTAAAGGTACGCAACAAAGGTTTTGGTTCATATTACAGTGGATTTATCCAGGTCATATTTGGGTCTCTACCCTGTATATTAAGAACATATGTGGTTAAACTTTTATTATGCAGGATATACACCAGTTGGTTGTGAATTTCTGGTATTGTGCTGACTCCAATATTTAATTTCAACTTCAGCCCTCTCAGAGCTGTGGTGTTTGGAATATTCTGATTTTAATCTGAGCTCTTTATCCTGCTGTGCTTTCAAACTGGACTCCTAATCACCTAGCTGAGTTGAACTTTTCATCTGGGGAAGGCTGTGAGGTATCCTAGCCAAAGATCAAATACTCTCAACTGCTGTGCAGTGTGGAAGCGAGCCAAAGTGATCACCAAATGCATTGCAAAGCCGGAAAGGAAGCTGGGATATTCTTAATGTTTTTCTCAATTTGGAAGCTCCTCTGTAGCAGCTGAATTGGGGATATCTGCTGGACGACACAGCCTGTGTGAGCAAGCCATGGTGCAGGGGACAGGGCTCTGCAGAACAAGCACAGGGCTTGCACAAGCAGGGGCTGGGAGGAAGAACTGACCCTGCCAGCTCAGCCTTCTCGGACACTGCCCACCCCGGGCAGGTTCTGCCTCTCCACTACATTGTCTTCCAGCAGGGTTCCTAGGTGGAGGAGAGGGACAATGACAGTATTTGGTCACTGCTTTAGAGTTGAGAAGATTACCTTTTGCACTTAATTCCTTATCTGGTTGGCTAGAAGAGTATTTACTTGGAGGATCTGTTCGCACTACTGGGTGATGTGGGAAGAGCTGGAAATGAAAGAAAATATATTCTGATTCTTGGTTTGATAAAGCTCATTTCTATTCCTTTTCTTTTACTAACTCTTTTGAAACAGAGTGTCATTTTTTATGGGTCCTGTGTTAAAATAGGAGTGCTGAGCTCTTGTGATATCCACGCAGTATTATTTGGAAACAGAGTGCTCTATTCCATACTTCAAAAGCAACTTTGTCTTTCTGAGTGGTTCAGCTATTAGCAACAAGCCACTGATGCTTTTCTGCTTAAAAAGAGTCTACAAAATAAAAATGCATTGTGCTACGAATCACATAGACATTGAGTTTCAGTATGCAGCATTATATATATGTGAAGGTTGCTACACAAAATAGTCCTATTTTTTTTTTTAGATGACCATAATATGTCACTATAATCAGGAAGTCTATTCATTTATAAACATATCTTATCTTTAGCATCTCAGTCATATGCAACTGAGTTATTGTTTGTATTATGTAGATGACTCATTTCCCTTTCAAGGATGTGCAAATCATATGTCATATACAGTATCTGACCTTTCTTCTTTCAGTGTCCACAGGCCACCATTTGATTATTCAAAGAAATGCTTACAGTAATGATAACAATGTCAAGAAAAACAGTGCAGGAAAGGAAAAGTCCCTTAAGGATGGCTGATATTAAATATATGCAGTATTAAAATATTAGAGCGAAAGCAATACTGGGAAAAGTTTAAAATAATAGTAGTAGGAACTACTTGGAAATGAGGAACAGCATGCGAAAAAGCAGTGTGGAGCAAAATGTCTAAGGAATCCAACTTTTTCCAGATGAATTTCAAAACATGAAAGTACTGCCTTTGTGAAAATGTGAATTCAAATGGGGAGGCTGTAGCCAAGACTCAGCCCTTACTCCTGCAATGTAAATCTACCGTGGTTTCAGATTGCACATCAGACAATGTCCTTTTGTGATTTCCTCTCTTGAATAGACTTGCAGAGTTCTGATTGCTTCATGTCAGTGGTTGTCTCTGGTAATACCTTTGAAGGGAAAGAGATAGGGTAAGGGGATGTCCCTGGCAGTTAGCTGAGTTTTTCCTTTTTCCAAGTCTTCTCTAACCACAGTCTTTTGCAATGTCATGATACTACCAAAGATATCCCCTCAGTTTCCTTGGCACCACTCCAAAAATAACACATCGACTTTTTGGGTATCAAGTGTTGGCAAAGAACAGGGAACTCCAAAGTCACTTTTCTCTTAGATTTGGTAATGGGTGTCTGTGACAGCTGAGCAGCAGAATAATCCAATTGTGCAGCCCATGGGACTGAAACTGGAGTCCTGTGAGGTCTGCACTGAGGGCCAGAAGTTACTGGGAGAGTGTGATGCTAAGCCAAGAGCAGAGCCAGCTCAGCCCAGGAGCTCTAGGCATGGCACAAAGGGGGCTGGGAAAGCTCATGGCTTCCTCTCTACAAAGCAGCTGCTTTGCCTTCAAGAACAGTGTGTTTGCTTGGGGTGGTTTCGGGTGAATTTGATCTGCTGAGCTCAGACTGGCCCCACAGGGAGCTGCTGTGAGTGTCCGAGCCCCCACGGCACAGCTGGACAGTGACAGTGACAGTGACAGTGACAGTGACAGTGACAGTGACAGTGACAGTGACGTGGCCGCCCTACCTGCGGTGACTGCGCATTGTCCGCAGCCCTGCTGGGGGGTCCTGCTCCTCTCTCTCATAACAAGCAATGTTTTCCACAGGGTGGGTTTTGTTGTTTGTTTTTCTTTTTTAATATCTTTTAACTTAATTCCCATTACTGTGACTCATTCTGCTTTGCTGGAAAATCTGTATTCTTTTTTTGTATAAAATCTGTTTATGACATGTGTCCGGACAGCATATAAACTCCTGCTGAATCCCACCTGTGCTTTTAATCTTCTTGGAACTTAAATATTTTATTAGCAATGGATATTATTGCAACGATTTTGGTGTGAGTGATTTCCCAATTTGCTAATCTTACTATTAAAATTAATATTTAGGTTTTATATCCTTGGAATGGGAATAATGATGTTAGTTATCTGATGTTTATGTCTTTCAGTCACGAAAATGTTCCTATTTAGGCTGTAACAGGCCACACACATGTAATCACAATAAATAGCATCTAATATGTTTACAGTAGTGGAAGGATGAGGTTAACTTCTGTTTTCATATTGATGGACTCAGCTGGACTTGGAATACTATTGTTTACAATTAGCTACATTTTTGTTGTTGTGCTTTACCCTCAAATTAAATCTTTATTTCATCAACTAACCCTAGGGATTCCCTGTTATAATCAATGTAATAAGCAGCATTAGTTGATAGCCTATAGCTGATGTTCATTTGTAATTAGGCCTGTGTTTAAAGAAGAATAATTTTCTGAATTTTACTGCAATAATTTTCCTTTATATTTATTTATGAAAGGCAGGATTAAAAGTTGACTATGGTTTGTCTTGTCTCCACATGCCTTTAAAGCAAGGTCATTTGATTGGGACAGCATTTTTCATTGTCTATTGTAAGCATAATTTTGGAAGGGAAATTGCTAACAGTCAGTATGGGCTGAGCACCTAACTACCAAGTACACATTCAAAAATCTGCCCTGCTCCTTTGTCAGATGCTTGCTAAAGACACAGCTACCCGTGTAAGAGCAGAGCATATGGCAAGTATCAGTGACACCCTAGGAAACGGGGGAAAAGTAGGAGCAAGATGCAATGGGTCAGGGCACAGATAACAGCCAAGTCAGGTTCCACTCGATGAAAAAAAATGGCCAGAGGCAGATGTCCTGCAGGAATTAAATATAAATCTTTAACTGCTGTTCTCAGAATGCAGGTGACCCCCAAAGCTTTTTGTGTACAGTGAGCAAAGGGACATCTAGTGCAAGTTGTTTAGCAGACAAGTTATTAACTTTACCCTTCTTTGACCATTTTTGTAAATTCCTGCCTATGTAGCATTAATGTAAATCTGATGAGGTGATCTGTACAGTTCCAATCTCTGATGAAAATGATCTTATAATAAGTTTTAATCTCTAAAGCAAGATATAAACAAAATCACTTCAGAAAATAAATGGAAAGAGTCTTTATGAAGTATGTTCTTGATTAGTCAAGAGGATCAGCAAGCTCAAAGTGGCCCAAAACTTTTGGTATATTTTGTACATATTGTCAGATTAAGCATACTTTTGATAAAACAGAATGTGGCATATCTGTGTGCTTCTCAGATTAGAACATTTGTATTTAGGAAAAGAATAAAAGGAGAAAGGAGCTGACAAGAAAGCTGATGGATTATTTAGGTATAGGTGGCTTGAAGCATTTATCTGTGTGAAACTCAAGACAGCCCTGAGAAGTTGCTCTGGAAGTACAAGTTGTCCAGCTTGCACAGTTAGTACAGTGCTTTATTTTGATCCAGCTTTCACCATGTAGATTTACTCCTTGGAACAAGATTAATTTCCCCTAAAACCACTGCTAATACTCTCAAACCTCCTGCTTATGTGACTGGTTTCCTGCATTTAACTCTGGGAGGAAGTGCCGATCCACCCCTTCTGAGACTTTGGTTAACACTCCTTGCTGCCAGCTCATACTAGGGCTGGGCAAGCTGAGCTCAAAAATAAATGAACTTTAGCTGATAAAGAAGAGAAAATCTGTAATCGAGAAGTGTAAAGGTGCAAGGAGGAGATTCATTAATCTGAGTTGTGTTGGTAGTTACACAATGTGTAGGATGCAAAAGGATCATCCTAGTTTGCATGGTTACTCATATGCATTTTATTCAAATCTAGTTTAGACAAAAGGTATGTATACATCAAAGACTGATAAAATAGTTTGCAAGGTGCAAAGCTCAGTCTCTTACACAGTAAAGCTACTGGCAGAACAAATTAACCTGCTGCACTGGACCCAGAGGAGGGCTGTTCACTCCAAGCTGTGAATGCAGGATACATTTCACTTGAGAGACCTGAGTTCTTCCTATCAGATTGCAATTCTGTGTACTCATATGGTTCCAGTAACATCTATTTCTCTGTGGCTGATGATTTAAAACTCATAGATCAGGATCTCCACCAATTCTTCCTAATTCTGTTTCAATCTGTGTAGACATGTGGGAAGGCAGATGCATATATATACACACAAATGCACAATGGCAGAGATGCAGGCCACAGGAGAGTAGTAAAAAAGCATAAAGTGTTTCATCTGGAATAGGTCCAAATCACTCTGATACTGACCTGATGTAGGTGCCATCTTCTCTAAGTGACATTAGTAGAAAATCCCAAGTGGTAGTGCAGAACTGTGCTTATTGTGTGAATTGGGTGGAATTTTGTGGACCACAAACTTGGAAAAGCTAAATGGAAGAACTTAGTCTCTTCGTTGCTATTTAGGATTGTGCTTTCCAGTACTAAGACACAGATCTTCAAAAGTATTTGAGAAACCTAACAGAATAAAATGAAAAACAAGTAGAAAAATGGAAGTGAGATGCTGAAATGTCTTTTGGGATTGTTTGAGATATAAGTAACTGTGTAAGGACAGTTGTCTTGGATCCATTTATGGATATTTTGCTAAAGCTGGTTTTTACACATATGGTCCTGAATTTCTCTAAGAAAACAATTGCACTTACCCAAAACGTGAAGCTCAGGGAGAATTGGTTCTGCAAAGAAGCCTCTTTTCTGCCCAGTAAGGAATTACCTTTTCATATAAAGTTGTATTTTTGAATCCCAGCTATGCCTAGAAACATCTTATTATTTCAAATTATTAGCCATTAGTTCAAATGAAAAAAAAAATTATATGACTGTGATTATGAACAGAATGTGAAACACTTTTTTTGTGGTGAGTAGTTTTTGTGCTGTGACTAGCTGTTGTGAAGTCAGTGAGGGATAGATCATGACTTGGTGCAGCCATTCCCCTCCAGTGCCTGGGAAGACACTGGAACTGCACATGTGAGTAGCTGTTCACTGCTGTACTGAAGGGACTGACAATCTCACCTTCAGTGACAAAGTGCGTTAAAATCTGGGCTTGACAGTTCAGGAAACATTTACATGAGAATGAATTAAGCAATTTATGCCAGATATCCACAGAAGGCCTTGAAGATCTCATAATCATGTGAGGAAATGTGCCTCTCAATTTGGGAGGTTTAAATAAAAATAATTTAATTTTTTTTCAGGTAACACTTTTATAGCATGAATTTTATAATAAACACAACAGCTGCAGCAAGATTGTTTTTCTTGCTGTAAGGCATAGGAGAGAATTTGCCAATTTTCTGTCTCAAAAAGGTGTCTTCACATCTTGACTTAGCCCTGAATATTTCAACAGAGTATATAATAACAGACTTGCATGTTTTAAGATTCTATAACATTATAATTTAAAAAGGGAGGAAGGAATTGTGTATCATCACAGAACTGTGATTTACAAAGACTAGTTTTGGATATGTTGTATGTTATTTGGTTTATCATGACTGACTTTTGCTTGGCCTAGGTCAGAATCTGTGGCCCTTAAACAAACTATATTCCCTTGATGAACCTTATTAAAGGAATACAGAAGAGTACATGCTAACTATTGCACTTGATTCATTCTCTGCAAAATGCATTCTTTGCCGAAGTTTCTGCTTTCACGAATGGGAAAGAAAAAGTTAATGTAGGGGAGAGATCTCCTGAATCTGCAATTTCATCTACAAATAAAGAACTATTTGCCATGGCATGTAGGGGAGTTCAAGAGCACCAGCCTGTGTTTTACATTAGGACTTTTTAAATGGCTTGAACATTGTTTGAAATGAAAAAAATAACAAGAGCCGGCACAAACACCAAGAGCATCTTCAGTACTTAAAATGCCTTTTTTTCCCTAAACTTCTATACTTTCAATTGCTGCATATTTAAATTAGTGTCTCCTGTCTCTAATCACTGCTTGAGATGATTTTCGGGTGCAATCATCTGAAACAATGACGGTGAGCTTTTCTGTCACATAACCAAATCTCTGCTAGCTGGGAAACAGGAGACGTACCAGATAGCTAGGGAACGACAGAATCCTGGCACTAGCTTGTACATGGATGTTCCCAGAAGAGTCTGCTGCACCACTGAAGGGCAGTTCAGGTATCAAGTTTGGGTCCTGAGGTGTCCAGACTCACTTTTACAGATGAAAATGAGCAGCTGCATTCATGTGCCACTCTCAGACATCGAAGTGCTTGGGAATTGCATAAAGTTTAAACGTTTCAATCTTGGTTTAGTACATGCAGAATTCCTGTGTATCCTAATCACAGAATGCTCTGAGTAAGGCAGTGAGCACCTGTGTGGGACTTAGTGGCTGGCTGGGTTTGAACCACAATGGTAACGTAGAGACATTATTTTTACAGTGCCCTTACCAGTTGAATAAGTCACTTGGGAAGATGAAATGAGGTATGAGCAGGATGTCTGTTGTTGACAAACACTCTGCTCATAGGAAGAGCAGAATAAACATTGGCTTGCAGCTTTGTCTCCGTGTTGCATGTCGAACACTAATCATCATAGCCTGGTATTTTCCTAAACCAAAATGGCTTCACAGTCATTAAAGTAATGGAAAATCTTTACAAGAACTTTCACAAAAGGATATGCTACACGTTAATCAAACTTATGGCAGCTGCTAGAAGGAATTGTCAGTTTCTTTTATGATGAAAATCCACATGGGGACAATTCACAATGCTGGCCAAGTTACAGGTGTCACATGTATAAAACATGTAGTTGGTTTAAGATTTAATTAGGACTTTCTTCTCTGATCATAACACTTTAAAGGAAAAATACACTTAGGATTTAATTTTATTTGAGAGTGGTTATTAATTTGATGTGATTGATGTTAAATGGGAATTAAATCATAAATGTGATTATGCTTGTGGTTGGATGTTGTCTCAGCAGATTGTTTCTGCTTGTCACTTTTGAATGACTGGTGACGTGATTTGGCATGTTGATTTTTATTATTGCTCAAAGATTTCACTTTATCATCATTTGTCAGGAAACTGATTTTCGTCTTAGTCCCATTAATATGAAATCTGTCATAACTACATTAAGATAGAATTGTTATCTATTGCACCTATAAACCCTAGGCTAAATTTTACTCCCAGGAAAAAGACAGCATAATAGTACAGAGGGGAAAACCAACCAACTCACAAAAAGTAAATCTGGAATGTGAATACCAACAGATGAGAGTAATTTTTTCCCCCTTTAATTATGGTGTTTATTTCAATTTATGTGGCTAAAACAGATTTCAGGGATGCTTACACCTGAACTGGAAACTCACTTTTCAGTGATGGAGTGGGTAGGAAAAATTAGTAAGATGAGGAATTCAAAGATGGAATAAGAATGCTGTACCTTTTAAAGATAGTAATTTACAAGTTTAGAGAGGCAGTCACTTTGATTTTCCTGATAGGAAACAGGCTTTTGGCAAAGATAGCAGAGAATGACACACCGTTTCTGTGGACCTCCTCCCCATTTTGGTTCAAAATGCACATAGAGGAATTGTGGGATTTCTGTCACCTTACAGAATGGACCCAATGTCCCTAACACATCTGCTGCCCTCCTTCATCCAGAGAATCTCAAAGACTGCTTGGTGCAATATGCCCTTTTATAATCCCAGTCGAGTCTGAAGCCTGCAGGTCAATTAAAGGGATTTCTGTGGTCTCACTTCAAGCCTTACATTTGTTGCTCATTTGCAGTAACCAGTGTTCTTCTCTGGTACTTATTTGATGCCCATTACTGTGATATCTGAGAACAAAGATCATTGAGAACAGATACTATTTCTACCAGAAAACCGAGTTTTGTATTGTTGTAGGAGCAGAAGAATCCTATTAATCCACAAAGCACATCAGAGTACATTGCACACAATGCAAGCCATGTGCACTCTACACAAGCCTCAGCTCACAAGCTGAGATAGCTGTGACATATCCCTCAGTCTGAAAAATAAAAAGTAAAGACTTTTTTGGTTTGTTTTTTTTTGTTGTTTTTTTTAGAATTTGGGGGGAAAAAAACCAACAACCAAACAGTTATTTAAAGCCAAAGTTTTGCTTTCTGGCTTAAATTTGGGTATAGAAATAAGCATAACCTTGAAAACTGATGTTTTTTTTTTTCTTTGTGATCCCTGCATTTGTATTAGTCTCAAACCTAGTATCTGATTTGTTAGAACTATCTTTATTATGGACAAATTTATAGAATTTAGACATCTTCCTGCTTGATTGATCCACCACCTACTATCAACCTCAGAGCCACACTGAGCAGGATGTGCCATCAATTGCAAGTGACACGCAGCAGGACAGATGTGGTTTCTGGGTGTCCAAGAGCCAGTGTAAGATAGGATATCATTAAATGAAAAAGGAGTTGATTTTTGTACTGAGAGTGCTAATAATTTTACAGGTCTTTTAAAATATGCTTTTTTAGATTCAAGAAATTGGTCAAAGTTAAAGTTTTCTTGCAAATTCTTTAGTTAAAAAAATATACCGGTTTTTGGCAACAAAATTTCACTTTAAAAGTTCCTCTTTAGTGTTTAGTAAAAAATAATTAAAAGTGGCAAACTTCAGCAACATGCAAAGAAAAGTAATATCTCAAGAACATTAGTTGTCTAAATGGCTGAATATGACAGATTATGCAAGAACATTTTCCACTAAAGAACCCATTTTCAAACAGAGTCTTTCAATTTGATGCAGTGAGTCTCTGAAACTCAGCATCAGTCACATTAGACTACAGTTCTGTTTTGTTTAGAAGATCTGTGACTTCAAATTTACAGAAGTAGTTTTTGCTAGCAAGCATTAACTGTATCAGAGAACCAACGAAGGAAGGGGTTAGATTCTGCACTGTTGGTACAGAAAAGAGGAGAAAATTCGATTGAAATAAGTGGAATTACAGAGGAGAAAAACGAGTCAGAGATCAGAATCAAGACTTTATTGAAAAAGCTTATGATGTTGAATATTAAATTAATCTAATTTGCACTGTCTGATGGTGGCCATTAGTGCCTGAAGTAGAGGCAATGAAATGCTAATGTGATTAGTTAGCAACACTAAAAACAACCAGTACATTTTTCCTTTGATTGTCTGTGTGTTTAAGAATATTTCATTACTTCTGCTTCCTTTGAAATAAGGGTAAGATATAAATCATAGGCACAGATATAACTAGCGGTTGTGACGTTTTGTTACAGAGTTTTGTATTATGAATCATAAAATATTGCTACAATTTTCCAAACTGTTAAACCTTAATTAATATGAACCCACAGGGACCACCTTGATGGTTCATAATATTCTGGAAACTCTCCTCCTACAGTAGTAGTTCATATGGTTGAAGATTGCTTTATAATTTACAGAGAGTGATCAATTATTAGAAATGAAGCCAGACAAATTAATTTAATATAAATGGGGTTGTATGGAGTTTGACTAATTCTTTTTAATTACCTATATGTTATTTTTTCAATAGTCTAACAAAGGGAACCATTATTTTTCCCCATGTACAAATTCATTAATCTCATTACCGTGCAGTATTAATATAATTTTATCACACATTCCAGAAGTGCAGCACATTGACAAACCATAATGAATCACAGCATTAGTGTACTATCACTACATTAATTTCAGGACATGCTTTGCTCATCTGCAATTTACGTTGAGACTTAGTATAAAATGAGCTGAATAAGCACGTAATTATGACATCTGCTTCTTTTCAGGTACCTCTTTGTAAATCAGTGACAAAGGAATAACAGGTTTAAATATGTGTTAACACTCTGATAGCATGTATAATTGCAATATGGCAATGTGTAATGAAGATTAAATTAGACTGCAGTGTACCTGACATATGCGAGAGCATAATTGAACTGCAATAATTATGGAATGAAAAAGACTATAAAGTACTAATATTTCAGTTCAGTAAGGTAAAACCAGAGTAAAGGAGAAATATTATTGAAATGGTAATGCAAACAAGTACATTGTTTTTATAAGGAAACGTTATTTATGTTCATAATTTTTATCTTCAGTATCCCTAACATGTTCTTGGTGTTAGGTAAAGTTCTCACAGACTCTCCTGTTTTGATCCTTCTTGGATTTCAGGTATTTGTGCCTTTCATCGCTACAACAGCAGATAATGCCCACCACATATAAATGTAATACTGCTGGTGAGGGATTTTATGAGACTGAGAAACTGAATTTCACACATCTACTGTGGTAGAAAACAGTGATTCACTGAAGCCATGGCCTCCAATCAGGGGGCTGAGGAAGGGTTATATGCTTTGTCCTGTAGGACAGACAACCTGAAACATATGGGAGATCAAACTGTAAGCCAGAGGGTATGGCAAATTATTAACTGCATTTTAACTGAAGTCATTATCACAGAACTGCTAAAATATTTATTTTAGATGTGTATCATGCTATATTTCAACTTCAAATCACTTGTGGAGAACAATAAATTCTAAAGGTTAGTAGCAGAATATTAGGGTTTGTGTTAAATGTTCTTATTTGAACAAAAATATGCAATATATATGAATGTGACTGGTGAAGTCTGCAGTGTCATACCATGTTTACATTATAACCTAAATTATACTACTATAATTTAAGCAAAAGTGTATTTGCTATATGAACACAACAGATGTTGATATATATATAATAAGATATTATATTTATTAATTCATTGTTATATTAAATTATTCTCCTTGTCAAAATGACTGCTTACATCTTATAAAAGACAAAAACCTATTCATGCTTATGACAGCATTTAATAACACTGTAAATACAATCTGTGATCCCTTTGTCATGCATTTGTGTACATGTGTGCGCATACCCTGTGCATACATGAGACTGTACTATATTTCTTCTAAAAAATGATGTGTCTAGGAATTCTGTAGCTTCTGAGACTTTCTTCCGAGAGCAGCTTTTTTGAACTTTCTTCTGACATCAGCTTTTCTCTTGTTGTTACCAAGCTGGAAAACCACAGTTCCTCCACACGTTTCACACAGAGATGTGTTAAAAATAAATTTCAAGCTGCATAAAAGGATTTCCAGTGAAGCCATCAGAGCCTGAGCAACAAATAAAACAACATGCGACCTTTCTACAGAACCTGGTGACTTTTTTCAGCTCATGTTAGATTCGCCTCTGTCAGAACTCTGTGGCTCCTGTTATCCAGCCGGCTGAATGACTTCCCCTGCGATGCCCCAATAAAGGCGTGCTCGGCAGCCAGGCTGGCTGCGTCACAGAGCAGGTTTCAGCTGGACAGCAGAGGCAGGTTTGCTTGGAATTCCTCACACAGGAAGTTTGCTGAGCTTCCCATGGCCAGCAGCCACAGAGTCTCGTTTGGGTTGGACTGGGCCCTAAGAAAACACACTCGGGCAAATATTTTCAGGAATTTCTCTTTGAGAATCTTTCTAGTTTTCGGTGTCTAATCTGTAGCTACACGTGCACACTCATATCCACACATGCACCCATCCTTCATTAATTAGCAAAGACAACTTAATCACTTTTACCAACTAGACTTTGAGTAGCCAGACATGAGGAGAAAGGTAAATAATTTTTTAATCTCGAGGATGAAATTGCAGAACGTTGTAGCTCTGTAGTGCTACCTCTCACATTGCCAAATTTTCATATCTCCTATCATGTTGACTCACTGCTAATTGGTATCATGGGTCTTAACTAACAAAATTTCCATCTGATGATGAATAAAAACTTTAATAGACGTGTATGAAATTAGACCAGAAAACTTAAAACTGAATTTAAGGGTATGATAGGTTTTTTTTCTGGTGATCTTAGTCAAGAAACAGGAATATTTAGATCTTAATTACCATTATTTTAGGACAGATAACATAATTTAGGATTAGAGGAATTATTACCAAACTTGGACTCTTATGGCTTAAAGCAGGATTTAGACAACACTTTCTATTAAGACTGGTAAAAAGAGTAATACAAGGCAGAATGGATTTTATTTGTTATAATAATACATATAACTCCTGGGAAACAGAAATTTCAAAGATTTTTTTGTAAATTTGCTATGTAAACAAAACACCAGTATTTTTATAAAGGTAATTTCATACCAGGATAAATATAAGGTTTGTTTGAATTAAATTGTCATAATGAGGAAAATACAGAAGAATTTTAAGAGCTGTAACTTATGCTGAAGTTTTGGACAGTAGGCTCAATAATGCCATAATCTTTTTCTGATATGCTGGAATAAATAAGGAAAAAATATAACCTAAGCAATTCTCTAACAGTCTTTATGAATTGCAATATCCAAATTAGATTGAAAAAAAGTGCCTGCTTATACACAAAATCTAATTAGTCATTATATTTACAGGAATGACAAACCTTCAAACAGTTCTACTATCTAAAAATTTATAACCTACGAAATATTTTAGTTATGTTAATGCCACCTGAATATTGGAAATTAATAAGATGATTTGTTTTTAAAGTGAATTAACATTGAATAAATTTAAGATTATTTTATTGGAGGCTAAAGATATTTTAGGTTCTTTTCTCCACAAAAATGCAGGCATTTTCTCCATGGTACACTTGCTAGTGCATTGTTTTATTTTGTTACAGAATTTGCTGGATACTGGAGAGGATCTACACATAATTTCCTTTCTTCAGCCAGTTTAAGGCATCTTACTTTCAAGAAGTTTTCCTGATATTTCACCTGCATTTTTCCTTTTTTACGTTAATCTTCTAACTCCTAGTTGTATTCCATGAATACCGTGAGATAATTCTTTTGTCTTATTTGTGTGTTTATATCTTGAAATATTTATAGACTGCTACCATGCCTCATATCCCCTACCTAATCATTATTTGGCCAGTCTGTTACCTCTTTTAAATCTTTCCTCATAAATCTCTTTCCCTTCACTAACCTCCTTTCATTGCTTTTCTCTAAATTCCCTTCTTTTCTCCCAGTCTCTCTAACAGTGAGATGACCTGTGCTGGACACAGAATTCCACGTGTGATTGTCTCCCAGCCATGTTGACGTTGGCCAGTACCTCACTGCCCCACGCTGGGATGCTCTGCACTGACAATGTAAAATTTTAGTGGGGTTTTTGGTGCTTTTTTTTTTTTTTTGTATTTACACACTTCTCTTTGCAACTGATATCCTATTAAGAAACAGCATTATGAATCTTTATGTTATTGTTTCTCAGGTTTCTCTCTTCAAGTTGGATACATGTTTATTTGCCTTGAATATATGAGCAAATAAACACCACGCACACACACCGATCTATCCCCATTGCCTGACATGTTCGAGTTCTCTCCCTTCTCCCTCCTATTTCCTAATGGGTACAGACCTAAGTTCTAGGGCCATCAGGAAGATATTAATGTTACTTCTGCCCAGGATGTCCTGCCTCTTTTCTGAATACACAAATACATGGGTTAATTTACGATCGAATCTTTACAGTATAATTCTGCAGATACATAGCTCATGGGCCTGCCCTCCTCCTATCCTTACATGTTTGCTGCCTTTAAATACAGTAATGTGGTTTGGGGAGCTGAGACAGACAAAAAAAAAATATTTTAACAAGCTTATATTTTATCCATTTCAGTTGCTAGAACTAACTCCCTGTGCAGTCCCAGGAATATGAGTGCTGCTGTAAGGAAGAGGGAGAGGAAGCTTGGCCAAGGCAGGGGCAAGGTAGACCAGTAGCATCTCTGATTAAATTGGTCTAAAATCACAAGCAAACTGCTAACATTAACAGCAGCTGGTCACAACAGATATGCATTATTAGATTTCATAAAGAATAATACTCTAGGTAAATGGCCAGTTTAGTCATATATTTTCCTTTGTATTCAAGTGTCTGTGTTAAAATCTCTTTTTTCCTTACCTTCAGTAATCATATTGTATATTTATTAGATAAAATCTAGTCAGTATCATACGCTGAGGGTTTTCTTCTCTTTGTTGTGTATGTTCATTACTGCTTCATGCATATGGTTTAACCAAGTAGCTTTTTTTCCATCAGACAAACTTTAAAAGAATTTGCATATATATAGCAGCTTTAGTAAATGAAATCTATGTAGATTGATGGATTTTCATGACTCAAAGTAGTGGCCAAATTCTTAATTATTGCAGCTGTAAAAATATTGAAATATGGGACTTTTCAAAACAGCTTTATTAGTTTCAATGCAGTGTTTAGAAAGCTCTGCTTTTTGTTGAGCAATAATCTAAAAAAAGAGGCTGACTTTCTTTTAATGGAGTCAAGTTTTGTCTTTTTTAGTTCGTAAGTCAGCACACTAATATTCAAAGTATTTAAAGATGTCATGATGACTCTGACTTGTTGTAGAAATAAATAAAGATGGAATCCATATGTTTTTCTTTTGATGGATTAAGGGCCATGTTTACAACAACATAAGTTTACACTGTTGCTGCCCTCAAGTATTCTGTAGACCTTCATGGGTCAGCTCCTGCAGAGGCTCATTCTTACTCAAGGGTACAATTACAGTAACCATTTCCATGGTTAGGGAAACAGTCTGTTCTGAATAGAACATACAAAATGATGCTGATGTATTGGTTTTTTTAAAGCCACATTTTTTATATTTGAGAAGAACTTTTTTTTCCAATAGCAATCCCTCAGTCCTTGATGGCTTACTATAGCTATAGATTAGCATTCCTCAAATATCATTAAAATATATATGTTCATTTTAATTTGAATTGAGATTGTTCTTATGTCACAGATAATACAGAGGCCTATTTTTTTAAAGGATGTGGAGTCCTCATTTTACAGCTGCTATTCTTCATTTATTTTAGTGTCTTGAAATCTTCATTGCAGCATTATCAGTGCTGCAAAGGCCACAGAATGAAGCTGTAAGCAAATGGTTGTCTGATTCAGAGAACAAATTTAGGAGTCACATCTCCACTGGCTGCCTTTGATTTTCTCTGGAATTAGCAACAGATTAATCTGGACAATATTTTTACAGTGTTCGTGATGTATTGAGATAAATGTTGAGATCTTGCACATGTTTATAAGGTCAAGTTTAACAACGTATACATTTATTCCTGTTGGTGTTGCCAGCTGCAGTTTGAAGAGTCCTCAGTCTTGGTGAGCAAATGGTATTGGTGTTTATAGAATCCATTCCATAACAGGCAAAAATATTTGCTGTTGATCACTGCCAACTCTCAGCTTGCGGCGGGCCAAACTCACCTGCAAGGAGCATTGCTTTACTGCACTGATGATACTGAGTTAAGTGGAGGAGGCTGTTCTAGCACTTCATATGGGTGTACAGGCCAGTTTGACAAACAGACTGGCTCAGTTTCCCAGCCTCTGGAATGAAAATCTGCCCTGGCTGAGGCTCTGTGTATTCAATAACTAGAGAGCAACACAGAGTTCTCATCCCACAGTTCCCTACAGGCCCAATATGGCAAAAAAGAGAGAGAGCTCTAAGAAATAACCCAAACTGTGGAGCACATTTCTGCTGAAGGCCCATCAGGAATATCTTGGTGCAGGGTGGCTCATGAGCTTCCTTGCAGTGTCGCAGCTTTGTGTATTTTGCCCTTTTCATTCAAGAAATTAGAAGTGTGAAAGTGAGCAGTAAGTTAGATTCTGGGTAGTACTGACAGAAGGTGTCAGCATGCTTTGTATGTAAGATTAAAAATTACTGTAGAAATACTATGTAAGAGGATTATAACTGTGGAAGCAGCTTCAGTAATGGAAGAGAGGTTTTCTTTCCTGCAGTGGATTAGGAGATTTTATTCTGAAGGTAAATGGAAAAGAAATAAATGGTATTTCAAAGACAAGAACATTCTCTTAGCTTTAAGGAGAGGGTTGAAAGCCAGGCTATCATCTGGGATTGCTTTCTTAATTTATGCATTTGCAGGTACTACATATTTGCTGATCAGTCTATGCTCTCCAAAAAGCCTTTCATGTTCTTGAGGGGCAAGCCAAAAACTGATTGTGAGTCAGATACAGAGCCTGTTTCTTTGAGCGTGCTGAAAACCAAGTTCTTCCTTCGTGCATTATATGTTTTCTGTGGGGTTTTTTTCAAATTTTCTCCAGAAATAAGTAAGATTTGAATAAAAGTTTGTTTATTTAATTTTTTTTTCTTTTTAACAAGTGTATGGGCATTTGTACATGATGAGTTTAGTTTGAACTCATTTCGAATTATAATTTTTTACTTGGTGAATTTGTACTGATGGAATTCTCATATATTTGAATATTTTGTTCACTTTTTCTTGTTATTATTTATTGTTTTCGAGAGTAATTTTCAATGACTTTTAATGGTTTTGGCTACTGTAATCTTAAAACAGATCAAAGGACATTATTCCTTGCCTTGCAAAATTTGTTATATTTACAAAAAGAGTAGAACTACTGAGGAATTCTATTTCTTAGACATAAATATATTATGAAATTATAAATATCTATCTAGAGAATCAGGAGTTACCTGGAAATATTCAAATACGTTGTGTTCATCCTGTGTGCTGCAAACAGGACTTCCGAAAAGCAGCTGCATTGTGAAATGTTTCCTGGACCTTTATCTACCGAATGTGTGGTCATTCATTTGACAGTCATTGCCTGGAGAAAACAGTGAGAATATTATTAATGGGTTTCAGCATTTTATTATCTACATGGCAGGCTTGCTTCAGCATGGGAAAGCTGATAATGACCACACAATTTTGTGTTTGATGTGACACTGGAAAAGGTTTGGTGGTTCCCACATTACAGCACTGGTTTCTGTTAGTGCACCAGTGCTCAGTTTTATGGTGTACTGAAAGAAGCCACTTGGGAGGCAGATTTTGGCTTTACAGCAATGACTGATACTAACAGGTTGGAATATGGAAGGCAAAAAGTCTTAATTACATCATATACAGACAGAAACACACATGAAACTTTACTGGTTAAACATTCAGCTGTTACGATTTGCCAAACCCCAGTTAACTACCGAGGATGCAAAAAGATACTGGAACATTAAGGAAAATGCATCTCTCGGTGACTTGTCTCTGATATTTTAAACTAACCTCTGTAGGGCTCATTTTCTTGCTTTTCTTCAGAAGTGACACTTACTAAGGCAGCAGTAGTACGTAGGACAATACTGACACCAGAATATTGGTTCCTGAATATTTCCCAAACCTGGTTCTTTTCCATTCTTCATCTACTTATGAGTATTTCATCATTTTTTCAAGATTTTTTTTCAGCATCTTGGGAAAGGGGATATGCACTTGTGCAAGGCATACTTGGGAGCTCAGCTAAAATTAACCTTACATTTCAAAGTTACTTTATGCTATACAGACTGCTGAAAACAAATGTTGTGAAATGCAATCTCAACAAGTTTTGAGAGAATGGACCCACAAATGAGTCAGCTAAAGTAGAAAATTAGTATGTCAGGATGAGAATTAAACTTAATCCAGTGTTTGAATGTGTGAAAAGAGTCATAAATCCAGATAAATGAGCACCTTACCAGCCTTTCTCTCTCTTGTTTTCATGTACCACATAATCAAACCATTTGGAATTGTACAGATAAGTTTTTGAGAGTAAAACTGAGGCTTAAACATCTTGTGGATTAAGTGTGCAATATAGAGTCTGGAGAGCCAGATTTTCAGTCTGGATATTTCACAGTCCTTAGTCTTTGGGACATTTTAATTATGATATCTTGATTTAATGTCTTTATTTTTAAATCAAAGTTTGAAGTGGTCAAAGTTTGAAGTCAATAGAATCTGTCCAAGAGTACGTGGAGAATGGTCTGGTGTCACCTGTGTCAATGTACTGTATACTGATTTACCCAATCACCTAGTTGTTTCTCTTTGCCCCAGTTGTACATCACTTCTGAACATGGCTCACAGAACCTATTGCAAATAGCATCTAATAATATAAACTAAAATTTAAACTAAACTAAACTAAATCAGAAACAGCTGCAATATAGTCACTTTTGGATTTCAACTACAATGTTTCTAATTTTATAGTAGAAAAGGGATAACACAAACAAGGAAGACAGATCAAACAGTTTTTCTTTTTTGTGTTTTGGTTGGTTGGTTGGTTGGTTTTTTTTGATTGGTTTGGGGGTTTTTTGTTGTTTCATTTTGGTTAGTTTTTTGTGTTTTGGGGTTTTGTTTTTGAGGTAAAAGGAAAATTGGATTATGAGTGACTTGAGGAGAAAAGTCATATGATATGTCCACAACAGAAGATGTCATTTGTTCCAAGAGTAACTTGCAATCTAGGGAAATAGTTGTGCATGTAATCACCTAATCTGGCAACATAGTAATAATTTAGGTTAGAAAGATCTTATCTTATAAAACTGTGGTTTTGTATGTCCTTGAACAGCCAGTCCAACTTCAGAGTGAGAGTTTATATCTCTCATGGTAAACTTGAGCTGTGCTGCAGGTGTTTTAGTTTATCACTGAAAGGAAATGACTTTTTTTACACCTAATTTAAACTGAAGCTATTCACAGTTTAAAATGTTCAGTAACAGTGACCTCTGTAATGACTAACACATTGCAGGTGGTCCGATAGCAGGCCAGTGGTTAATGTTTGCTATCGAGAGAGACAGAATTAAATGTCCACCCCGGAGTTGTTTTCTTCCAATTTATAGAACGGACACAACAGCTGGCTCAAAAGTAAGCCACAATTAAAGGGCTTCTGAAAAGTTGCAGTCAGTGTAGTTCCTGCAATGGGAGAGTTTTCCTGTTGGCATCTATTTAAAATTTGTCATTAAATTTGAAAGCAGAAATACGGGCAAATAGTCACAATCTAAATCTCTGTATTAGACCTCTGATATTATGTTCCAGCCTTGCAGTCCCTGCTCAGTCCTTCAGGCAAAACTCCTGTTTGTTCTGCAGTTACGTGGTTGGGATCAATAATTATTTTGTCTTGCAGCACATGAAGTGCTTTATCAGACCAAAGAACGCTCAACCAAAGCTCTCAGCTTTCCCAAATAACGAACTGAGAAGGCAGTTCAGATTTCCCATCAACACAAATAAAGCAAAACTGGGGAGCCTGGAGCCTTCATTTTAGCTTATTTTCACTTTGACAAAAGCTAAGTATCTTTACTGGGTAGCTGCTGTGCAGATTTTTCAAATAAGTGTAGACTTGGGTGCATCTAAACCAATCATAATCATTGTCAAATGGCACCCAGATTTAAAGTCTGATTTCTTTGTAATGCATACTGAATTCTATTACTGCATAAACAGCTGATCCTGCATCCTGTTCATACAATGCAATTAGAAAGTCTAACAAAATTCTGGGAGCACAAAAGTACTTGGTAAAAATGGGTGAGAAATTTAGGTTGTGACAGAGGACAGGTTTTCTATTGAGAAACAGTTCTGCTCTTTCTGCTCTTTGCCTTGGAGTGACATGAGCTGTTATACAAAGAAAGAACTTCTGAAAGTAAATCTGCTTCACAGGAGATAATAGCCTTCATCTATCAGAAATGTTTCTTCAGGAGGTGTCTTCAGCAGGAATTTAAAACAGCCATATTTTCTTAGAATACAGGATAACTGACCACAACAGTCGACAAGACATGATGTGTAAACAGAAGTTGTTCTGAAAAGTATGTTTCGATATATGTTAGATACTGCACAAACCTTTTATGAAATGGCCGGGATTAGGATTTATCAGCACTTTGTGACCTATTCCTTCAAGAAAAATGGTCATCTCAGTAACAGGGTGCCTGGATAGGACCCATTTCACTGCTTTGTTTACTATGCATAGATGAGAATCAAGGGCACTCTGTAGTGTTACGTGAACTACATCAGCTGACATTGCTTTTTGCTGCATGAATGAATGTAGACAAAAAAACTCCACAGTATAACCAGTAGATAAAGTAGACTGAATTCTAGTTGGGAAAGGGATTGGAATCCAGATCATTTATGTGTAGAGTAATCAGTTTCAGTCAGACTGAAAAAAAAGCCACGCTAGAGAGTTTCAATATATATTTAATTATTTTATTCCCACCTGGGAATGACACATGATCTGGTTTTCAGCTTTCTCTTCTGGGAAGAGCAAAATTTGCATTTGAATGCTGTCAAGCAGAGGATGGGACTGAACTCCTGTTTCCTGTCTCCTAGGGGAGTGTCATCCTCTGCTACATCACCTTCTGCTAGATGTTGCCCTGGAAGTTCCTCTAGGTTTTATAATAGCTTTCTGAAAAATGAGATGTTTCTTCCATTCCTAATGAATGAAACACACCTTTTTCTCTGCAGTTATCTCAGTTTGTGCAGTAAATTTTCAGTTCAACCAAAACAGGCTCTTTTTACAGCTCTGCGAACAAACAATTTCACTCATACTCTTTTCTAATTTTCCCTCCTATATTTCAAGATCTAAAAAAAGCACTGACATATCATTAATTGATTTATCTATTATTTGAGGATAGACCCAAAACCTAATACAGTTATTGAAAAGAATTGCATTAATATCTGTCCTGTATTCTTAGTGTTTTCATTGTCAGATCTTTATTCTTTAATTAAAAATAATCAGTTTGACAATGTATTTTTTACATCCATACTTGTTCAAAAGTATTTATGTTTGTATGGTTTCTGACTAGGAATGACAGAGTGTCATGGCCATCTCCTTTATATATGTAGCTTTATATATTTTATAAGTCAGTAGAATTGTTATAATTCCTTTAAGGTTGTGTCATATTTAAAGTATAAGACATATACAAAATTATAGGGACAAAGAAGCAGCTTTCTCATTAAAAAATCCATCATTATTATTTTTCATAAGTTATACCCTATATAGTACTCCTATAAAGAATATATTTGGTGGATGTGTTACACAAATAACACACAAAATGAATATTTAGTCCTGACCTACTTGCATTTATATCTTTGACACTAAAAATTTCCATTTGCAGTTAAAGTCTGTACATGTATTAGCAAGGCCCTTTATTGTCTTGAAATTAAATCTTTTGAAGTTTCTTCCTCTCTGAGACAAAAGAAAGCATATAGCTGACATCAAAGTGGAGACTTACTGCTGCCTAGTAATTATGGTAGCTTAACGTTGCCCAGTCCCCACCCATTTACAAGCTTGCCTTTACTTTCCTCAGCATGTTCTTATTTTGATCAACACCTTTAGAAATAACTGGATAGTCCAGTTACTTATAAAGTTTCTGCAAATTTGGTTGGAAAACAAAATAATGGTTTAATAATTTATTCTTTGTATATAATTTTGGCTTTTTTAAAACCTCCTTTAATTACTCTAAGTAAGTTGTAACTGTTAGCTGGGTGTTGCCAGATGTGAAACCAGACACAAGGGTGAGATTTTACAATTCAATCACAGCTGCTTAAGACAAAATCTGGTTTAGGACACAAGAGATGGATTTAAAATACTAAATTTATATTTGAAAATAGTAGGGACTTGTATGCAGGATAGCTAAAGTCTTTTTTTGCCAACTTATAAACTTCAAGTGGATGAATCCAATCAAAGTCTAAAAGAGGCTTCAAAACTCAGCAAATAATATTTGCTGTCAGTCTTCTCCCCTCATCCACCAAAGCAAACATACAAATGCAGAACACTGCTCTGTTTGCAAATTAAAGCCTCAATGCTCTCTAATGTGTATGTTAGGAAGGTGAGCACTGGAACCAGGGCTGAAATGCCTCTGTGTCTTGGAACAGTTTTAAACTTCTCTAAGTACCAGGATGATGAACTCAAAAGAAGTTTATTTATCTTGGGAATTTGAGTTTTACAGCTTAAGAAAGAATAACTTCAGAAATCCATGGGAGGCGGGGCAGGGCTGGGGGGCAGAGTCCTCCCCATCCTTGCAAATTCTACTGCACTGGCCAAATTGTTGATGTGCTTAGCAGAGCATGTTAGGTAGCACAGAGCAGCTGAAATAACTCTGCGTGTCTTCTGCATGGTGACCTTTGTACTGCGTGTATATGAGGAGAGAGACGGAGAGGCAAAACATTTATATCAATATTTTAACAAGAGATGTGTGGGACTGGGAAAATCTATCCAGTGAGTAAGTCTTGTTTTTCCGTAACTAAAACCGAAACAAAAATAAGTGCGTATTTTCATCGTAAAGTGTGTTTGAATTACAAAGCTACGACAGTTTTACTAGTTTAACCCAAATCTCATGGGTACCATGTTTGCCCTCATTGTATTCCATCTCATATTTAGGTGATGGGTATGCAACAATTTAAAGAGAGATTTTTCCTTCTGGGTCCCTAAACCCAACAGTGACTCATAACAAGAATAAGACAAAACAGCTATAACAAAATCCAAAACAATTTAGCCACAACAAAAACCCTAGAATCTTCCAGCTAGCATGATTCTTTATTTACAAAAATGGTAGCTAAAAAGTGAACTTTTCCTATTGTTTCTCCCAAGCTGCTCTTTTTCTTCCTCTCAATGCAGATCTCAATTACTGCTTCAGAGCAGCAAGCAACTGCAGCAGCTAATTATAACCAGCAGTCTCTGTGTTTCCCCCCTGCTTACCAGGTCATGGCTACATTCATTTGGAGAGTGTTTTTTTCTAAACAGGAAAACATTTCTCCAACAAAAGTCTGTAAATATTTTTCTCAGTAGTACTGGCAGGCACTATTTATCCTGGTACTGAGGTCATTCAGAGGATATCAGATGTGATAATGCTGAGCTTTTAGCTGTCAGCAGGACTTTCTGGCATTTCCATAGAGTTTTCAAACATATAAGCATAGAGAAGTCTGTTTTTCTTGTCCAGGCATGCTTCTAATTTCCATCACTCTTAAGAGGTGTTGTACAGTCTTATCAGGGACGTTACAGACCTCCCAGGTGTTCTATGGACACTTAAGTCTCTCATGTTTTAATTGATTGTGACAGATAACAACATACTGTAAATCTGTGATTTGATCAAGACATCCTGATGAACCTTGTAAATTTTCAAAATGAAACTGAAGTGTTTCATGCATGTTTTCCATACCTGGTGATGGAATTGCAGAGTAACAAGGGCAATGAGTGTTTATCACAGTGGATAACAATAACTAGTCTCTCTCTGCTTGTCCTGTCTCTTCAGCTTGTTTTATCACTTCTCAGATTTTCCTCATTTATTTTCCATTCAGCTTTTTTATTATTTTCCTTTCATTATGACATTAATTTTCTGTATGGGCCCTCTTGACACTAAGAGTAGTTATTCTGAAGTGTTGTGTGTTATTTATGAAAGTCAAGTAGCCAATAGAGTAAAGCATTTATAAAGTTCTTCTAAAGCATTTATAAATTCATCCAACAATAATTACTTACACAATGCTTACCAGGATGTCATCCATTCTATTTATTTACTGGCCTACCCATTATTGTCATAATTTTGATTAAAAAAAAAAAATCAGAAACTTTTATTCTGATTACTTAAGAAGTAAGGAATTGCGATAGCAATGCAAATGTAAATGTTCTGCTACCTTGATTAGGAAACATAGACTGACTGTAAAGAAGAATCCTTTGAACTTCTCAACTGAGTGTTGAGAGAGGGCCATATTTCTCCCCTGGCAGCCATTTGGAAATATTAGCATTTCTTTTATTAAATGACAATGTTAATACACACGTAAAGTTTGCCTTTCCCTGGTTGTGTTACTAGGCTTCAAGACTGACCAACCAAATCCCAGGTTTAGCATGAGAAATCAGGCTATTGATGTGATACAGAAGATTATCTGACTTTATAACAAATTTGTCAGAATTACTTAGATTTTCATGTAGAAAAGCATTTAGACTTTTCAATTCAAGTCACTGTGGCTCTTTGTCTTTATCTGACTCTTTATGTCAGGTTTTCTTTTAAGGGTTCTGTCTTTCAAACCACTGCACATTATTACATAACTATAAAACTGCTCTGACTACTGGGTGTAAGGAAGAGGGAACAGGGACCTGGCAATGGTCAATGACTTTGCCTCCCAACACATTTGAAGATATTACACTTTTTTTTTCAAATAGAGTTATGAAATTGGACTTTTGATAATAATATAGCACTTTATAATGTCTTAATTTCTTGAAAATAAGTCTACTGCTGATTTTGAATGTGTCAGTACAAAAGTCCGTTCTTCGAGCTTCGTATGAAAAGTCCACTGACATTGAAGATGCTCTTGTTACTCAGAACCCTAATTCACTGTGTATATTAGGATGTCAAATTCCTCTCACATGACTGCCTCAAAAGAACAGACTGATTATGTGGGAAGTCATTGTTGAGCAGAAACAAGTTTTTGTGATACAATAAGAACACTTGTTATTTCTAACCAGTTAAGGAAACTAAAATCCCAGTATTTCCATTTTGTTCCCACTTAGAATAGTAACTTGTCATGCAGAGTCCACTGCTAATTAAAAATATTAGTACTGTTAGCACTGACAACTACCTAAGTAATTTGCCTCAGTAACAATTCATCCAAACCAGAAGCAAGAAGAGGGGAGAATTTTTAAATTAATTGCCTAAGATTATGCATGTCAGTGTTATGATGAATAGATGGTACTGAATTCCATGAAATAATTTAGTATATAAGAGTCTATTAGCTAGTTAGAAACCATGACCCCATTTAACAGTTATGGACCAGCATAGCATCTAATCTATATTATTTGATTTGTATACCCTTTATGATCTAACCAGATCCCATAATGTCAAAAATCATACCTATCACATTGAATTATAACATATTAAGAATACAGGATTGTAAAAATCAGATATGTTTGTCTCAAGAGTGAGCTCTGTTAGCATATTTTCACTACAGTGAAAGAGATTCTGCTCATTGCATTAAAAAAAAAAAATATCAAGAACAAATCTCCAAGTGCTTTTAAAATGAAATGGAGCATGGGATAATAACTTTAAACTACTTTGGTTGGCTTTTCCCTACAGTCTTCCAAAAACTCAAAAATGTTAATCATCCTTTATTTATATTTTTAAGAATCAAATGTCAGTAGATGGCTTCTGTAATTCTGTGCATATTTGTTTGCCAACAAAATTTAGATGAGCAGATCATTTTAAACTGTATCATGCTTCCAAATCACACAGCAACTGTGTGATTACCTGTGGCAAGCTGTGATGGAAGAAGAAAATATTGATTCTACATAAAAATATGATGGAAAAAAGAAACATGTGCCTGAACTTACTCTAATTTGCTCATTCAAAAAAAAGCCAGTGGTTCTTCAGGACAGAGTAAGATGTGAATGCATGACATATTTACAGAAGTTAATCATAGAGCTTTAATTTAGCAAAGCATAGCTTAAAACTATTATAATTATGTGTGATATTTTTAGCATCTCATGCTTTATACCAGAACCTCAGGCTTTTCAGGGTCTATTTGAGTTTGGACAAAAACATGCACATGAATGAAGTAGAGATGAATATGAAAACTGATTTAAGAGTGAATTAATACAATCATTAATAATTTTAACTACCTGTATGTAAAATAGCAATCTCTAAAGACACCATCCTCAAATATTCCCAAATGAAATATGTATTTGAAGTTATGCATGCAGTTTCTAGGCAATGTATGTTCTTTTTCTGATAAGTTGTATGAAACTTGCAGGGGAGGATGTTCAGCTCCCCATCTACTGTCTAGAATGGACACATCCTCAGAGCAAGCTGCACTCTCAATCCAGGGGTACCTCACTGCCCCTCTCAGGGAAACAGGCAGAATGTTGTACCAGCCTTGGAGTCCCCTTCCAGCGTCCTTTGCATGTAGAGCTGTGCTAACTTTTGTTCAGGATTCAATTCCAACATACAGGGCCTGCATTTGCACTTCTTTCACAATTTTTTGTCATGTTGTACAACTTCATACCCTTGTGCTAGTGTGGTGATTCACAACACAGCTGCCTGTCAGACAGGTTTGGAACACACAGATGGAGGCAGGCGTACGTGCAATTGCAGGGAGAGGCACAGAGAGCTGCTGTTCTTTGACGTTCCAGAACACACCCACACGTGTAAGGACTGGACAAGTGTGATGAGTGGGTTTGCATTTACCAGTAGATAACCTGACACATAGTAACCCTTTCCAAGAATTCTCTAAGTGATCAAGAATGCAGTGTCCTGAAAATATCACCAAAGTCTAATCACTTAGTCCCAAGTTTAATGAAGTCTTTAGGTCCAAACTTGCCATTAATTTAAATGTGAAATCAATGGGAAGTTAGGAGCCTAAATGCTTTGTTGAATCAAGGCCTCCAGGCTCAATTGAGATTCCCATAGTGATCACTATAAAGAATTCTATTAAAGCTCTGGATTGTGTTAATCACTTCCACATCTCTCTGTTGGTATCTACCTGATTCATTTACAACATTTATTTATGTGTTATAAAAGGGACTAAAAGTGATACTTGCAAGGCATCTAAGGTACGGTTAGACACATAACTTTGAGTAGTATCTAAAATATTTTCCACAATCTTTCCAGTGCCTAGCTGCATTTCCAAGTACATATCTACAGCAAAAGCTAGCACTAGTGACTGAAATACCCAAATCCTACATTATACCTTCTCTCCACTTCAAAACCATTTTTTGGAATTTCTATCTTAAATGAAACCAAGAATTTGAAGAGTTATTGAAATAATTTTTCCTACCACTCTATCTGGTATCATTTAAAGACATTTGGATAATTGGCCTAGTCTGTGAAAATTTCCAATAGAATATTTTAAAGATGCTAAGGAATTTGGGAAAAAATTGCTAGTTTTAAAGTCTTTCTCCAGCAAATCTAATCAATATAGATAGATGAATAATTAATTCTAAATAATATATCCTGGTTTGTTACTTTAATCCTACTAAGTAATTATTCAGTTTTATCTTACCGTATTCCCCAGCTCATACTAACTGGCTTCACTTAAATAATTCACTACAGGCCAAAGCTTGATTGCACTGAAGTCAATGGCAAAAATCCCATTTTCTCCAGTGACAACAGCATTTAACCCTGAGGAACTGACCTTAAGGTTAATTAAATGTTTGAGAAAACCTGAGGTGATTTATAGTTTCATGCTGAAAGCAAGAAAAATTCACAGTTTTTTTAGGTTTTGATGTAAAACAAGATAAAACCTAGTGCTCTCAAGCTGAGTTTCACTTTCAGTTTTTATTTTCTTTTACAATCTGAAACTCAGAGAAACTCAGGTTGAGTGAAATGCACTGCGTGGATTGCAACCAGTTGGTTTTATTCGGTAATTCCTTAAGAAGCTGTACCCAGAAAATTTTGTACACCTTTGCTTCTATGATCTCCTTCATGCATCCTACTAATAATGAATCTCTTTATTAGAGGTTTGTTTTCATGGTACTTTTTTACTGGAACTATTGCAAGCAGTGCTGGGCATATTTCTTTAATGTGCATATAAACAGTTATGAGAGAAGTAAAAAGAAAGCCTTCTGTATACACATTTCATGGAATGGACAGCATTAGTTAAGGAATGTTATATACTTGATTTGATTAATGAGTTTTGGGGAGATTATTTCTTAGCTTGATTCATGTGCTTAAAGACTGTAAAGTAATTTAGAATCTAATTGCAATGTTTTCCAGAATTTTATGTTGCTTTCATTATCCTTATGGAATACAGAAATTCCAATCCATCCTCTACATAGTTCTTTGATATACAGTAGCGTAATTCATTTTACTAGAAGGTAGCCAGATTACACATGCAAGTATGTTATTCATTTGAAGATATTAAACTTTCATCTGTATATGTTGATAAAAATACCCAATATCAGTATGTTAATATACAGATTTCTCAAGGCTCACTGTACAGTTCTGCTATTTAATAAAGGCAGAGAAAGATTTTTTCCCACTGTAATTGCATATAGAATATAGGAATTTGTATATAAAAATAATGGTATTTTTTCCTTTTCATTTCCTCAACTAGTATCTATTCTGATAGAAGTTGACTATGTATGTGTTTGAGTGTGGAAAAGGCACTGCTATATGCAGACTCTGTAGGTGGGAAGGAGAATGAAGGGAAATGTTTATCAGCAGCCATACAAAAAACCCACAAACATTGAAATAATCAGATGCTGTGACAGCAAGAGATCAAGCTGAAAGGAAGCTGTGATATAGAATTGAAAGTGCACAGAGTTCAAGACTTGATAACTTCATGAATTCCCTGAAGGGACTCGTTCATAACAAAAAGAAGCAGGAAGAATCTAAACCAGCTCAGAGTTGCATGACTCAGCTGCTCTGATAGTAAGATGATCTTTGTCCTGAGAGCAAAATGCTGAGTAGGAGAAAGTGTTCAAGTGTTCAAGAGCTGCTTGAACATCTCAGTTCTCTGAAGCTCTCTGTTGCTTGCCCATGCTCTAAGACCGCTGCTGCCTTCTTCATATTTGATAAAAGGGTCTGGATTTTTTGTCCCTGACCAGGAGCTGGCAGAATGAATTTATAACCACAGACCCCAAAATGGATAGAAGGAATATATTAACAATGAGTTAGGTGTAGACACCCACAAGAGAACAGGTCTCATCTTTTAGAGCATTGTTTTATCTCTTGTTTCTGTGTATCTACGTCTGTCTGGTATTTTATACATTACCTTTTTCCTGCTGCAGGACATTTTTTGTGTTCTGTGCTTTCAGTTTGCCTTGAATTACTGACTTTTAATAGGAAAAAAAAAGTATTTTAAGGGGAATTTTCTGAAACCTAGACATTTAGAGAGAAGTTTTCTACCCTTAGTGTCCTGGATCATGTAGAACTGAGACCAAGGTAATTAGAGTAAACCTGCTTTTTGTAGAGACCATGGCTTTCTTGAATGTATGTTCTCTATTTCAATGTGAAGTAGGTTAAAGTCACAACATTAAAAAGAGCCTCTCAGTGTCATGAGTTTCTCTTTTCTCATTCTTACTTGGGGCTGACAGGGAATGTTTTTTGCGTGATGAAATTTCCATGTCTGTTTTCAGAAACTCTAACAAATCTTCAGTTTCCTGGATTTTTTGGGGGTTTGTCAGTGTGCAATATCCAAAGTCTTGGTTTTCATACTTGTGCTGTGCTAAGTGTCATGTATGTGTTAGGCTTGCCAGAATAGCTGAAGAGGAAGTTCTGAATGTTAAGAGTTGATCAATGGCAAATAATGTCCCTTGAAAAGGAAAGTACAGCTTGATAGGAGTGAAGTATCAAAACTACCTCCTTCATTTACAATCCGTTGAAAGCCAACAATTCTTTGCTTTTTGAAAGCGTCATCAGAGGATTGTTTTTCTCTATTTTATTCTCTACTGTAAGTACAGATGCTACAGAGGATCTAGAACAGGCTTTAAGATTTTACTTCACTGTAGACAAATCATTAGTGGCATTTTTGGATAGTATCTATTGTATGATGTGGAAAAAAGGATGCCTCAATAACATATGGCACAGTGATCACACCAATTGTCATCACGAGGAATTACCACAAAACTAGGCAAAATGTAGAAGAGTAAGAATACTTTTGCTTAGATTCTTGACAACTGAAGTATCATTACTGAGCCTCTTGAAATTTACTCTCCCTGGATGTCTGTAATTATCTAAATGCTCTGTACTCCTGTCTTCCTTTCCTCTTGATTTTTTTCCCAGTTATTATTTAGCATTAAAACTTGGCTCACAGATTGAAATCCTCAGATTTCAAAGAACTGGAAGTCTATCTATGCACTATTAGGTATTTGCAAGCTAACAGTAAAAATTTTGTATATATTTGGGGATTAGGAAAAGAGAAGGACTCCCTCAGGTTTCATCTAGTTACAATCCAATATTGAAGGCTATATTTGATATACACACAGTATTAGTAGATACATCTGAATGCAGAACTGGGCAATGTATTTCCCTTTATTTTACACTCCTTTCCCCAGAAAAGTAAACAAACACACTGAACCATCTTTGCATCTCTAAAAAGACATTGGGGAATCATTATAAGGTTCCAGGTGTTCACTGCTAATGACTGTGCTGAATTAGGGAATAAACTTTTCAAGTTTGTTTCTTTTTACTTTATGCAGATTTGTAAATTAGTGTGTTTCTTAGCTATATTGAGCTAAATTATTATGAGAAAAATGGAGGGACACAGAAGTATTTTTAAAAAGCATTCATTATTGTGAGTCCCTAGACTGCGTTGTACCCACAGGTGATATTATGAAGCATCTAAACTGGAATGGAACATTGATGAGATTTTTGGTCTTGGATAATTCAGGGGCTATTTGAAAATCCTGTTATGGGAACATTTCTACTTGCTCTGAGTCAATTGGAAGGTTAAGTTGTGGCAGTTCAACAGAAGAATATGAAATATTAAATTCTTATGAGTGTCCAGAAGAATAGTCCAGCTTCTGTTCCTTTTTGGAGTATATGAAAATTTGAGTATATCAAGGGTTTTATGGTCCTAGAGATGGTCAGATCACAGCTGATTAGGCAGATAAATCTTTGGGTTGGATATGCTCTTACACAGTGAAAGCACTAAATTGGTGAAAACCTACCTTTTGCTTTCCAGATTTTGGCCCTCAATACTGAATAGCATGTTAAAAATCTGCCAATTTTGTTGGCAGATGGGGAACCCCTCCCCATTTGGAGGTACTGGAATCAAGTGGATTTTTAACTGGTGCAGCACATCTTTACAACTTGTAAAGTGTGTTTTCTTCTAAAACTTTCCATGTGATACAGCTCTTTATATTATATTACACTTATAAAATCTCACCAAACCCTTATGAATTAAAAGATAATTAGTGGTTCAAAACACATAAGACATTAGGCCAGAAGTGTCAAAAATGTCATGAAAGACCATAAATCATAGTATACTTGCATTGATCCCTCATATAGTTAGTTTTTAAATCATCTCTTTAACACCTTGTAAATGTACAAACAACTATGAACCCAAGGGAAACTTTAATATGTTTTTTATACATATTTTAATTTCATCTCAAAGTGCTAGCTGCATAAAAATTAAGTCAGACTCACAAAAACTCATTGATTTCCTCTGGATAAAACCCATCTGTCCAAACTAATTTAGAACCTTTTTGAAGCTGTAAAGTTAGTCATGCAACACTGAGGTCATTATGGACATCCTGTACTGTAGGAACTCTAGTGTAATTTTAAGAAGGTAATTTTGTTATATTTACTGTATTTAAATACAGTGCTACTTTTAAGGAACAAAAGCCTTACTGTGTAACTGTATTGAAAGTAAACCAGAAGCTGTGAAAAGTGAGATCTGTTCTTTTCCTTGTGATTAATGCACCTTTCTGCCAAAATTGAAACTTCTTAACTGAGCTCATTTAATACAAAGTAAACGAATTCTGCTCTTTGGATTTGATCCGCTGGCTAAGCTCTATAGATAAGGGTCTAACAGTGAATAGCTTTCATTCTAAACAAAGGATGTTTTGATAGAAAGGTCAGAGCTAAGGTCTTTTATATTGTGATAACAGGAAAGGGAAATGACATATTAATGGCAATTCATGCCATGGTGGTCTGCTGAACATGGTGGATCCAAAAGAAAAAAAGAAAGGCTGCAGTGCTATTTTTTAAGGACACCAGTTTTTAATTGGTCTTATTTTGAATGACAATTTCTTTCATTACAGTTGGCAAGACAGTGATGCCAAAATGTACAACACTACTACCACAGGGAAGATTGAAAAAAATTGTGTGTATTGATCTGGATTCTGCCCTCGAACATTTTGCTGCCAACCAGAATATTAAGCAGGCTTAGCCCTTGTGAGTCACACTTGTAACAAATGATGATCTGTAGCTAATTTTTATAATGTGATAGACTTTAATTACATGCTGAATCACTTGAATAGGGCAAATAAGTTTAAATTAAGAGGTTCTCACTGTGGCTCAGGACACGTACATCATGTCGCATGCTTTATGTGCAGTGTTAGTGATTTAGGGAGCAGGATTTGCATAGAAGAATAGAAAACACCGAGTTTTAAAACATTTCTGCACATTATAAAAAATCTCTGAACTATCATGCCGGACTGATTCTACCACAGAAATCTTTATTCTGAGGTAAACAAAATGATGTGATTTGGCAAGGCAGTCACTTCAGTGAAGACACTCAAAGCAGTTATTGCACTCCCCTTCCCACCCTCCCAGCCCCTCCCCTTGGGGCAGGCTGCTTTATCTAGAGCCAGCTGATGTTATCTATAATGCCAGCAACTTTTTACGTATCCACCTTGAGTCCAACAATTTAATGACATAGGATGATAGTGTAGATTCCCATGTTACCTAACGGAGTCTGAACTGAATAGCATTTCTTTTATGCTTAGTAGAGTATCAGCACAGAGAACAGCAGGATCAAGTATTCAAGAAGCAGTGTAGGATGACAGCACAATAGTATATTTTTCCTGTTCATGTCTCACATCTCCAAAGAGAAAACTTCCCTTTGCCTGCTTCTCTGCCTTCTCCCTTGAGATGCATTCCCTAGCAGTCAGTCACTTTGCATGTCAGGCTGCAGCTGAAGTGGAGATGTGATCCCCTGCTACCATAGCCAAGCACTGTAACCACATTCTCCTTTTCTAAACTACCACAGCACAAATAATGTCATTATATTTGCTTGTAAAGGTCTGTCAAGCACTTTGATGACACCAGATAATTCTGAAGAGCATCACATAGGAAGGATACCAGAAACCAAACAACCCCCACCACACTCATGCCCGCTCTTTAAACAACCTTCCACCCCCAGACAGAAAATTAGAACCAGTCTCATTCCTTCAGACTGGGATATTGCATCCATCTCTCTGGATAATTGTTATGAGTACACAAGCCCATGTTAGACATGCTTTGTCATGCCATGTCATCTGGAAGCAGCTCTGGGAAAGAGTTCTTTTATAAAAGAAGCAGCACACAATGGATTTAAGCTCCAGCAGAGGAATACAAGAACTAAAATTGTTGCTTACTCAGTAGAGAAAGTGTGTGCCTCTAGGTAATGTACTGTAAAGGTAGTTACACACCCAGGGGGCACACGAGGTTGATGTAACCCAACTATTAGCCAAGAAGCATTAGGAATTCAGATAATTAATTCCTCCTTTCAGTGCATCAGTATATCCCTTTGTCCAGTGTCCATTCCCTTTCCTTAGTGCAAACCAGCATGAGGGCTGTCTGTTGTTCCTGTAGGCAGTGAAAATATAGGACCTAGGACCAGTAACTTTTCCTGAACCTTGATGAAATCCAAAATCAATCTCTAGTCATGATCAACCTCCTCTCCTCATCTCCTGTCCTCCCAGCTGATAATTCTCAGATATCTCAAATAGTAGGCACTGCCATCCATTCACACAATTTACCAGCTCCCTCACCAAGGAACGAAAATATCTGCTTAAAAATTGTATTCCCTGATATCATTCTACTGCTATATTTCCTCCTATTTGCCCATAGCATGTGGTGTCTCCCTGTCTTTCTTGCTATATGCTAGAGTGGCACTGAAAACTTATTTCAGATGGTTCTTGCTTGGGTAGCCAAATATTTACTTTACCAAAGTGTGGTTGCAACGCACATGTTTATCTTTTTAATCAATGACACTAAATGATACCTGAAACAAAAAGATAGCAGATAGCATTTTGTTCTAGAAAAAGCTTTTAAATGAAGAAAAATCTGGATACTAGTGAAATATATGCAAGTGAATAAATGTGACATCACTTTCAAAATTTTTTAAGTTATAAAATAATAAACAGCTCTTTATGAGATAGTTAAATTTTGTTAGATTTTAATCTAGCCATGGAATGAAAACAGTTTCCCATTTTGTAATGTGCTACCAAGAAGTAGTAACTTCTTGCAAAATCAAATTTCTCCCTTTTAATAGGTAGCTATTTAAGTACCATGGAAACAAGGCAGCAGTGTTTTCTAAAATGTTTAGGAGTTCTCTGATTTTTTTTCAGCTCTCATTACAAATACGTAATTTTGCTCCTGCATCTGAGCAATCATGCTACAAAAAATAAACCTGATATGATGGGGTTTTACCAGTGACAAAGTTCATGAAAGTAAATGTAACTGCATTTATTTTCTACTTAAAAAAATTAATTAGGAGACCAGCATACTTGGGAAACATGATTTGAGACATGACTTTACTGTGAAATAACTTCTTGAATGACTGCCACAATTGCAAATTATTGTTCAGTTGTAGGTGACACCAAACACAATATTGCTGTGAAAGTCAGTGTGTGTGATCATGTAGTGCTGCCTTTATGTCTGTGTTCTAGAAGATGGAAAAGACATCTTTGGAAATCACACTGCTCTTGACTGAGCTGCTAATTGTACAAGACTGATTTGGATCAATATGCTTAAATGATGGACAATTTGTTCTTTCAGGGTTCCCACTTCACTCTGTAAACTGGAGAAGAGTTCAAGCAGAGCTCAAGGGAGATGTAAGTAAAATTCTCTTACGTAGAAGAGTAAATTTAGTCCTCAGACCTGACCCTGTCACTTAGAGGTAGTATTGCAATCTTCACTCCTCAAATCACTTTGTAAGTACAAACTTGGATTTTCTTTAGCAGTCTTTTCCACTAGCAAAGTTTCTACTCTTAATCTTTTTCTTAATATTAAAAGAAAAAGAATCCAGCAATACAAGTAATAATGAAGGAGCAATGTGCTTGAAGCAAATGTGTCAAGAAATGACTTTTATTTTTTCTGAATAATGAAAAAAAAGGGTAAATTCATTTACCCCCCTTTATTTTTTTTTTATTTCCTGTCATAACATGCTGTAAAATTCTTGCCTTATGCTATCCTATTCAGGGTTAATTTGTTTCTGTCTTTGAGGGGATAGCTCATCATACAAAAGGTGAACACATTGGAAAAATACAATTGTTCCCTATGTTCTCCAAAAAGTCTTGTTATGCAAGGTCCTCTTTAAAAATACATCTGTCACACTCTATGAAACATTTATATGGCCTCTGTTTTCATATCTCACAGTCCTAATGCTTCCCAAGATATAACTGTGGTGTAAGAAGGTACTACTGTCTGTTATAGTGAGGGGAAATTAAAGTACAAAGTGCCTATGTGAATTGGCAAAATCACAAGAAAGGCCTATGGGGAAGCAGGAAATTGAGTACCAGCCTTACAGCTTAACCAGCGTGTCAGCCTTCCCTTTGAAAAGAATAAATGGCCCTGGAACTGCTGAATGGTTATTGAAATCAATATGCAAGAAATGAAAAGGAGATCATAGTTTCTTCTATAATTTTGCATCTGAGATAATATTTCTATTTCAAATTTCAAAATTGATGTACTTTCAAAGGACAGAAATAGGCAGACCAAGCAGAACAAGTGAAATATTTTAATACTATAGAAATCTGAAGAAATCTATGTAAATCACAGTCAGATGCGTATATTTATGTAATTCATGTGACTGTTTGTATATATATGCACACACACTTTCTATTTCAGAAGAGTTGCCCTCCCTCCATCCCGTCTGACTTTATTGTTAAAGACATTTTCTGTCAAGGCAAGACAAAAGCAAACTCCAGATTTTTGTACAATGTCTTGCTGACAAAATATGCCTTCTTGTTCCATGCTAGTCAATACATCAGGCATATCTTACATAACTTTGTGTTAATGACATAATTGATTTCTATTTTTGTTGATAGGATTCTCGCAATTGAAAAGCCCACAGTTTTTAGAAAAAGTATCAACTATCTTCCCAGTTATAAACTGCAAATATACCCGCTAATATTGCATATTCTTCAGGATCTTGATTTAACAACCTTATTTTACTACATCAAGGTTCTGAAATGCCAATACTGAAACAAAAATCAAGAGGCCAGAACACGGTATATTTCTGTATGATATTCAATGCTAATTATTAGCTATGTCAAGGAGGTCTGGAGTTGTTATAATAGTGAAGTCATTAGCCTGACTGTTTGTAACCTATTATTTAACTACAGTGTAGCATTAAAGAGTCAACTACTCACATTTGCTACTCAGGCAGAGACATTTATGACCAAACAGAAATTCTATACACTGTGGTTTTCCTGACATTTCGCTCAGCTGTTAGCTACATATTGGAAACCATGATTACTAAATTGTTTGCTAAATTCAGTATAAAGTTTAATGAATTAGAGAAACACACTTTACCAAGAATTATATTTAACAGAGATGAGCCTATGTCCTAACAACAGTATTAATGCTAAGAAGGAAAGCGAATTTAGAAGTAGAGAACTTCCTACTGTGAAATGAAATGACTAGAAACAAAAGAAAAAACTCTATACTTTTCCTTACCGTGGTTTTACTTTTATGGCTCAAATCAGAAATAAAGATAGATGACATCTTAATGCCTTTGCAATGAAAATGTTTTGAAACTTTATTAGAATTTCATCTTCCTGTCTTTTTGGGCCATTTATCATCCAGTTCTCTTGAGGCAATGACAGCTCTATAGTGATCTCCTACTTATGTGCAAAGAACTTCTTTCCAGTGTCATGTCACTCAATCCATCTATTTTTATGCTTCTTAGGAATTATTTACTAAAATATATGAATTTTAATGCTCTTCAAAATAATAAGCATCTTTCTGAATCAATTTATTCTGTTCTCATACACCTTAACTTTTCAGACATTAATTTATGTGAAAATTTTACGTGTCATGAGTTACCACTGTAAATTGTGGATGAATTTTCCAACTAAGCAGAACCTTTTTAGCGTTGCAAAATACCAGTAACTTTAGTAGCCACATTTATTTGATGTCAAGAAAAAGGAAGAGGATTACAAGTTGGAATAATTAGTATTGGAACCTAATCTTCATGCTGAACTCTGATGGAAATGAATGGGTGAGTTTTTGAAAGAGACTTTTAATCACCCCTTTTATAAATAGTGAGTCTCTTCATCTCCTCTGCTTAAAAACTTCATAATTTTTTTCCAGACATTTCCTTTCCTTTCAGACTTTGAACTAGTTCTCCTAATTCTAGCAATGGACAGGTTAATCACCCAAATAAAATCTAACATCTTTGAAAAAAAACCTGGAAGGGAAAAGACAATTCCTTTTAAAAACCATGTGATACTCACTGTAACACTGAGAAGAAAATTAGTGTAACGGACATCACCCCAGCCCAGTACCAGTGAATGAACCAGCAACCCCTAAAACAAAATTCATGACTTTCTAAAAACTTTCGCTAAGTGCTGTAATGAATTGTATCTTTGAATTAGGCTTGTAAGGGATGTATCAAAATTATCTAAGCCTTAGAGCTCAGTAAATAGTTCAGCTCCATGATGAGACACTTCAGTAGATGTTGAGAAGGATATCATAGACCCTTGAGAACATGTCAAATTTAGGTCAGTGACATTCAGAATAAGGAACAGCTCAGTGGTAGCTGTTTAGGTAGGCAGATATTCCATTCAGTTTTATTTTCTCTTAAAAAGGCGACCCATTTCTGATAACAGAAACTTGGCATCATCACTGGTAATGCAGTAATCTATACGGAGTGAGAAATTAACACAAATGGTTTAATGCTTTTAACACAAAAATTAGGAAGTATCAGAGCTTTTAGACATGTATGTAAATTTTGTACTACACAATTTTCAGTCTAGAAATACTTTTATTTACAGGAATAATTACATCTCCCAATGTGCTAGAAGAATAGTCACTTTTTAAATTCAGTGCTATTTATCTCATTGTAATAAAGCAGCACTTCCACCCCTACAGATCAGCACTGATACCGTATCACTGGTCATAGATGCTACTTCTGAATCTTATGGAAGATCAGTATAATCGAAAATCAATGATCTAAACGGAGGCTGGCTGTTCTATAATGTGGTTTATGTAATTTGATAATGCCAATTCTAATGGAGTTAAATATAATCCATTGAAATTTCAGGATGCAAGGGTCAATAGGGAGTGCAATGCTTCACTTCCCAGCAATTACCACTTATTACTGGGGCAGTGCTTTTGCTTTGCCGTTCTGCTTGCCTCAATAAATAATATTTTGAGACCCTGCAGCTGCAGTCAATAGAGTACAGTTTTATTGTCACAGCTTCATAGTCAGATCAATACCAACTCTTCTGAGACATGGGAGAGAACCACCACACGCCAGTCTAATGAAACCATGTGTTTTTATGATTCTGAAATTATACATTTTATTCATTGCTCATGCTTAATGTCACTGTTGCTTTTAATAGGCCCCTTTTGACTAAACTTTTATGTTCCCTTCACATGACATTTATGTGTACAAAGAAAGGGAATTTGTGTTCTTAAAATGAGTTATAGTGAACCAAAATTGCAAACATTTCCTGATTTTTTTGTGATGTCGAGTTCAGTTACAACATTTCCCTACATTGCTGTTGCAGAGTTTGAGAATAAACTAGAAAATAATAAAAGTGTCTAAGTGGACCTCATGCTGCCATTTAAAACCCACTGAAGCACAAAGTAAACTTCACTCAGGAGTGTGATTCTGTTTTGGTTAAAAAACCTGATCATTTTAAAATATGTCCAAAAAGTTATCTGCATCTTTATGAAAATTTACATGTTACAGCTTACTCTGAAAACACCAGACTCAGTTTGGCAATGCAACTCTAAAATCTCAAAAGATTTAAAGGAACAAGTTCCGTCAAAGGCACCTGGGCTCAATTCAGGAAGAACATTTAAGATGCAAGTTAAATTCTCTTGTGTAAACACCAGTAGTGATGTGAATAAGCATCAGGGAGTAGCATTATTCCATGAAAGCAATTTTCTTTACAATTATTTTTCAACTATTACTTGTATTTTTTACATCTCATGCCAGTGATGATTTGTCTCAGGATTACATAAATAAGGTGATCAGTCATTTCCATTGGGTTAACATAGACTTCTTTCAGTGAATGCTTTGGAAACACCAAAAGCTCAATTTTTGCTGCTGTTAAAAATCCCAGAAGATGTATGGACACTAAAAGTCTGTTCAATGATTTAAAGTCAGGTAAAAAAGGTGAGGAAGGATTTCAACATTTCTTTAAAACAGAGACCCTCTTTCCAGCACCTTCAGGAGGGAGTTTTCCTTTGCAGTAGCATAAATATTTATAACACTCACCACCACCTGCACAATCATCCCCATAAACTGATATGCTCTCATAACTGCTGGTAATGAAACGTGTTTTACGCTACAAGCCTTTGGCAATGTGTCTGTGCAGCGCAGACTTTATCAAAACAAGAGCACCAGCAAGCTCCAGCCACTGCTGTGGCACAGCCACTGCCTATTTTGAGGTGTTTTCTTTCCCAAACAGGCATCTCACATGCACATACATATGTATACAAAACTAGAGGAAGCGGTGTTGCTTCCCTAGAAGCAGAGTCTTGGGACTTAGGTTTTATTCCCATTTTTTCCCCACTGATTTATTATTAAACTTCTGGGAACTTTATCTGAAGTTGCCACTTGAAAAACAGAATACTGATACCTGATTATTTTATCTGCTTTGAGATTAATGAATGAAAAATGGCATGTATGATGTAAACATTACAAATGTTATTTGTGAATAACATATTTGTATGACTCTAGGCTTTTAAATAACCAGTTTTGAGTAGACAATGTATAGTTACCTCATTTTAGAATAACGATGATTGTTCTGTTTGGGACAGCTAAGTTACCAAAGCAAAGTTAATTAACTCCTTCAGCAACAATCTGGGACAGCTTCCAACTCTTAATGAATCCAGAATAATTATGAATTTGTATAATAATGTCAAACCAGAAAAATTTAAATTCATGAATGTCTTAATTTCAAATCTCTCTAGAAGGTATAATTAATTGAAATCATGCCTGAGATCCAAAATTTTTTTTATAATGTATGAGCAGACTTTGTGGGTTTGTTGGTGATCATCCAGATTCATATAGTTTCAAAACTTTATAAAGGAATAAGTAAGATAGAATTCCAGATTTGCTATAAAATTTTGGCAGAACAGATATTCACCTTTATGTTCAACTGTAAAAATCTCATTGTGTATATATATATATAAAAGGCAACTACTTTTGCACACTGAGGACATAATCTGGGTAAAAACCATACAATAATAAAAGCTGATCGCACTGAAGACAATAGAAGTCTCTTCCACTGATTACAATGGATATTGGATAGGATACTATATGGGAAAATGAAGGCATTTATCCAATGAAGCACTTAAACATGAGAATAGTCTCACCTCAATCTCATTGAAAACCTCTTAGTTTTGATTCCAGCAGGATTATTTGCAGGATGAGGAATGACTCTGTATGAGCAGGGATAACAGAACAAGGCCTCTGGAGTCATGTACCTGGAGCAGATCTTTGTGTCAAGGCATGCAGAGTCTGTATCCACACCTTTAAACAGTCGCAGGGGTACCTCAGCCCAGCTGAAGCACAGCTGATGAGGTGCTGCCAAGCCAGGGGATGGGGTGAGCCTCACATCTCCACTGCCTTCCCAGACCCGTTGGCCATTCAGACAGGTGCTTGTTCCATGCTGAAGAGCAACCAAGAAATTTAAACATGGGACTTCTCCCATGAGTAGACCTTCAGACCATCTTTGTAACAGTTCTCGGAGTGCATGACAGGGAAGTTTTGTATAATAGAACAAGTTGTATTTTAGCAAGATCACACATGATGGCAGAAGGGAGGATATTATTTAGTTATGAATTTGTAAAGGTGAACAAGAAAGCACAGCTTATTCCTACATAAAAATAATCCATACTGTAAAATCTGAGTAGGATATTGTTGTAAATTTAAAATCCTCTCTTTTTTTAAAGAATACACCAAGTTATTCCTTAGTTATCAAGAGAAGTACATGCAGTATGTGTAGAGATCAAATTGTGCAGTATTTTCTCTTTAAATTGGTATATATAGGCATTGATCATTCAGTGAAAATGGGACGCCTAGAAAAGTTCTGCTTTGCCAGTCCTTGTATCCTTTTGACATGCCAAACTTACAGGTGGAACAAACATAAAATGAAGAGTCTACGTATTAATTGCTGAGAAGAGTCGAAGAGCAGAACAGTTCCATTTTAGTGTGAGTTTTATAGTGAATCACTTGACAAATGAGAGGACTGTTGCATGTGGAAGTTGTACCAGTATTTTTTTCCTAAAAGAAACATTTTAGGTGGAGAAATGCTCACATATTTTATGATCAAATGTTGTTGAAAATGGCTATGTCTTGGGAAATGAATGGGATCTTATATTGTCACTGAACATATTGAAAGTCACTAAAGACTATAAGTTAACTCCTTATGGTTCTCATTTGAAATGTGTCAAAGCATCACTAGAACTAGATAATTCATTACAATCCAGTGCAGTTAAGCACCTCATAAAGTTAATATTCAACACTTGTATTTACAGCACTTTCACTTCAGTAGGTTTTTAAGCATGTTGTTTAAGCCAAACTAGTGTTGACGCAATTATTTCATTTTGCCTTGTGTCAATGTGAGATAATAATATTTTTCTTTATTGAATGTTTTCCCAAAGACCTTTTACTCATGTTACAGCACAACAGAAGAACAACTGAAAACGCACCACTTCCTTGGGGAGGACATGGCATTTATGAAAGAACCAGAACTTTTAGGCCTTTTTGTTAGTCTTCCAAGAAATAATATCTCTTTTCTGCTTTATAAAAAAGCACAATATGGGACTGAGGCAGAATTCCTTTTTTTATAGTTATTCAAATTCTGTTTTGCTGTATAAGGGATTTACAGATTTTCCATTCTTTTCATGACAAACACCAGAAAACAGGCTGCAGTTTTCATCTTGTTTACCCATACAGCACATAGAAGACAAGAAAATACAGTCATGCCAGTAGATGCATAAATTATTTGCTACTGTCTTACCTTTCTCTCCCAAAATGAAAGTATTTTGACAATGGAGTGATATACAGGTTGCCTAGATTGTCTTAGTGATTCCTACCACAATTCACTTCATCCTTTTCCCTGTAAAACTGTAAAAAACCCTCCAAAACTTCCTTTTAAAAACGGGCAATAGTTCTGATCTTTATATTGTCTTTTTATGATGTAAACATTGCAGAAAAAGAATATGTTAATATTTATAAAATACTTGCATATGATTTAATTTGGATGAAAATAATGAATGACAGTGTTATTGCAGTAACCATGGTGTAAAAATATGTGTGGGAATGTTTGCAGTAAGAAGAAATTCTTTCTTTGGTACTTTTATTTTAAACTACTCTAGTTTGCAATTTTATCAATTGACCTAAAAAAGATATTGCCACTCCTTAAAAATCCTATTATGAGAAAGGAATAGTAATAATGATAATGAAGTATCTTTGAAATGCTTCTATCTAGAATTGTGTAAAGTTAGGATGCTTGAAAAGAAATAGAATTATATTATTTTGTATAGTCCATTGCAATTATTGTTTGAAGTCACAGATAATTACTTATGATTTGAGGGTGTGCAGTTACATTAGTTCTGGAATTAATTCACACATTGGTTGTTTTATGTATACTTTGTGATTCTGTTCAGTGTCACAAAATATATTGAAAACTCTTAACACCTTTTAAAACTCGATTCACTTCTGATGCAATAACAGAGATTGGTCCAATAAAGTAGAATGAAAATCCATTTGTGAACCTTTTTGCTGAAGTATATTAAAAAAAAAATCTCCAGTTATTTGAGGTTACCTTATAAAATGTTTACATGCCATTAAATAGTACTAACATCTCCTGTGTAAATTAAATGGGCTGTGATGTTCCCTATGTCCTAAAGAGCAGTAGTACTTGAGGCTATAAAAATACCTTCATGTAATAAATCAAATGCTCTGCTCCTAAAACTGGAATTATAAAAATAAAGGGACAAAATCCCTGCCTAATTAGCTTGTCTGTACAAGCATTGCTCTGCAGGCACTAGAAACAAAAGCATGTTTAAACTACAGTAGTTCCTACCACTCAGCATATTTTAAGAGCTAGTACCTGGTGCAGGAGGGAGAATTTACTTGTCAGAATAATTTTGAGGAATAATTTCAAAGTGTGTGTGCTAGTTTGTTAAGGATTTTTCCATCTATGTAAATAAAAGGTAGTGGGTAACACGGTTTGACAGTATAGAATTTTGACACAATGGTCTAAATTCAGAGGGGAGGCAGGGAGTCAAAGTAAGTTGATCCTTTTAATACTAACTTAAAATATTTGCTTTTATCCATTTACTAATGTGTAAGTGAAAGGCAGCCTAACCTGGCATGAAGGCAGGTACAAATGTTAGGCTGAACTAGAAACCTTTTTCTTCTCACTTTGCATGTGTCTGCATGCCATGATAGTTTCTTTCTTTATTACATTCCACTGAACCTTTTGCAAATACAGTTCGCCAACGCGAGACTTTGCCAAACCTTTCTGTTTTCATTTAATTTCACTTTTGGAAGTATTTTTGGCTTCAGCTTTATAGAGTAGTATCTTTAGATAAACCTGTTCTACAAAGAATAAAATGTATGTTTTACTGGCTGAGGGGAGCTCACCTTAACCACTTTATCAGCTAGAGCCACTTTTCTGTCTGCTTCAAAATTGAGCATTACTGAAATTTAGCTAAGAGCTGAAAGAATTATTTCATCGAGGAATAGCTGTTTCATAGGGTGCTTTAGGATTTTTTTTTACATTGAAGCATAATTGGATATTAATTTAATCTATATGCAGTAGATACTGTGAATATGACATGCCTTGTGGTTTAGGTCTCACCTAGACTGATCCTTAAATGAGTATTTATTGACTATATCCCAACAAATGATATTATTTGATGTTACAGCTGTTCCCATGTGTGTCAATGGCCGGTATAACAAAGTGCTGGGAGGCTGCAGACTCCACTGCTCTCCGTTTCCTCGAAGACGAGCACACAAGTGCTCCAAATATAAAGCCAGCTTGTATTAGCATCCAAGAAAAATAAACTTGAGCATGTAACTCTTTAATGATACAAAAAAGATTAAAGAGGTTGAAAACAAATCTCCCCTCTGCCTACCAGGGCTTTGTAGAATCTCTGCTTTTTTTCCATCCTGCTTTCCCACCCAGCAGCATTATTGCCCTTGGGGGTTGTAATGATCTCAGTGAGGACCCCCTCTGATCCATAGAATCAGGTCCTTGTCTCTCCAACCCCTGCCTGCCTGGGAGCCCCATCCCTGTCTCACGGTCCTGCTGTGGGGTGGCCTGTGCTGGTGGCACTGCACGGGCACCTGTGTCCCCGCACATTGGTGGCACTGACCCCAACTGCCCCAATCCTCCTTTACATGGAATTCCCTCACAGGCCTCAAACACGTTTGTCTTTCCACAGGGCACACAGTAAATTACAAACAGACTGAATGTTTTTGCCACCTAATCACACCTGGTGAAGGTGCTGGTCATTTTGGTGACATCCTTGCAGCCTGTTTTCTTGACAGCCTTCGTGAGTCCGTTCTGTGGCCACACCCATCAAAGTGCTTCACAAGCACTTGGGTTTCCTGAAGAGCTCCAAGGCCATTAGTGAGATGATGCTCACCTGATCTCCCAGGTGCGGGGAGAGGCAGCCCCAGCGGCAGGCGCTGTGTGCCCGGGAGGGTGCGGGCCCTGCCGGGAGCGGGGCTGGAGCCGGGAGGGCAGGGCAGAGCAGCGCCGCTGTCTCTGCTGAGGAACGGATGGGGCTGAGCTGCTTTTCTGCTCACTGAGGTTCCTGCTCTGGGCAGCTCAGAGACCCTCCTGGGGAGGTGTGTGTGGGGCTCTCTGCTGGCATTGCGCAGTGCCAGGGCTGCGGTGGCGCGGTGCCCTCTCTGTGTTAGGCGGTGGCCGGGAGCCGCCTGGGCTGGGCTTGGTGCTGCCGGCGGGGCAGCCGAGCCAGCGAGATGGAGCGGGCGGCTGGAGGCTGTGGGAAGCCTCGGGAAGGCGATGCTTTGTGCCTTTTGTGCTTTGTTCCTCTCGGGCAGCCTGTCCGTGCGGGGCTGTGGAGCGGGCCCCAGCAGGGCCCATGCGGAGCACTGGGGATGCCCTGGAGCCCATCCCGTGGAGCGGGTGTGAATTCAGTGTGGGAGCTCCATGAGAGGCAGCACACGTTGAAGTTTGACAAGGACCGTGTGAAAATAGCTGGCTTGTTGCTGGTTTTCTTGTTTGCATTTTGTTGGGTATATAAACTTCGTGCGAGTTGTGCCCTGCTGTTTATGCCCAAGTCAAAAAGTGTCTGTGTTTTCAAAAGAGAAAAGAAAAAGCGAGGTGACTGTGTAAAGGGCCTTTTGGGGTCTGTGCTGACAGGTTTTCACAAGCTAGTTACTAGTGCTTTTGTACTGCCAGCCCAGTTAGAAGTTCAAGTTAATTCTATGAAGCTCCTTTTCCATAACAGGGCACAAGAACAGATAGATGTGCTTTGCAGTTTTAAATTGCTGTTCCTTTAGAAGGTACTGTTAATGTACATGAATAAATGAATTTATACCTATAAATTAATATTAGGGTAGCATGAAAAGTTTGAGGTCTTAATATCTTTTACATGTATAAAACGCTAATTTTACCAGCAGCAAGTACTAATTCACTTGTAAGCAAGCTGTGTTTATCTCTGCATACTGATGTTTTTTGTCCAATAGCCTCCAGTGTGTGTACCCTGCTGCCCTAGCCCAGAGCTGCCTGAGAGCTGCAAGAGGCAGGAGGGGCCACAGGGGTGTGCAGGCAGAAGTCAGGTAGGGGCAGGCAGGGAGAAGGGAAAAGGCCAGGCCTTTTGGCAACAGATCAAATCTGGATGGATTAATTGTATCATGACACTTTGACACATAATTTAATTGTATGTTTGTAAGTGAACAGGCAACTGCTGTAGTTATGTTGTGAGTAGAGCTCTCAGTGTGGCAGAGCTTTGAATTCATTGATATTTTCAAATAAATCTGAGAGGAATAATGTGCTTCTCTAAGACAATTAAGTTCCTTTTACCTTGGAAATCATTATCTGAGAAAATAGATGGAGTGTTAACTGTTGAGGTAACATCAGAACTGCCTTCTTCTTGTCCTGCTTGGCCTGATGCATGTGTGTGTGATGTACAGTTGGAGAAAGGCATTATTAAATTTCACAAGTGAAATGTGTGTCTTGGATGACCTGAATACCAGAAACCAGAGGAATTAGCATGTAGAAAAGCATGGAAAAGTGAAGAGGCCTTTGATCATGAGAGAGGTGGAGATGAGGAAGAGGCATAATGTTCTGTGTTATGAGCTGCAGCTGGGCATGTGAGAGCAGAGCGAGGTCTGTGGCAGCACACCTTAGCTGCTGCACATTGATAGTGTTCTTCTTGTATGCTTGAATACACAGTGGTGCTTGATAATTTTAATGACTTGTTACATGATGCTGCAAATGTGATTCTTGATTAACTTACGTGCCCCAATGCTGAGTTGTAGTTACAGTCTTTCCTGTACATTTTCCATTGGAGCACAGCCGAGTATTTGGGTTGAATTACGGATGAAATGTTGCTAGCCAGTTCATTTCTAGTTCACTATAGGGAACCTGAGATGTCATCAAATGTGTATTTCTTAATAGGAAGCCACATATTATTTTCAGGCAAATTAAATTTTAATGTTACCGAAAAAACTTGACTTATCCTTGATAGAAAGTTGTACTATTGTATTGTTGGGTGGGTTGTGGGAATGTGTATTGGTGCATGGATCTCAATGATTTTAATTCCATGACACTATCAGGAACAGGCATATGACTATAATAATGCAATTCTCTTTAACACAGTCTGTAAAAATGCATTGATTTTATAGCTCCCCAAACTGATTACATTAATATCTGTGCATAATTAGTTTACACATTACTAAATTACTGACAGATTAAAAGTGAAATAGTGCAGTTCATACATGGCCGCATAACTGCCAGAAAGGAAATTAATATGGATTCAAATGGTCCTTGGAGACCTGCACTGAAATAGCAGAAATCTATAAAGACTGCTTGCGTTAGGAAATTTCCATCACCAACATGTTTGTGGTTGATGCTTTTCTAAGTCTGTTAATATGGGTAAAATTTAGTACAGGAAATGATGTTTGAGTGATGCTTTTACTGTTACCAGCTCAAGAATGTGTTTATTAAAAGTAAATTCCTGACTTAAATGGCAATTACATTGCATATGAATATGAATGTTTAAATACATTTTTAAGTGTTCCTGATGAAGTGGTAGTAGTATAAAGTAGCTACTACTTAAGATGCATTTGCAAATTATATTGTTTTTAGAGACTATAAAAATTGAGAACTTGGTCTTGGTGCTTCTCCCTTGGGCCAAACACACATTGGAGATAACCCCATATTAAAACTTGATCTGTTTATACAACCTCAAACCCCTCCAGATGATCTTCTGTCTTTAGAAAAGTTTTGACATAAACTGTGCAGCTCAGTTTTATGCACAATTCATCAACAGTCTACAGGCTTTTCCTTATTGGGTATGTCTTGATGAAGACTGGGTTACTTGGATGCCAGTTCAAGCTATCATTATGGAAGGAACCGTGAGAAGAATTGGTTGTGTTTCTTACAGATTGGTTGCAGCAGAAAGTGTTGTAAAGATGCTTTTTTTGCATTTTCTTTATATTTCATTTTCTCCTCAGCCTTGTTAGACCTGTGTGAAATATGTCATTAAAAAAAAAAAGAAAAGTGAGAGACTGATGCAAGCACTACTTTTAGTTGTAGGCTTTGGTGAAGGCTGGGCGTGACCTCAGTGGAAGGGTAGCATTCCTTAGTTGAGCAGGATGGCAAGGGTGAATTGTTATGCAAAGAGCTGCAGCCAGATTTACTATCTACAACTGAATACAAAATGGAAATGCAGATGAATTTAGTCTCAGTTGTGTCTCTTGAGGCAAAATGTCCTCCAAGGTCATCATGATGTGCATAAGCGTCTGGTTTCTTGGAAGTCTTAGTATTTATAGCTTCTATTGCCCTTAGCAGAAGCTGTGGAGGTTGGTGGCTGACAACTGTAAAGCCGTATTACAAAAGCAGAGCAAATCTGTTTTGGGGACAGAAAGATTGCTGCTGCTTCCCTGCCTTGTTCCTTCTTTAGTGTAGCATTTAGTTCACTGTTTTTTACTGAGCCTCAAAAAATTAGGTTTAAGTGTATATAGAAGATTTGGGAAGACAGTACTAAATATGCCTCTTCTCTAGTGTTCCTGCAGTTTCTCAAGTGGGTTCATTTTTTCTTTTCAAGACAACTCTTTTTGGTTCTTTTAGAAACAATTTTCTTTAATTTTAAACTTATAGAATCATAGTATGGTTTGAGTTGGAATGAGCCTTAAAGAACATTTAGTTCCAACCCCCTGCCATGGGCAAGGACACCTTCCACTGCACTGGGTTTCTCAAAACCGTATCCAACCTGGCCTTGAACACTTACAGGGATAAGGCAGCCACAGCTTGTCTGGGCGACCTGTGCCAGTGCCTCACCACCCTCAGTATGAAGAATTTTTCCTTGTAGCTAATCTAAATTGACCTTTTTTCAGTTTGAAGCCATTACCCCTTGTGTCTCATCCCTATAAGCCCTTGTAAAATACCCCTATCTTGTAAGTCCCCTTCAGGTACTGGAAGATGCTGTAAGATTTCCCTGGAGCCTTTTTTCCTCCAGTCTAAACAAACCCAACTCTCTCAACCTGTCTTCATAGGAGAGACCCTTCAACTCTCTGATCATCTTCAGGGACAAAGTTCAAATGAGAGCTGTTTAGAGGTACCGAGATTTCGTTATGGATGTGTTACTTGCTTTTGCTTGAATGGTAACAAATACGTCGTTTTGTTAAATAGGGATGATATTTAGGTTCATGAATTCACATGAAGTTGCCTGAGCATTGCATTCTGGGAGGAGATAGATTTCATGTTTAAGTCAATAACAATTTTCACATTGTGATCCATTTCACTGAAGTAGTCATTGTGACTTGTTAGAACTGTATTTATGTTTATGTTTGCATGGTAAGTGCTTCAAATTCAGCAGTCTTTGCTGGAATTAATCACATGTACACGCCAATTTACTTTCTGGATTTGGAATTAAGATGGATCTGCGTGAAACACGATGATTTTGTTTGTGAGTATTTTTTGGTAAACGTTTCCATCAGTTGCAATGCAGTGAGATGCCATCTGGGAGGTCTGCCAGGTTTCTGCAGTTGGCAGACCTGTTGTGTGTTACTGTGGCACTGCTGCATGTCTGGCTGAACCAGCAGGAAGTGCTTCACTTCTTGCCAGCTGCTGGTGCACTTACTGTCACACTGGGCTTGTGGACAAAGCAGTGCCCAAAATTTCTAGGAGGAAGCAAGGATTGCACGTGGATCTAAGAGACCAAACTTTATGGAGCTTGGTTTTTAATTAGGAAGCAGAATGAAGATGAACTGTACTTTTGTTGGCTTGTTTTTCTTAAAAATTTATTTTCAGGAGTAGAAACTTCTATTTTCATGGATAGGAAACTTCTACAAGGTAGAGGTGTTATTATTTGCTGTATTAACAAATACATATTATGCACCAGGATTATTGGCACCAAGTCAGCCCTGTGTTTGAATGATGTTTCAAGTGAAAAGAGGCAATGTTACAACTGCTGTAACTTCCTTGTTTTAGGCAGAATTTTGAAACAGCTATAATGCTTATACGTTAGTATATATAGTATTAATATAGTCTAGATATAGTTTTAATGATATTGTCGAGTAACATGTAATACATAAGATATTTAACATGACCAGCTATTTTATTTAAAACTACTTTGTGGATTTTGAATACTTTGTTTTGGCAATGAGTATACCTTTGTAGTGTTATTAAGAATTGAGTAATTCCTACTTTAGACTCATGTCCAGTAAATCACTCTAAATGTTATCCTTGATATACTTTTCAAAGTTCCTTTGACTTTTAGTGATATGAGTCTCCTGGAATTTGTTTGTTTTTTTTTTTTTTTTTGTCAAATAGAAAAGTTTTGTTTGCATATGTTGCATGTCTTCATAGTAAGTGTAGTGAAATGGGAAGCAAGATTAGATGAGTACAGTTTTACTTATTACATTATCCATCTATAACTCTAGGTCTTGAAGTTGTATCTTTTCTACTAAGATGGAGCTACATAAAAACACCCCTTACCACCAAGAAAAAAAACAACCAAACCCAACAAAAACCAGCTTTTCACTTTTAATTTATTATGAGCTTTACACTGCTAATGCAGAGTTAAGATTGCTTAGAAGCTGGTTACAAAGACTGTTTCTGTTTAATGAGGTATGTGAGTGTTGGAAGAATTGTGAAATATTAGACTGCAGTTTCCATAGATGTTAATTTGACGTTTTTACAGGAGTATTCTTTTTGCTTGTCTGTATCAAACAGATCTGTAATTAAGTAATGATTTTGTTTTAGAATTTCATTTGCTTCAGTACATTCTGTTTTTCATATGGTCTCTTGTAAAGCTCATGTAAAGGTTGCTGTGTTCAGATAGTCTGAGCATCATCGTTTTACCCATTCTACTGGTTTCTTCCCAAGTCTTAAAACTTTGTGGGTTTTCCTCCTTGTATTAACTTCAGGAAACCTAAGATCATGAAAGCTGAGTTACTTACAATAAGAGAGCAAATTAAATTGGCAGATCAGTGTTTGCTGCTAAAGTTGCAAAGCTTTCCCAGGTGATACATGATTAAAGTTGTCCTGAATTGCTCAGACTTTCAATTTTCTAAGTAGAATGATATTGAAAAGTGTGCTGGCTGGCAACTGGATCACAGTGGAAAAATCTTTCCCATAAGAGTTAATGTGTTAGAGGGGGCCTGTATGTATGGACTAAAGTGTGCACAGTTGAAATATGTATATGAATATATGGAGGATGAAGGTGCAGTAGTAGACTGTCAGGACTGTCCCACTTGACAAAACGGAGGGCAGAGTGGCTTTTAATGGCTGAATTTTCACTGCCTGGAGGTGCTGAATGCTTTCTAAAATGAAAATCCAGGGATGATTGTTCAGTATTTGACAATATTCTGTCTAATAATAATACAGAACTCTGAAATTTGGATGGATGTAATGTTAGAATTTATGGCAGTTTCATGAGAGCTACCTTCATAAAATGTGTGAAAGCTTGATTCTTGTTAAATTATCACTGAATTCACATCTCCAAAGATGGAGGACTTTTTACAGGAGCATGAAATGACAGGAGAAGGGGGAATGGCTTCTAACTGAAAGGCAGTAGGTTTAGGTTAGATATTAGGAATAAATTGTTCGCTGTGAGGGTGGCGAGACCCTGGCACAGGGTGCCCAGAGCAGCTGTGGCTGCCCCTGGATCCCTGGAAGGGTCCAAGGCCAGGTTGGATGGGGCTTGGAGCAGCCTGGTGTAGTGGAAGGTGTCCCTGCCCATGGCACAGGGTTGGCACAAGATGATCTTTAAGGTCCCTTCCAACACAAATCATTCTATGGTTCTACTTTTTCTTCCCTGGATAACTGTGCATGTAAACTACTGGGCATTTTGGTATTTCTAGAGGCAACTTTTTTTTTTTTCCTCTTGAAATTAACCATTAAATTAAAAATAAATTTTAAAAAACCCACAAAGAACTCAGTGAAATGACTTAGTGTTGGGGAACTTTTTCTTAGGCAATGTTTTTTAACCTTTTTAAAGAAACTGGCTATGTTTTTTTTCTTGCTTGCTATGCTTTAAAGAGCAAATGTTTGGTATTTACTGGTTTCTTTTTCCTTTGGTTTGAAAAGAGTTACATCAGTGATTTCACAGCTGCTTTGAAAGTTAATCTTTTAAGGCAAAGGAAGGAACAGATCTAGAAAAAATTAATTAAATTGTGCTTTTTCTGTTTTTATTATTTCTACTGTTATTTAAGAATGATGAGAGCAGTTTTCTGGCATCTGTGAAATAAATGTAGAATTTCTGTGCCTTACCAAAAGTAGTTAATAGTTTTTATATAATAGCTTTGTCATTTGTTTATATGGGGCAAAGTGGTCTTCTAATCAGAGAATTAAAAAATAAAACAGTAATGCCAGAATGGAAACATGTTTTATGGATGACAGTTTTTAAAATAATTTTTAGGTCCATTCAGCATTTTCTGAAAGGGGTGAACATTGAATATTAGGAGTTATGTTTGCAATTATTGTGTTTTCTTAAATTGTTTGAGTAAATTTTGAAAATGTGTTCCACTTTTGTAGAAGTAATTACTGACTTACTCTTTGAATTCTTCAAAGAAAAAGGGGCAGGTGAAGATTGTAAAATATAAACCAAGGGTTAGCTGGCTGGCAAAGCTTCGACTTTAATGGGGAGATTTAATAACTTGCTCTATGAATTGATTATAGCATTGTCTGTAAGTATTTGCATAAATGCAAAAATAAATAAGCAGTAGGGAAAATGTTCTGGTGTTGTGCTATCCCCTCTTCCTGCCCCAGTTCACTCTGTGGGACCTATTTCAAAATTTCTTCTCTTGTATTATGTTTAAGATGAAGGGATCTGATCTTTTTCTTACAAAAAACAGTGATAAAAACATAAAAGTGTGCTTCTGTTTATTCCAATATTGAAATTGCATAATCTGGTCTGTGTAAAACCATATTTACAGCTGTTTGGCAAATGGATGAAGTTTGCAGCCTAATAACAAACTGCACAGACGTAGTCCTCCATTAAGAGTTGCTTGTGTGAGCACATCAGATTTCCTGGAATGTAAACCACATAAAAAAAAATATATTTGATATGCTGTAAATCTCATTAAAGCACTGAAATGAAACCAGGTATTTTTTTATATTTTCTTCTACTTAGCAACATTTGTAGCAGTACTTTCAAGTGTATGGCTGCTTTCTGTGTATTTCTGCATGGTAAGGAGGAAATGTGAATACTTGTTATTATGCTTTTTTCTTGCAACAGTATACTTAAAAGTTATGCCATTCAGACTTCTTCTCCTAATGATGCTGAATATGCACCAGTACACAACATGAAGATGCAAAGTGTAATTTTAGAGGCTCTAACTACATTTTGAATTCAAAGCACATAGCAAAAATTATTTGAATGTTTTCAAGAAAGTCGAAAATCCTACAACTGCTCCACTTCTACTAAATCCCTGCTCCTCTGAAACCAAGAAAATGAATATTCAATATTTTTTTTCCATTTGAGTCCCTTGACATACTATTGATTCACTTTATTTTCCCAACAATTTCTGACAGATTTCCCAATGTGGATTACTTATGTGCTTTGATATTCATTTTGTGACTGCCTTTGAAAAGCACACAAAATTAGAACTGCAGCAACCTGTTCACTGGAGCTACAAACCAGTGAGCACAACCCTTGGAATCACTGTGTTCACTACTACCAGTGTGTGCAATAGACTTCCAGCAGCCCACCTGCTGAGTATTAACTGATGGCAGAAAGTGTTGAAGATGTAGGAATGAAAGAATTCATTGGCTTATGACAACAAATATAGCATCTTAAAGAGCATGTTCCTTCCATGTTCCATCTCTGCATGGTATATTTCAGTTCTATGTAGTTGGGACTCTTTATGTACCCTTTGAGAAGAACTGGCCTTTGTCCATTGCTTGATGTTCCCTTTTGGATAAGGGATTCCTTTTATGTGGAAGTAGGTCTTCTGCTGGCTCACTCTTAGACACGAAAATGTGCATATAAATTCTGAAAATTCTTGAAGATGGCCAGTTCTTGCCTTGATACCTATGCTGGTGGTGAGGGAGAAGACCTCAGGAATATGGTTTCCTTATAAATGTGTGTTTTGAATTTTCTGCTGGTGAAGATGATTGGTTTTCTTATAACAATGGTCTGGACTGGCTACATGGTGTCTTCTGCTCTGGATTCAGATAAAATGGTTTTTCACCAGGAGAATTCAAACTTGTGTTTCTTTGACCGAATCCTCCTCTTACCCAAGGTCTCTGGAAGTGGATGGTGCAATTAAACACCATGAATAGTCAAATTTTCCACTCTTCAACAGGGACTAGTCAACTCCTGTGCCTGCAAATGACAGCACTTGAAGTATCTGTGTGATTTTGAATTTTTTTTTCCTGCCTGGTTGACTTCATAAACCTTTAGCAATTTTCTTAATCTGAGATTAGCCTGGCATGAAGCATGACATTTTGCTTGATTGGATAAATATGTGCAAGCAGTTGAGATAAAAATGCGATTTGAGAACTGAGAATTTCTACCTATATACTTTTTGAGTTATTTTAAAAATTTTTTTACAGATTTGGGAGCATTTGTGAAAACACTGGGAAGATGCTCTGAAAGTGAAGAAAACTTCCTAAGAAGTTCGCAAAGCAGTAAGTCATGTACTTAATTTGTGGTGTTTTAATAACCAAGATGACCCAGGTCCTCTCTTCTGGGGATACACATTATAGGAACACCATTTTAAATGTAATCCAAAATTTAATACCTGCAGCCATGTATTAGTTAAACAATCAAACAGAAAGATGTTCCTCAAACAACAAAACCACAGTGTGAAGACAGTGTTTGTGTGAATATGAAGCCAGATTAACATTGAGCAGTTCTGTTTGATCTTGATTTTCAAAGCTTTTTAAGCTTTATTCTTATTGGGTTTTTGAGCTCAGATTTTTAAAAGCCTTTTTCTAGATAGTTCCTTCAATTTTGGAAGCTGAATCAAGTGAGGCCATTAAAACTTAGTAATTCCTCTTAAGGTTCTTTATGAAGGAGGTTCAAAACTGGATTAATTCAAATTACTACCTTGGCAATACCTAAGCACCTAATGCTAATGTCATTACTGAGAGTTCTACCTTGCATGGAACCTGTATCGCGGTTGTGCTTAGGTAAAAGTTCAGATCCCAGGATATCATGATGATCATCTAGCTATATTTTATATTTAGTATTTAAATTCATGATGAATTCTAAATCAAAAAGAGGAACAGTTTAGCAACAGACATTTAGCTTTCGATCTATAAAATATGTTGTTATTACATTGAGAGAAGCAGAAAATGTGTAGGAAATCAAGTAGGATTGATGTTTAATTTTGAAATTGAAATACCATTTCTTAAGAAAAATACTATATTGAATAATTCAAGTTCTTCAGTTTCCTGGACTAGATTATTAAATTAAGAGGTTGTTTTCTTGAAGTTTCTTGAAGTATTCACATAACAGTTTCATGGGAATGAACTCATTGTTCTCTTTAAAGTAGGACTTTTTCTGCTTCATAATGAAAATTTTCTGGCAAGCCATCCTTAGAGGTCAGTTTAGTTTTCTAGACTAAAATGTCTTCTAGATGAACTGACATGGACCTATAGCAGCTACTGCTCTGAACTCGAAATTATTGAGGATGCATACAGAACTTCCAGGTTCATGGCTCGCTAGTGTCCTCCAGGTTGGTGACACAGAGTTGACTTTAGGGCAGTTGTGTTGACAGTGTGTGTGTGTCTATTGCTAAAAACTTTTTGAATTTGTCATTCCAGAATAAATGTGGTGGAGAGCTGGAAATCTGAAAGATTTTTCAGTTCTGTGAGTCCTGGGAAAATAAGCAATGGTTAGAAGAGAAAGTTCTTATTCCCCTGAGAGGGAAAGGTATAATGTAACATTGGCCTTTATTAGAAACCAGGGAAGCCACAGGAGCTATCGACCTTGGGGCAAAACTCTACAGGAAAGGATTTATTAGTTTTACTCCTTCAGAATCTGGTCGGTTTGGTTTGGAAACACATTTCATTTACCTGAAATAGAAACTCCTATTACTGTGGGAAAAGCACACAATCAGCACAGAAACTGACTGACTAGATTAGAAAACTTGATATAAATAATGCTGTCAAATGTGCATGCTCATGTGGAAAAAGGCTGGACAACGTGTTTTCATTCTTTCTCTCTCTCACCTGTACATTCAGAACTGGTTCTTCACAAGCAAGCTGCAGTTTTGGAGAGTAAATTACTCATTGATATTGTCAGAAAGTAGTTCACTGTCTCAAATTCTGTGCTGGTACCATTAGGTTACTTCTGAGAACGTTTACCTAGCCCAACCTCCTGCTCTGAGCAAGAGTGACTTCCCAGTTGGACAGAGTTCCTAATGATTTATCTGTCTGGATTCAATAAATCTCAGAAGCTGGAGATAACATAATCTCTTTAAGTGTCTCTTCTAATTGTTAAAAACCTATTTCTTCTCAGGCCTGCAAGACTTTCTGCAGAACCGCCACCTACTAAATTGATCCTTAACCTGCATTACTGCATGACACTGGTATTCCAAAAGAGATTCTTTTCTCTGTGAGGGTTCTGTTGTCCCATTTTTCTGGCTTGATGAGATCCCTTTGCATATAAGGTGCTTCCATCCCCAAGCAATTTGGCAATTTGGCAATTTTGGAGGATACACAAGTTGCATTTCTGCTTGGTCATGTGAAATATCACTTGGATTTATCATTTGGATATATGGAAAATTAGTCTGATTTGAAGTAAATATTGCATCAATCACTAGGATCTACTAAATTCCCGTGGTGGGAAAAGCATGTCTAGCAAAGGAGCCTGGCAAAGACTTAGAGTCGTGGTTTGTCCATACAGCTCTGTTAATATCTCTGTTCATGTAACGTGTAAAAACAGTTTTGGGGAGATGGCATAAGTCTGCCTCTGAATCATCTTGTGGCCATGATAGAGTGTAATTTTGTACTTGGATCTGCAGTTTGGCACAGAGGGTATTTTGTATCTTCAAGGTTTCTGTATCTGCTGAGACAAAATCTTGGAAGCTTTGAATCTGAATCAGACTCATTTGCTACCTCTAAAGCATATGGCCTCTTATATGCCAAAAGACACATCTTCTGGCTCCATTTTTTCCCCTAAAGGGTTCTTGTCCCTGGGTTATGCATGTCCTTAACAAGAGGGAAGGTATTCTTTTATGACTATTAAACAATATTCTCTAGGACTCATGCTTTTGGGGTGAGGGTAGCAACAAACTCCAATGTGTTACAGGGGTGTGTTTGATCATATTCTACTTCACTAGTGAAAGCCAGGGAGGGGATTTGAATAGGCCAGCCCACAAAGAAGAGTTGAAACATGCTCTTTCCAAGTATGATGTAGCATATATGTATTCAGAAGAATTAATGTAAATTAATCTTAGAGAAAAAAAGGTATAAATTTGCTTTCTGTTGTAAATTCTCATGTACTGCTTGGGTACTACGACTTAAATCTGTTTAGGAAAATCAACAGCATAGATATTGCATAAACACCCCCCGCCCCCCCATTTTCCATTGTCCTTTCCACTTGCTGCTTTTCTACTTAGCAAATCTAAGAGAATTTAAAGATGTATTTTAGCTATCACTCAAAACTTCAGTTTTCTCCTTTCTTTCTTTTTCATGTTTTCTTTTACATTTTTGCAAATTCCTTGAGATGTGTGTTATTTGCTAGTGTCCATTGCTACATGCTTGCAAGGAACTACCTTCTTTCTTATGTTTTCATGCAGGTCAAATTTAAATACCTAATCATTAATTTAGCACAAGAGGGTTTTTTTTGAGTAAACTCATCCAATAGCGCACTTATGCCTTCATAGGTGAATATACTCAATATTTTGAGAACCACTAATACTAAAATTATTTTTGTGTGCTAATCTAAAAATAGAAAAATATTTAAAACCATACTGTTCTTTGTGTTTGTGTCAATGCATTTTTCTGGCACACTGTCAGAATTTTCTTTTAAGAAAATATTTTGAAAAGGCAACTGCTTAATGTTGTTGGAGGCACTAACTCAAATGGAGCTGTTAAGTCTCTTATTTTTATGAAATAGTGTTCTCAGAGCTCTGGCAGGAATGATCTTAAATTAGGTGAAAGCTTAAAACAGGCAAGGAATGACTGCTTTAAGATACCATTCCATCAAATGGCTAAACACTATAATATATTTATCCTAAAAATGTCATTAGAATGTCTAATAAGATATTGTAGTTTATGCCTGCTTATGATTGTTTGCATAGATTTTAGTAGGCTGCTAACATGCCTAAACAAGTACTCATATATAACCTTTACAGAACTGTGGCAGTGATTATACAAAAAATCAATATACTATGCTGGGATATTGAAAAAATAGAATTTTCTGCTAGTTAGATGCACACCATTAAGTAAGGCTCCCAGTAAAACCCTTGTTACTTTGCTTGCCAGTTTTTTTCAATCTGTCATATATTCTCATATAAATTTTTGACAATTGCTCTAGCTCCTTGTGTAAAATTATTTTCCATTTTGAAGGGTGTAATTTTATTTTTCAGTTTGAGGATGCTTGGTTTTGTGAGTGTGTGGGGCTTGGGCGTGGGTGTGTTTTGTTTTGTTTGTTTAGGTTTTTTAGGGAGATAGGAATATAATGAATCCCATGGCTCAACCCTTTCAGGATCCTTTTGTAGCAAATTTTACTGGGTCTGCAGCCTGTAATGGCACCTCCTTCTGCAAACAGGCGAGGTGTCTGTGAACTCAGGGGCACAGAACAGAAATAACCAGGATAGCAACAGAGACCATGCTATTAATGATATTGTAAAATGCAGTAGTGATACAGTGCAAACCACAATTAAGGCTCTGTTGGGTGGAGACAGGTCTAGGGGAAGGTGTCCCTGTCCACAGCAGGGGGTTTGGAACTTGATAACCAACCCAGAACATTCTATGATTCCGTGTCCAAAGTGAAACAAGTCCATCCTAGCCCCTAACTTCTGTGACCAGTGCTGAGGGCTTTGGAAACTGCTGTCAGTGCTGTAACACCCACTGTGGTGGAACTACTTTTGGGCTTTGAATTCTAGATTTTCTTTTTCAACACTGTTTTATCAAATAGCAGCAGTGTGTATTGGCTCTAAGTTTTTAATGATTGTTAAATGCCTCATTTTTAAAGATTGTCTTAATTTTCATATGCTAAACGTGTACATTTTCAAAACTTGCAAAGCTGCAGGCACAATATATGTTATTACTTGAGGTTGTTCTTGCAAATTCTGTAATTGGCTGCAGAAGTTAGTATTTATAGTACTGTGTTAGTGGAAAAATTGCATGTCACTATTTTGAAACAATGAAGATCTGTTTGTGCTTGTCATAGATATTTACATTTGTAGTTGTCCATAAGCAAGCAATGATTCACAATTGTTCTAAATCAGGATATAGTGGCTTCAAATATTCAGTAGTCCGTGGGTAATCATTCTTGCACAGTAATATGCTTGAAATGGAGTTTTGAATTATTTTTGTCATCTCCAGTTTTAACTTTAGTTTCTTGTGGCCATGGGCAGTAGCCTGAAAATGTTTCAATTGGAGAATGTTAATCTTTGATAAATGCCATGTTGTGGATAAGTACTTCCACATTAGTTCAAAGCATATGTATCTCATTTCCATGCAATTAAATAATATTCAGTTCCTTAAAAGTGATACCTTGCTGAGGTTTTTTTTCCTTTCATAACACATGTATCAGTTCTCAGTGAAGCTGTTAAATAACTGGGATTTCTTACTGATTTAGTCCAGATAGTATTTAATTAAAATGCAGTTTGTGACAGGACTTGTTTTGGCTGCAACAGATTTTTTTTTTTTTTTAATTGCTCTGTTTGTTAGGGGCACTTGGCACAAATGTGGAAGAAATGTTTCCTGTCCCACAGAGACTATAAAACAAATGGCTGATCCAAATTTCCTTGAAATTTGTGGAAACGAATGTCTTTTCTGGTAAATTATTTATAAGACAGTTTTCATGTTGCTTTCAGATGTTGAGGTAATTTTTCAATTTTTAAAAAATTTTATGTTATATTTAAAAGTGATTGAAAGTGAAGTCTGTACCTCTACAACATTATGCCTCTATTAAACTCAGGAGAAAATGTCCAGCTCTGTACTGTTATCTGTGATCCTACAGGTTTCATCTGGGTTACTGGATTCTTGGCACATGGATATTTAATATATTTGCAAGATGGTAGGTGCGTAGGAGTGTCTACTTACAACTTTAATCCAGTGCATTTTGCATAGTTTATAACATCTGTGAGAATACTAGGAATTAGCAAGAATTTAGTCATTTAGGTAGAGCAAAATTCAAGTGTTTGTAAGTAAGGCTTGAAACAGCTGTAAATCTCTTGGTACTGATGATGAATTCTGTAGGTTTGTGATATACTAAACTTGTTTCTTTACAAAATTATGAAGGAATTAAAAGTTGTGCAAGATGTCAATATGATAAAGATGCTGACAAGAGTTCATCGTTAGGCTGTGCCAGGGAGGTGATATAGTACAGCTGGAGTTACCACTTTGGATCCCTTTTCATCACCTTTTTTTCCATTATTGGAAAATAACGTGTTTGGGGTTTGTTTATTTGCTTCTTTGTTGTTGATTGTGTTTAACAACTATTTTCTTAAAACTCGTGCGAGAAACTTTCACATGTCATCACACTGAAGAGATTATCTATCACTACAATGACAAAATTATGCTTAGTGCATAATGTACTGAATCACTAAAATATAGCAACAGTTCTCTGATATAATTTGAAATAGAAACATATTGTGAGATCAACAATGCCAAATGAAATTTTATAAACATATTCATAGGATAGAGAGTATTCTACACTAAAGGCATTTTTTTTTAGATTCTCTCATGTGGTACTGCTGCCAAAGAAATCTGATAAGCCTGTTCAAAACTTTTTATCCTATTACTTGACTACTTTCGTCTTTTCCTATGTACACCAGTGCCAACCAAGGTTATTTTTTGTCTCCATACCTTCTGTCCTGTGTTATAGACACACAGCAATGTGCTGTCCTTTGGATTTGCAGAGCTCAGGAGGCTCTTGTGCTGGCTGCAGGAGGAGGAGGAGGGCGTGCTGGTTTGATTCCTAGTTTACTGCTTGGGAGAGAAGACTGCTCTGAATTTATTTTTTAACCTCCAGTGTTGCACTAGCTTAAATATAAAGTATGGTGTATATACTAATTGGAGTTAATTGTATATGTAACAAAGGCATTTGACTCTCAGATGGGGGGAAGAAAGAGAGAGATTCTTCTCAATTTTTGCCCTGAAGATGTGAGCTAGCTTTTGCTGAAATTGGTAAGAGTCTGCTTCTTTCACCAGGAATTGAACTGAGTTCTGACCACACTCAGCTCGGACAGCTCAGAAATAGGATTTCCAAAGTAGCCTGTCCTATTATTCTGAAATATGAGTTCTCCTAACACTGCTTACCTGTTTCTTGCTCGTGTTGCCCAGAGTGCTGTGTCTGTTCCCCGAGCAGGGCAGCTGTTTATCATCAAGCTGTCACAGAGCACGCTGTGGCCAGGACCCCACAGTGGGTACTGAACGTGTGACGTTTTTGGTATGCACATGGACCAGCTAAGGCCTCTACGCACCTCATGAAACAGGCATCGAGTAAACAAATTAATTTACAGGGAGCAGTCAGAGGTGTGAGCAGAATCTGGGTTTCCCATCTATAGAATTCTGCCACCACGGTTTAAATGGTGTCAGCAGGGAAGGACTGTCAGACACAGCCCCATCGCCTGTACTCTCACAGTGTGAGGGTGGTGCTTACACAAACAGCTCTGCTGAGGCTACACAGTTTGTCTTTAAGTTTTAAATCTATGGCCACTGCTCATAGGTAAACTGCATTAAAAAAGCTATCATTTCAGAGGCCTGAACGATCCCATTTTGGGGGGAAAAGTTATTTTTTTGTGTTGATGTAGCAAACAATTGCTGTTAAAGTGAGATCGGTAGTAGTTTCCTTTTAAGTACCAACAAAAGTTTAAAACAATAAATTTAAACAATAAACTTGCTCACCAATCATTTCTCAGAAAGTATTCCTAAGGCTGTTTTATATTCCAGTCTTGAAATGATAACATTCCAAATATCACTTTTCATCTGCTTGCATATCTGTAGCCTGAACAAAATAAAAATACACTCTTCATCAGTTACAGCTATACAATTTTTTATGTCCTTTTTCATTATAACCCAAAATAAAGTAACTGTTTCTGTATGTAGCATTTATTAATTAAGGATAAATCTAGGACAGAAGCTGTTCTAACATTCTTGCTTAAGAAAAACATTCTTCCTGCATCCAACAACTGCATCCCCATAAGACAAGGTATCTAGATTGAAGAAGAAAATAAAGTCCATGAAACAGTTTAAAATGAGCGCTTCCTTGGACTGGGACAAAGGAAATTCAGCAATCTTTTTTTTTCTTTCAGAAATCTGCTCAGATTTCATCTCTGCGTGATTTTCAGATGTCTTTACGTACACATCTGACTTTGCCTGTGTCTCTGTCTTACTCTCTTTCAGTTTGTACCGTGAATCCGTGCAGAATTCTCCAAATCCTGGGGAATTGAGGTGAGTGGCATGGCATCTTTTTAGATTTCTAATCACCCGGGGAATTGGAGCCCATTGTTCAAACCAGCAGATGGTGCTGTGCAGCATCTTATGGCTCCTCGGATCAACTGGAGTCATTTTTGAACCAGAAAACTACTTAAAAGTTTCTAGTGCAATTCCTGAGCTGAAACAAATGTTTGTGGAATTAAGTAGTGATTTCCTTTAAGTCTGGGGGACTATTTTAGTGGGTATGTTTTCAGTCGTTAGATGTTAACATATGCCATATATTGTTTTGTTTTTTTCTTGATGGAATCAGGGGTACCCAAGCACACTTAAACCAACTGTAACTGTTCATGTCACTTAGTAAAGGTTTGAATTTTCTGACAGAATAACTAATAAAACTTCAATATTAAGAGCTAAAATATTTTAGAAGAGAAAAATTCTGGAAACTGTAAGTAAAAACAGCAGCTAACCTTTTATTTATGGAATACAGATGAGGGAAAGTTTGGGTTTTTTTTTCTTTCAACAGTAACCCTTGCTGTGTGAATAGTACAAACCAATTGAAATATTCAATTATATACTGCATACTGAGGGCCTAAAAACATGCAGTAAGGTAATGAAACCTTGATGTGTCTTGTAGATTGAAAACTACTTGTAACGAATGAAATTATCTTGTATTTAGCTTCAAATTGCTGTGTAGCTGTGCATTGCTCTAAGATTCAGTTATTTAACAAAAAGGTTAAGTGAAAATTCTGATGCAAGAATCAGATATGGAGCACTTGAATAGTAAATAAGATTGTTCCAAGGTTTCAATTTGTTGTATTAGTCAGTGACAAGTACAACATTTTTAATGCATGCCATAAGATTAGTCTACCCAAAGTAAACAAGCAGTAGTCTGTGTGCATCTCCAGCAATTGGTTCGGGTTATATGTATGCAGCTTTGTTTCTGATAATGGATTCAAGTTCAACATAAATAAAAACAGTGTACATTAAGGAGGATAAATATCTAATTGCCATAATCTGCATCTAGAATTGAATGGATGTAAACACGCTAACCACAGAAGACAATTCCTCAGAACAGAAAGTAGCTAGTTAGATGATTATTAGCAAAATATCTGTACTTCTTTTGTCTGTTAAGCCTTTCCTCTTTAAAGACGGAAACTATAATTTTTGAAACACATTTAAAAATCATAGCATTTGAACCTTTTAAATATGAGATGAAATTATGTTATGTGATTTATAGACACTTTCTGGCACTGCAGTAAAATGCATCCTGTGTAGGTTGAAAAATTCTTAGACAGCTAAAAGTTTTGATATAATTTAAAATAGTTTTTTACGCAGAACTCATTTTAAGCTCAGAAATTATATTGCTTTTTATCTCAATGCTTTAAAGAATGAAGCAATATTTTTGTCAGTATGCATGAATAAGATACAAATAGTATTTTAGGTTTTTTGGTTATAAGTGATGTTTAAAAATGTACTTAGTTTGAAAAAGAATGCAGAGTATTTACTTTCAAAATGCACAGTCTAGGCCCAGCAGAACTGTGTTTCTCACGAGCACCCTGGTTATTGAAACTTGCATCTAACAGAATTCAAAACTATTAATGCTGGGGTGAGAAGTTTGAGGTGAATATCTTGGCTTAGAAAACTACTGGGAAAATGTGACTGATTTGAATAACACATATTGCTTTCCCAAGACCCAGGGTTTGTTGTTTCTGACAACTGGACAAATATACTTAAGGAGCTGCATTCACCTGTTTACTTACTAAAAAAAACCAAAACCACCCTCTTTAACCGATTTTTTTCCACTAATTTTTGGATGTTTGTTTATGCGGAAGTATATTTGGCTTTTGGTAAACATAATTAAATATATTTCTATCTTCTAAAAATCTAGGAGTATCAGATTTACATTGAACATATAAGACATTGAAACTAAATGCCTTGTGCATTAAAAAAGATAAATGTGATAAGAAAAATGTAATATTGATAAATTATAACACATGAGGCTAGATTTGAAAACGCAGTTAACCACTGTGACAATATTTAGACTTAATTCCTTCATGTCAGGGCTTTGTCTCTTATGAAGCTGATAAATTTTTTTTAAAGAAAATCTAGTATCTAAACCGACATTTCAAAATATGAAGCCTCTTTGAAGTTACTATAAAATTGTGATATTTATCACAAATTTTAGCACTTTCAAAACTTCTAAGAGAAAATGCTGACAACAATTTGTAGTCAAATTACTTTTGTCAGCTATGTTTTTCTATAATTTCTGTCTAATTAATGATTTTAAAAAGCTAACAGTAGCTTTGCAGTATTATTGCTCTGGAATTAATAGGTGAAAAATTGTAGTTAGGAGCTCAGAAATGGTATCACGTCTTCAAGATTGTAGTAATATAGATCAAAAGGTAGTAATACCAATCAAAATGTGTTTCCAGTATATCAATGTGGGCCAGCTATCTCTGGATTGTGAAAGTACACTTACTCCCCCCACAAAAATTAAAATTGTCTGTAGGGAGTGTTAATCTTGTAAAAATTCCATTATATTTGTAAATAAGAGATATATTTCTAATGTTTCTTCTAGGGGAAAGTGAGCTATTTCTTCTTTACATAAGGCAAACTTTTTATTATGATTTTTGAAACATTAAAATTTGAAGGATATTTGCTTGTAAATGTAAATTATTAATTTTGTGATAAAGTGCAGTCTAGTTTCCTCAGGTATTTCTATTTAATATCCTGGAAATGAATACTGAAATGACTAAATTGCTTGTCCTTGAACTCGTTGCATTACTACACTTCATCTCACTTCATCATTTAATTTGTATGGTTTCCAAATCTACGTGATTATCATCTATTAGTACCCTTGGTGACAGAGGGCAGGACACTGTTGTATCAGAGTTAATAAAGCAGAAACACAAGCCTAATTACTATGGGAGGTAAGCCATGCTGGCAAGATTTACCTTTCACATAAGGCCTATATGTGGTTAATACTTACAAATAAAGATGGATAGATAGGCATCTATGTCTGTGTGTTTCTGTCTTATGTTGACATAATTCATTTTTGTATTACAATTTTTGATATATTCCCCTTTTTTTTCCTTCTCCTTTATATCCCTGAATATATTACTGTAATCGTTCTCAGATGCTTTATGTTCAATTTTGAAAACTTAGCTAGACATGGAAGCTTTCATCTGAGTTAAACGATTATGCAAATACAGTGTAGGTGCTCTCAGGCATTGCTTCTACCTCTGCAAATTTATATTAACAAGTGTATATTGTATATATTAATTTCAGGTTTATTCAAAATGGTCTGTGCATAGCAAACTGAAAACACTTGTCATGGTAGTATTAAATATAATGCATCCAGAATATTAAACATGATTTTGTATGGAATTTGAATTCAGGGGTCTGTATTTGTATGCAAGTATGTCCATGCACATATATGTAGAGAAATCAATGCCAAAAAAAACCTTATTTTGCTGCCACTTTGTTATTATTCATCATGAAAATATAGTTTGGGCCCAGAGTTCCTATAAATCAGAGTGATTTTAAAGATGAAATGACTTAACTATACTTCAAATCTCTACAAGTAATCCACATATTTTAAAGATACATAGGTTTCACATTTGCAAATATAGGTGTCTTTAATTTGCTGGATATGTCAGCCTGGAAACTTCTGAGTCTTTGTCTGAGTGGTATTTATGATAATTTTGTTCTGAAGTGATGCAGTCTTTATTCAATAAAAGTAAATACACACAAGTTATTGTGCTATGAGACTGAAAAATGTTACAGTAGTTTATGCAAGACTTTATATAAAATGTTTTATTGATTGAGTCTATGCCAATTTTAATTTAAGCTTTATGATTCAATCTGTGTCTATTTTTAATTTAAGTGGATTACATTCCGTAAAGATCCTTTTACTGTATTGACTTGGATGTACCATATTATTAGGTACTATGAGTTCAGCTTCTACAAATCTGTTAATACATAAAACCATAAGAAGCCTCTTATGTTCAAACCAGGTTAGAGTGAAGACATCAGATTAATATTTGATCATGTAGAAGTGCCCTTAATCAGATTTACTTATTTCTCAGAGTGTTTCTGCAATTATCATAATTGTTGTGCTAAATATGTTTGTCTTTATATCTGGCTTTGGGCATAATCTTCTCTCTTGAAACCCTCTCATTGTGGGACTTGGATTCCTGCACAAAACCCAATTAATATTAAGATGACAGTCCCTGATGAGTTCCCAAGGAGCCAGCAGCTGAGCAGACTCTGTAACGTTCTTAAGTACAGACTACTTGAATGATCAAGAGCATCTGAGGGAGACATACAATTCAATAATCCCTTTCTCAGGAAAGTCAAGAGTCCTGTGAGATAAGAGTGAAATCAAAGGAACACATCAGAAAGAAAATGACTGGTGTAGTCTTGTAGTGTCTCTATTAAAATGCAAAAGTTATGGATTTTTTAGGGGTGATGGGAACCTTTTCTGTTTTATTGATTTCTTTTTATAGTTTGATGATTTCTCTAAGATTATCTTAAAAGCTTAAAGAAAAAAGAGACTTCATCAAAAGGTATTCTGTGTGACAAGCACATACATACTTTTTGTTTCCATTATATTAATTAATACAGCACATTTCAGTGGTTCTCAGTTTTGAGACTTAAACTTATGCACTTTATGTACATGGTACATTTGTCACAGTTGTTTTTCCTGATAGTGACCCACAAATGATAAATAAGCCACATGTGACTTTACACTGTAAGAATTGTTCCTTGAAAATACAGAGTTGCAGGAAAGCAATACTGTTTACTGGTTTTTGTATGCATCAAAATGGCAACAGCTGCTCTTTTCTGATACCCTCTTCTATGATCTAATATCAACAACTAAATTTACTCTCTGATGGTAGTGTGCTAAGCTATTGATTTGTAATCACTAATTGGTTTCCTGTCACTTTAAAAGGGAAGCACTAAGGGGCAGTAAAAACAAGCCTGTCCGTTCTAGATGAAGCTCTGGTTCAGGCTCCATGCTGTATGTTTTCTTATTTTAAAGAGTTCACTATTTTTTTTTTTAAGAAGATGCTTCAATTAATCTGAAAAGGCCTATTACTTTTTAGCTTATGATATTGTACAGGGTTCACATGTTTGAATTGCTCTTTAAGTCCTTCTTGTATCTATAATCATAGCCATAATTAAGATTTTATTTTTTTTAATGATTGTGTGGCTGAAGCTGATATTTCTAGAGGTAAAAAAACACAAACCAAACAAAACATCTCAATGCTGGTAAGTGTTCTTTCACTATAGATCTACATCATTAACAAAGTTTCATTATCTGAAACTCGTTAGACAGTAAGATAGTAAATGTTACTAAGTGATCAAAAATGCTCTTCTATATCTTTGTTAGTGTTCCTACTTTGTCCCTTAAATTTGTCTTGTGTATTTCACTGAATAGATTTATTCAAGTAGTTACATAAAGATTTGTTTCAAAACCAGTAGGACTGTAATGGAATGCAGTATAGGCGCTTTCTAAATGCACATTTTTAAGTCTTACTCATCCTCTGTTTTTAGTTCCATTTATTGCATATTATGGTAAACTTTGCAGCTGAGGACATTATCCTAAGAAAGTCTAATATCACATTAGAAGTATGACCTGCCAACATAAGCATTTTTGTTCATTTTCCCATGCCAAACTAGACTAAATTATGAAGGATGTGAAATAAAACGTGCCTTCTAGTTTTCCTCTGCCTAATTATTATTCAAAAAGTCAAGAGGAAAAAATGAATACCCAAATCATACATATGTATATGCCTTTTAAGCTTTATAATAAAGGCAAAATAACCCCTTACTTGGTTAAAATCCAACTTAAGAGTCAACATAAAGAGGTGACTGCTGTATAATATTAGACATATCTGTATTATGTGGGCACGTTACTGCTCCACCAGAATCTCTCAATAGTAATTATTATGCCAAGCACCCTGTTGGCACAATTACACTAAAGCTCTAATTAGTAGCAGTAAGATTAGAACCCCTACATGTTAAATCTGTAGAAGCAAAGCTGAGTGAAGGATTTAAAACAGTTTCAAAACATTGTATTGTCTTTATTACAGTCTTTATATTTCAGTAAAGAAGGGTTTTCTATAAAATGCACTTAAAATAATCTGGTCCTGTCACTAAAAATAGGAAAGATAAGGTAATTGCAGTCAAACCTCAGTACTCTGCTTCTATCTAGGTGCTTTATATCTCAAGTGTCAAATCCAGTGAACTCTAGTGGAAGTTACATACTCCGAAGCTTTTCCTTAGATGAATTGATGGGGTTTGGATGGATAAAGGCTTTTCCTGCTGCCTTCAGTTCCTTCTTAGTGACTGCTGACTGCTCTGTGCTGGAACTGTCTGGCACGTGGCAAGTCTTGTGTCACAACTTTATCGGTAGCTAAACATGATCCTTGTTAATTCACGCCTTTCTCAATTTCACTCTTCACCGTTTTTTCTGTAAAGTAATGAAAACACCGAGTCCATTGTCCAGCTGTAGCTTTACAGACAGCACACAAACGCTGGGCACTGCCAGTCTGAATCTGCTCCCTTACAGGGGACAATCAGAAGCCAACACAAATGATATCAAAGGATTGATTCCACTGTTTGAAAGGTTGTGGTCTTAGCACCTGTCCAATAAAAGGAGATTTTAGCAGATTTGAAATGACTGATGATGCATCCTCATCTAGATTTGGTATCTACTAAATCTGAGTTTAAAATATATGCTTCTGTATAACTCTGTAAATGCTGAAAGTGTTTTTTTCCCCTAATGTTGGATCTTAGGTTCCATATATTCAAGTAATGCATCAGTTGACTCTCAGAAGAGGTAGAGACTTACATGCCTAAAGCATTCTGCTTCTGTTTCTTAGTATACTTTGTGTTTGAGGGGGAGGAAGTCGGTATTTTCTGGATTCTCTGTTTTAGGAATAATTTCTTTAGCTGTGCTGAATTGTAATAATGATTCCCCTCATCAATTTATTTATTCTTATTTATAGCATATGCCAATTTCTCACTGAGAAAATGATTGTATGATTGCTTTGTCTTAATGTTTATTGATTGCATGGTGCCACTACCATTAATGAAGAAAGCTGGATGCAAGGCTAACTGAACCTGGTGAATATATTCCCACTGGCTCCAGTAAGATTTGAATTATGCCTACAGTAGAAACAGACTTTACTGAGCTCTCCTCAAGCTTGTCCTAAGGGGAGGAGGACACCTTTTGTGCTTCTTATCTAGGTTACTTTAGAGGTAGAGTTATGAGCAAAACAGGAAGGCAGGGACCCAGGAATTAATTTTATGAGGGATTTTGCATGTCATCCCTTCACATTTTAGGATACTGTTTAATACTATTGTACATCTCACTAACTTATTCTGACAAAATAAGCGCAAGACAATATTGGGAGCGAAGAGGTTGCCTACATTTAAAGGCTTCTCCTACTGTGTTTTTCCCCAGTAGAAGAGGGAGTCTCACATGACAGTACTACTGTGTTTTGTCAGCCCAAGAAGAGACATTAAGGTATTTTTGTGTATGGCTTCAGGCTGGTTCAGTGATTTGTGCTGCTGCAAAGAGAAGCACAGAGTACAGTCTCCATTACATTGCACTAACTCTACTCAGACAGCCTTGTATAATCAATCTAGTTAAATACCTTTCTTTGTAAATGCCTGGATGTGGAGGGCACAGGTGAAAATCATCAGTGCTCCAAAGGTATTGGGTTTTTATACGCGTTATTCAGACTTAATTTATACACAGTCATTGTTATCTATAATATGTGACAGACTCAAGAGCCTGCTGTTTTACTTTCAATATCTACCCTGATTTAAAAAAAAAAAATTTTAGTTTCAACTTTGGGCAAGAAGGCTTGTAATGTAAAAGAAAATTATTTGAAAATAATAAAATAACTGTCATTAAATAACATATTTTATGATTTTAATTAATTCAAAAATTGTTAAAGTTCATGTTTCTCTCATTGTTAGTGCTATTAAATGCATATTAGCATGGTCATTTTTGTTTAATGGAAACAAATAACAGTTAATCTTATTGGGAGGTTAAGTGGGTTTACTCTGTAAAGGGCAAATCCCAGATGAATGTTTTCTTTTTTAAAGAATAGCTTTAGTCACTGACAGATGGTCTCTGTCTGAGTCTCCCTGTAGACAGATACAGTTTCTTTTTACACGTTTATGAAAGTTGTAGATACAGATATTCAGTAATATGCTGTTGTGTAGGACAAAGAGCAAGTCTGGTGGATTGATAGGATTAGATTTCAGAACAGTGACATATGGTTGGTTTACCAAAGTGGACAAAATTTGAAAGGAAAAAAAAGTATCAACAGTTACAGCTACTCACAGAATGGAAGAATTTATATTTGGCCAATTGCCTCTTACAAAAAACAGTATGGTAGCTCTTATTTAACTCTGCTTAGAGCTGGGTATATCATTATTAGGTCCTGATTGTGTGCATTTCTGGCTTTCAGATAACTCTGCAAACAAATTGCCATGTAATCTTAAGTGCAGAAAAGCAGTAATGCTTTAATTTAGAATATTGATAATTTGATCCCTTGCCCTAACCAATCAGATGTCAATATCACTTACAGGTCTATTGCAGATTTGTTTTATAAATACAACTAAAAACTTCCCTAAGCCTGCATAATAAGCCTCCATTTTGCTTACCCTGTATGCTACATGTGAAGTTCTAATATCATTATAACCTTAATCAAATAACTATACAACATATTTAGTGGTAATTTGTCACAGTGAAATTATTCATAGGTGTCTTGAGTAAGTCCAGTTATATTTATGTGTTATGCCATACCATGTTTTTTGGCAATGGAGTTTGCTAGATTTCATAGATTTACTGTGTCTGCTTTTTTTTATGACTGACATAGCAATAACCAGATTGCAAGGATATTTATGTTGTTTGTGGCTTAGCAAGATAATTAAAGGATATAAATTAATCAAGTGCAATTAATTAGAAACTTTATGTTCACAGCAGTCCTTCTTTGCATGTATAATTTATATGTATTGATTTCCCAGCTTTCATTAGCCTATGAGATAACAGCAAAAATGCATTAGAGAAGAAAATGTACAATTAGCGTGAGAGTGAACCCTGGCATAATTGATAGATCAGCACATGTTTGGGGCAAATATAAAGCTTTGTTAACTGTCATAAGCAGTTAGAATTGATAAGTGGTATTTCACTACATATCTCTCAGCTGATTAATGGTGTTTTTAAAGAGTCCTCTTAATGGGAAGCTGATAGGTTGGTTGAATTTACATTTTAATCAGAGTATTTATGATGGAGGCAGCCATAAGAAATTTATTGGCACAGTGGTAAGGACCTTCCCTGAGGGATTTGGGGAGAGAGAAAGCATTTTAATATGGCTACTCACCTTCCCCTTCTTTGTGTGACCTGGTCAGTGCATAGGAAGGGCAAGCCTTTTGCTGTCAGCTAGTAACTGTTATTAGGGGAAATTTCAATTTCTTCTGTGTTAATTAATAAGGTGAAATAAGGATGAAAACCTACAGAATACTTGCAAACTTCCTCAGGAAAGAGTAGCTCTGTTACCAGCAATAACCTGTAACAACTACTTGTGGATCCTTACTGTGTGAGATGCTGTTTTAGTTAGAGCTTTGTTTAAACAACACATTTCTTTTATACCTGTAGGCTCTTCTACTGTAGGAGAACTCTTGATCCAAACTAGTGTCTGATTATTTGTTGGAAAAAGATTTAGTGTTGGGAATACCTCAGCCAATTTACAAGTGGGGTTTGTGATTCATTTTTCGGGTGTCCTTTGTTAGAACTGTCTATATGTTGCTTAATAAAACCATATTTGTTACTTGCAGATACTTGCTTGAAACTAGAAGCTTTCACATAGAAATGGTTTTAAGCTGTACTTTCTATTTGAGATTATTTTCTGATTTATGTGTGTAAGCATTCTGCTTTAATAAAAATATCTAGCTAATGCACATATTCTTGTATTTCCAAGCTTCTGTCTAGCAAATAAGCAGTTTTTCTTACCTAGTGTAACTAGTTGTTCAAATGGAGGAGAGCTAGACTTGAAGTATCTTGCTTTACTGTTTTTATTGACATGTCTCAGAAGTTAATAGCCTCATGCATCACTTTCTGTCTTGATGAATTCTATTTGATTTTCTTTTGTATACCTATTCCACAAAACAAGCAATCACTGGGTTTATTTTGTACCTAGTACCTTAAATAAAGTTTTTTAGCTTAGATATTTCAGGTTTTTTCGTTTTGTTTTATACTGCTAAATTGGAGTAGCTGACCAGTAAAAGTAATTCATAGACTATGAAGTATTTGATATAAAAAAGGAAATTACATCTGCCTATGAAAAGAAATTAAAGACCCCATGCTTAAAAATTGTAGGTTATTTTTATGTCATTTTAGCCATATCAGATAAGAATCTTAGACCGTATATAGACACATTAGTTTTGTATTATAAATGTCTTAATTATTCAGAGTTCATTAGTTTCCCTTTTTTCACAACTCAAAATAAATGAAAGTTGGATGAGTTTTGCTATTCAGTGGCAGCAGCTACGCAGCATCACCAAGTGACAGTTTTATAGACAGCATGGTAATGGCTTATTCCTTTAGAAAGAAGGCGACAAAGTGATTATTATATCACTTATTATTTTAATGCAGAAATGAGGGTTTCCTACATTTGTAATTTAGATAGGTTGCCACCTTAATGCAAAGTTGTCTTTTGTATTGTGTCCTTGCTCAATTTGCATTTTGCCTGTTGCTTTACACAGTATCTTTGGTTGGATTTGTTGGCATTTTGAAAGTGAGAGCTATTGTTTCATCTGTCTGGTGGCCCCAGGGAAGAAGAGTATCAAGTACTGTCTGCAATACAGTTCCTCTTTTTATTTATAGCTACCAGAAACATAAAGCTGCAGCAAGTATACTGTGATATAATTTAGAATTAACAACATTTCTGAATTAAAGTGACTTGATTGTAATCCTGCAGGTTTCTTTTTCTACAATCAGGAAAATGAATGATAGAGATCTAAACAGTACTTGTGTGACCTATGCTTGGTCTCACTGAACTAGAGCGACTTCTTCTACTGGAATAATTGTTTTGCCCTGACCTCTTTGCCAATTTCTCTGACACGTCCCATGCCTTTGTGCCCATTAGTGACTGGTACCAGTCTGAAATGGCAGGTGCTTGCTCAGATTTTGGTATAATGCCCTTTTTTGCATTCTTGCCACTTGCCAGTTGAGTCTGGGTGGCTCCCCTGCCTTCCCTTGGCAGAGCAGGCCCTGCCGGAGCCGCTCACAGTGGCCCAAGAAAGGCTCTCTCTGGAAAACCACATACTGGAGACTCCTGTTTCCCTTGTTTCCTCTTGTGCATATGGCATTCCTGGACCAGTGTGTATGTATACCTTGAATGTATAATTGTATGCTTTACTGGCAGCTCAATTCCAAATGAACCAGGTCTATGCGTAAAAGTTACAATAGTAGCTAACCTGATGGTGAAAAACTATCTAAATTTTTCTATATATCATTTTAAACTGAGTGCTATGGAAAAAAACTCCCTACTTTGATATTTTAAACAGAATAAAAGTTTCCTTGATTTTCAGTTTGCTTGGAAGGTCAGCTGTAATGCAGGTGTTTGTTGCATAGCAGGTATGTTGGATAGATACATAATGATGTACTTTTCTGTGCTATGATATACTTCATGTCATCTTGAGAATAAAAATGAAAAGAACATTCTAAGATTTTTGTGCCAAACTGAGATGGCATCTTTTGAAAAGGTTTGACTGGATAGTTTTCCAGTTAGATATGTATCTGTTTTATCTAAAATGTTAGACAGGTAAGCTATGAGTAGACAACTGCAGATTATCTGTTTACAGTTGCTATGTTGTTAGTAGATTTAATAAGCAAAGACGGGGATAATAGCTTTATCTGAGCAAAATACAGAAAATATCTATTAGTCCCACTAAGTTGTTGAACATGTACTTTAGCATTTTTTAACTGAAAGATCAGGCACTTTTATTTTATAATGGTTCAGATTCTCTCTGGTTTAATGCCAAGAACTCTCTGGGAGTGAAATGTGACAGTATTCCAATAGAAAAGATGAAGTGGCAGCGGTGTGATAAGGATGTGGTATGTGGGATGTTGATGTGAATGTATTAAATTAGTTTATATGCACCAGGAGAAGAGCTACTTGAGCAAGGTTACTGCCTACTAACCACTATAAATTCTCCAGTGAATGGGAGCATGCCCAGGATTTTACATGCGATTTTTTTGTTGTAGGATCCCCATCACTGGCTGACTTAAGTGCAACTTCATTCAGAGCCTTATACTGTAAAAGCAGTTTGAGGGTGCTGCACTAAGCAATTCATGACATGGGGGATATTTCAAACAGTACCGAAAGAAATCTCTGTTTGAATGTGATGGCCGTATCATGGATGCTGGTTGCTTTCTTTGCACAGATGAAAATTAGCTAAAATCTGTCTCCTATGCAGTAAATAGCATTTCTGAGAGGCAGAACATTGTATTGAAAGTTCTGTGGGAATTTTAGTGTAGAATGTGCTTCTGCTGTGTCCTCTGCAAATAAACAGATTTCATATGGAATTAACAGTACAGTTTAATAGATGACATAAGTGTCGACTTCCTCAGTTTTTATCTAAAGTCTCTGTACTTTTGTTTCAGAAAAATAATGAAAGCATTTTTCTGATCAAGCTGCTTCCTGCAACTTTTATTTTTATGTTAGCTGATTTAAATTCATAGGTTAATGGGAGTAATGAGGCTAGAACAACTCAATTTCTCAGAAAAACAGGCCATTTATTCTGAAAGAAAGAGAGATACTCCGTTATAAATACCTAATATTTTTGTAATACAGACTATGGTGACAAAACAATCTAATTGGTCTGACTGATTGATGGAGCCAAACTTTCTGATGTTCTGGAAGAGAAAGGAAAGGAATCACAACAAAAAACCCCAAACCAAACATGCAAAATAGTATGTGCTTACATGTAATGGAAAGGGATATGGAATTTCAGGAAAACAGAAAAATTAGGATGTGCACTTGAGAAAAAAAAAAAGTAATAATTACAGCTAGCTTTTTGTAAACAACCCTCTTCTAGTGCTGGTTAGTTCTATGGATTTTGGTGAGAGTTCTGGCAAGTAGGTTCATGCTTTTGCTTCTTCATACTAAGCCCTCACTTCATTACCACTTGACTATCTTCTCCACACGTGAGAACAATCAAACATTTTGTTTAAAAACTATAAAATAAAATACAAAGCTTTTCTATTCTTCGGTTTGGATGTGTGGCAATGAAATGCACTGTCATGAGGCAAAAATAGCATTTTCCATGTATATATCGTAGGTTTGTCTGTTTGTGGTTAGTTCTAGCTCACAATGGAAAGTAAGAAGTGAACAGTACTTATTTGAAATACTTAAGTGTGAACTTAATCCCATTAAATTAGTTCTGTAATTCACCAGGGTGCCTGTGTGTGCTTCAGTATGTGATTATTACTTGAATGTGTGAGAGGAGGTTATGAAACCTTTGGCTTCAGTGAACATTGCAACATTGGAGTTCAAGGGTTGAATGCTTTATATAAAGCAGTAATTTTTTAAAAAGTATTGTCAAATATTCTGCAATTTAAGGCTGTGTGTTGTGGCCTTTGAGCATATCATTAAGTTTTAATTTTTTATAGACTATGTTGAACATGAGTGCAAGAGAAGAGAATATCAGTATCTGTGCAGATGGTGAACTCATATTTTCAAGAAATATCTGCAAAATGCTTAGTTAGCCTTATAATATATGGTAATTGCATCTACAGATATTTTTTGCTATGGTCATTCCTCTTTAATAAGAAGGGAATTTTTATTTAGCAACAGCTTTGTCTGGCTTCCTTTATTATATTTCCATCTATTTTTGTTCCTGGATTGCACCTGCTCTGTAGTTATCTAATCTTTCTTAGAAGTTTACACTCTCAAGTAAAAGCTTTGAAGTTTACACTGATTAGTGTTTTATGGCATGGGAGATATGTATAGTTCCTTCTTTTTACAGTGTTAAAGCTATTATGCACCTGGTAAAAAGATAGACATTAAAGTGCAGATGACAAACCTTTAAAATATTTAGTAGATTAAAGTACTGAATTACTCCCTACTTCTTGTTCAAGGTCCTTCATTTTATAAAAAAATTCTGCCAGTTTGGGTTTTGAGCACAAGGGCCTTTCGTGTGTGGTTGTACACTGGCAGACATCAGGCATTTTGCAAAAAGGTAGTAGATAGTTATAGAAATCCACTTTTTAATTAGAACTATATTGAAACATTGCTGATTCTAGTACTCTACAGCAGTATTGCCTTTTCTTGAATATGTACATGACCATTATTCACCCAGACACTCGGGGGTTTTTTGTTGGCAGAAGCACTGTATTTAACAAACATCCTTGGAAAGTGGATTTTGTGTAATTTTGAATATAAAAACTCTGCATAAGGGAGATGCTGTTTAAGCAGCTGTTTGCCTGCCTATGGGCTGAGAAAATATAGGCATATAGATCACCTGAAAAAACCTGATTTTTCCTACTATTTAAAGTCATATATACATACATATTTATATACGCAAACATTTTACTAGTACAAAATCTGCATATTTTTAAGCTACTGTGTGATAAAAAGTGAAATAATCACATTTTTCCCCAAAATATCCTAAAAGGAAAAGATGCTGGGGGTAGTGGTTCCTGTGGTGTGAAATGAGAAACCTTTTCATGTCACGTGAATAAGAGATTTGCCATAGCTATGGGAATTCTGAAATGGTTCTGATGCTCTCTTGAGTTTATTAGTGAAGATGCCCTTAAATTCAAATGCGGTTTTGGTCTTCCTTAGCAGAGTCTGAACCGAAGGCCATGAATTTCTGTGGCCTTGAAGCCCTTGGTGCTGCACTCCTGGAGCCCCAGTGCACAGACACCTGTTGTCCTCTGTGCTTCAGTTTTCCCTGTTTTTCACATAGGACTATAAGGAATGTTGCTGGTTGGGAATGCTTTGGGGTGTTACTATTAAATATCATTTTATATCTTAGTTCCATTCATCCTATGAGTAGTGGAGAGAATGTTCCACTGACTTCAGTGTTTAATTGATGCTGAGAATTAATTCCTCCGCATTCTATTATTTTAGGTAAGACTTTCTAGGAAAAAATCCCATTTTAAGTAATGGGTTTTCTCTTGGGGTAGAACACCTTTCCCTAATTGTTGACGGACGGGGAGAAAAACATGCTTTGAAAAAGAATGGACTGGAGAAACTTGGCTTAGAGTTTTGGGGTGGGGTCGTTATGGTTTTGTTTGGGTTTTTTTTTAATATATAACTGATAATGTTGACTGGAATCTGCAGTGAGGTACATTCGGTGCGCTCAGAAAGACTGCAATTTGATCTAATCAGGGCTTGGCCTAAGAACATAATAAATTGTCAATGCAGAACTTTTGCATTCATTTACACTAATACAGAGTGTCTCATTTCTGAGAAGTAAATCACAGTGGCTTTAGTACTTTATTTTCCATCTTGTATGTAAGTAAACTGCAGGATCAACTGGGAGGTTGAATCAATCTGCTATTTATTACCTCGAAATGTGACACCCTATTTTAAGTGCCTTATTCCCTTATGATTTAGACAGAGTAGTGCATTACATTTAAACAGTATAGAAACCAGCTTTAGTCTTAGTGGATTTTTCACTTTAGATGTGATGGATTTACATTTGTAAAAAACTTTCAGTGCATCATTATGTTATTGCATAAAAATAGAGTTTCAAACGGACTGAAATGGAGAGAACAAGGAGAGTAATTCCAGTTTTTCCTGTCGTCTAATAAATGTTAATAATTCTATAGGGTTTTTTCCTAGCACTGTATTCAAATACTTAAATAATATGTAATTGATCAGTTGTTTAATTTCTTCTTCTGTTTTTTTTGTCTAGAACAATTTAACATTTCTTAATAAATTATTCCAATGAAATTATGATTTCTTGCAGAGCATAGGGCATTTCAGACACTTTCCCCAAAGGGGTTCTTGTGGTTTAATGCAACTTTTCTCCACTAATTTATGCAAGTAAAAGATGAGGCTTTGGGTCTTGGTGTTGGTGGTTTTGTCTTGCTTTGGGTTTTTTTTGTTTTGTTTTTTTTCATGTTTTGTTTTTTCTCATAGAATGAGAACTAAAACTTAATTGTTCTTCCAGCATTATATTCTGGGGCCGTGCACCACTGTGATCTCTAATAATGTTAACTTATGTGATTGAGTTTTCCGTCATACCTTTAAACTGATTTTTCATGTGTTTATCTAGTTTTTAAGGAATTAATTGGAAACATGCAGGTAACTTATCACTTTAAAAACTTTCTAGATTTAGTTGATTAAGAAGACAGCACCCATAATACTGGTTGACTGAAAAATTTTGACTTCTTGGTCACATTGCGTATGACTTAGTTGGGATAAAAGTCTCTGATTATTTTTATACCTCTGCTCTGCTTTTTCTACTAGAAAGTTTTATTTAATTTCCATCAAGTTGTTTACAAAATCAGTGTTATAGTTTTGAAAATATTAAACTGATTAAATTAAGGGAAGATTTTCTCATACAAATGAAAAAGTAACCTGTTTTCTGAAACTAAGTCTTTGGACCCCAAATCAGAAAAACACTTGAACATATACTTTTTTATTTTAGCATATTAATTTGAAGTTTTAGTGAAGTTTTGTCAAGTCACAGTGACTTTCTTTGCTGTGTGCTTCTTATATGGAAAGCGTATAAAGGCCCCTAATTCTTGTAGACTTTAACAAAGTTCTTATGCTTGCAGCAGTTGCAGCTGTGATCTTTGGTGGCCTCTGTGTTCTTGCACTTAAATCTTGCATTTGGAGTAGAGAATTTGATGTAAGGAGGAAATATACCCACACTACCAACTTCTCCCATGTATTTAGCACTCAAGAAATACCTGCTATATGGGAGTAGTGGCAAAGGGTTAACTATTTTATTCCACAAATGAACACTGCTGATAAAAATTTTAGCATAGAAGTCAAATGACTAGATAAACTATATTCAGGCACACAAAATTGTAAAGATATCTTGAGTCATTACCTGGTACTTGAAACAGTTTGCTTTGACCAGCTTTTTTCCCCTTCCTGTTTTATTACAGGCATACTGTATGCTCAATAGTAAAGAGAGGGGAAAGCATATGGCCTTCTGTTTGAACTTCTGTAATTAATCCTTCCAAATACTATTTCCTTGGAAAGTTATTTTTAATTTTATTACAGTCTGTTCTTGTATTCTCCCACACAATCACTTGGGCAACATTTGTATCGATGAAAACAACATAAAGCAGCTCTTAACTAAAAGGAGACTGCTGTTTTACACAACATGTAAATGATTAAGTGATAGATTTTTATTACTGTTTGTGTGTAGAGTGCACTACAGCATTTGAGCATTAACTCTCCCCCCATCCTGACCCAAATCTGGGCAGTCCTACAGGGTGTGTTTAAGATTTTTTTGCTATTTAAAATCCTATGGCTTATTTTTAGAAAGTTTTTTAAAGCACCAATTATTCCCTTAGAGTTAAATTGATATTTCTGTATATGTTCTGTGGATTCTTGCAGTAATGCAAAATAAAATTCTGCACTATGGAATTGCTAAAAAAGAAGCTAAAGATGATAGCTATAAGTGATGAAAAAAACAATGACAAATAAAAGGTGATCAGGTTGATCCTATCCCAGTCTGAATCTTGTATAAGAAAAAGACTAGAAGAAAAAAGTCTGTCCGTTCTTAAAACCTCCTTTGTTGTTTGCCTACATAGAGAATTACAGATGTGTGCACTGAGCATGGCTACTGGATGCTGCAACCCTGCAAGGCAATGTGGGGAAGGAACATTGCAAATGAAAGTATATGATGATGGAGAGCAGTAAGGATTATATTTCTGAATAACTTAAAATATTTTCCAGAAGTCCATACAAAGCAACTGAGTTGAATTATATGATTCTTTTTGTGTAACAGAACATATTAAATCATCTTGATTACAGTTGCCTACAAAGAATGGAAAGGTGATAAATGCTTTTTCTGTATTTTCTAAGGTGGTCTTGAATTGTAGGTTGAGAGAAAATCTTCCTCCAATTTAATCTTGGAATGAACTAGAGTTATTCTAACTTTCATGCTTTTGGATAGCTTATAGTAAAATCCACCCTTTTAAGATATTTCATGGAATGTTTCTTTTGTCTCTTCCCCTCTTCATCCGTATCAATTTTTCATCAGATTTAGTAAGGGAGCTTTCTATAGCTATATTAGCCTGAATGCTGTTGATTTTAAAGGTTGTAATTGGGAGCATAATTTCAGTTAAGAGGTCTACTGGCAAGAAATAAAAATGACTAGAAACAGTGGACATAAAATGTGGTTTTATTCGAACAAACTAAAGGGTGAAAGCAATGTTTAACAGATATCTCTTAGCATCTTAATTCCTATTCAAGGATCACAGTAAGTTCACATTTCCAGGAGTGTGATCAAGGTCTGCTTCTTAGGAATATTCACTTGTTGGTTTTGCTCCTTGAAACTGAAATTGCTGAATTGTACCGGAGAGGACAACATAGGCTTGATTTACGTAGGCACAGTCCTCATTAATTCAGGTGGAGTATTAGGTCAGCAGCTCTGCAAAACCAGGATTGGGCAGTGCCGTGTCTGCAAATTCAGTTCCTGTTTTTCTTCAAAGATATGCTTTTCAAGTCTGTCACATATAAACATTGGGTTTAAATGGAGCACTTCTTTAAGGCTAAATGAAGTCATGCTTCTGCTGAATAGCAACTCTTTTTCTTTGCCTATATATATGAATTATACATGTGAAATAGAGCTGTCTAAATGTCAACTTTAAACTCAGGTGCTTAAATAATATTAGTTATCATGACTAGTTCATAATTTTTAAGTAAAATTAATTGAATTGTATAATAGTTTTAGGAAACTATTATAACTGCTTTCGGTTTTTTATAAAATATTCACGTGAACCAGAAAAGACATTTATGTTTGTTAGTAATGGAAAAATCATACTTTTAGCTTTATGCTAGTCTTGCCTCTTTTTACAAAAGATTGTGTTATCCTTGCAGAAGTCTATTGCATGTCTGTTGCACTAGAAAACCTTATGGCATTTCAAAGCAGTATTTGATTTATTTAGGATACACAGACCATCCTCTCTGAGAGCCTTAGTCTTTAATGCCATTCATGTCAAAACATGATGTTGTCCTTCTCCATACTCTAACCAGAAGATATCAGGTTTGCTTCTGGACTTGGCAGGCAATAGTAAGGCTTTGTTAATGTTCTGAACTGTCTAAAATGTTTTCATTTTCATTCTGTGTTATTAACATTACTTTAAAATGGGATTCATTAAAGCTCTAAGTGTTGTAGATTTATGATAAATTTGATTGTCAAACAGCAAGCTAGAGCTTAATGCCCCAAGTGAGGTGATTAGAAGGGCATGGTGCAGAAATGAACAGGATCTTATGAATTATCAAATACTTGATGCCTTAGCCAAATGAAGCTTTTTCATTTCTCTGCACTATTAAAAATAAGTGAGAGTCTCAAACTTTTAGAGAATGTGGAGTGTAACTGAGGACTTCATTACTGTGGTGTGGTTGTGGGTAGATAAATCTGCAGAGAAAAAAAGCACTCCCTCATCAAGGATTGCTGATGGAATAAAGTTGATTTTGAAGGATAGTGAAGATTGAGAGCTGTATCATTTTATGCTTTCCAAGGGACGATCCTGTTTTCTGCTGGTTACTGTTGCAGAAAGGATCGATTATTGGGGGTGGGGGGGACAGTTTCTATGTAGTAGTCGATTTGTTTGAATGGAAGGACAAGTAAAACCTGCATCCTTTAACTTATTTAGGGTCAGGGATTTTGAGTTACTTTTGTTTCACTGAAACACAAGCAGGTATGTAGAGAAAACTGGAGAAGTGTTTCTTAGCATAAGCATTCCCTCTGTGTTTGAACTGCAGATAGGTAAATATTCCTCAGCTCTGAGGCCTGACCTCAAAACTGTAGTTTAATAACTAACTGTAGCTTTAGTAGATTCTGTCGCAGTGATCTCTCTGCTCTATGTCACAGAAGCTAGTCTAGTGTTTCTTTAGTATCTGTCCTTCAGGATACCTTTGTCATTGCTCTCCACGACACTTCTGTTTCTCAATTTTTTTCTTTTCTCCTATGCTTGGATTCAGTTTAACTTGCACCTAATTTTCACACTGCAAGAATAAGAAAAGAGACACTCTTCATATGTTGGTTACCTTTTTGACATGCAATTTGCCACAGAAATTATATAAAGGGATATAGGTCTTTAGATTGTAAAGACACACTAAAAAACTCTGTACCCCATTCCTAATGTTCACCAGGATTTTGTCTAACAGAGGAGTAGAAAGAGGCACTGCATAACTTTTCATGCATTCATGTTTTGCTTGTGCTCTCACAAATTTAATCTGCCTGCAAAATAGATAATGAATCTGGCTCTAGTTACAAGCAGTGGGAGGCTTTACCTTTAGCAGGTGAGTCATTACAACATAACATTCCATTTTAATGCTGTTATGCAAACCCTTTTTTGCTGTTTTCTCATGATGTATGGTTTGCACAGAATTTATGAAAGAAGCAATTAAGTGGGGGGTGCCTGTGAATCAGGTTTATATTTAAAAATATGCAGATTTACTGGAGTAGTACTGTAATTGAGCACTCCCCAAGACCTTAATTTATAGATAGATGTTCTTACTCTTTAATTGTTCTTTCTCATTTATTTCTGCTAGTAAACAATGTTTTTCGTGTTATAAACTAGCATAAGTTAAACACCGAGTTCACCTGACGCTTGCAAACAGAGACAATGTTGCGGGATGACACCTCTTTACCCCTCTTAATATTGATTCTTTAATATGCTTGGGTTAAAGTGAACTGATTATAGGAAGCTGTGGGTGCTCATTGGTGAGATATTTTAGTAGTTAAACAGCTTCAGGGTCTGGTAAGCTAACAACCTTACAGGAGATAAGACATAAGTATATATTGAATGCAAAAATGTAATCCTGATTAAAGCTTTCTGGAGACAAAGTATTGAGACCTTGTGTGAGGCAGTTGTTTTTCTTTTAAAATACTCCCTCAGCCCACCTAGTACTGTTTGTGTTCTCTTGTATTGGAGGACTGCTCTCTGTAAATTGTGGGTTCTGCTATGCCAGCTCAAGGTGAGCTGTCAACTGTATGATGTAGAAACTTGTTGCCATTCAGGAAATAGTGCTCAACTGCTTCAATAAAAATGACCATCATTGTTTGAAGAGCACAATACATTTCTTAATTTATTCCAAAATGTGTAGTTACAATTTGTAGCTCTAGTCTTCAGTGCAGTTGGAAGATTTGCATTATGAAGTAAAATATTCCAGTTAAAATAAGATTTGCTCATAAATTATTCATTTGGCAGTTATTAAATCATGTTCCAACTCTCACCTGCCATAAGGAGTTTATCAGAATGCTTTAATGGCATGGCAAACAGCTGGCTGTCTGTTAGCCCTTTAAAGCTGTGGAGCCACTGGCTAGTTTACTATGTTAGATTTGCTCTTTACAGGGAGTTATTTTACAAGCTGGATAGTGTTGGAAGGCATTTTGTTTTTAGTTTATGAATACTTTATTTCTGTGGTAAAGAAAGCATAAATGGGGTTTGCATACCAGGAAAACTTTAATTTTCTTTTCACCACATAACTAGAAGAAGTTGCAGTTAGATGGCCAAAAGACACTTCAGAATTAATGTGCCATTTGCTCTTGCTGTAAACAAAATCCAAATCTGCTTGCCCTTTCAAAGCTAAAGAATGAGCTTTTCACCTGGGATGGGAAGATGACTCTGAAGCCATCAGATGTGAATTCCCTCAGAACTATGCTTTGCCCCTCCCTTAGTCTGGAGCATGTGCTGCATGGTCGTGTCTACACTACCAGTGTGTTGGTTGGCTGGGGGTTTTTGACATATGTCTGAATACGAAGAATGTCAGCAGCAGTTTTGACAAGTGTGTGCTCTGGTGTCTCTGTATGCAGATGGTCCTGTGAGGAGACAACACAAACTGCCACTGAAGTGGAGAGTAATTTTCCTAAAAAGGAGTTAGTAGCTGATGTAGGAGTTGTTCCTCGTCTGGATTAAAGACAGGAGCACATAATCTAAAGGTTGATTCTGATTAGTACAAGGGTTGATTATATGGTTAAATACAGCAAATATGTAGAGTATTTCATAAAAACTTCAGCTCTTGCTTGGCTATTAGCTCAGTGCTTTCCCTCTTTGGTAATAATGTCTGTTTTCATTATGGGATTGCCAGAAAATTGGTGGGTCTGTGTGCCACCAAGGCAGCCCACAGAGCTCTGAGATTGTAGCTGTACTGCTTGTAGTTTTGTGAGCGTTTAAGAAATGGAGTTTACCTCAGTGCAGTTTGCAGGTAACTTGTGTTGGTCTGCAATTCAGAATATACTATAAATAAGAGATGTAGTTTCTATGTTACTTTAATTCCTCAGATAGTATCTGTGCATGTGATTTGCACTGTTGGTGCCCTGGCCCTAAGCAGAGTCCCTAAATAAATTCCTAGAACTGTGCAGGGATGTGGTGTACTCTACCTGCAGGGATCTAGGTTAAACAGTAGATTCCAAGCAGAATGAACAAAACAGGTGCCTCATACAGTTGAAATAGTTCATAGAAAATGCAGATTTTCACGTGTTAGAGAAATACAGACATTTGTATTTGCATTCCTGAGACTACTCTTCAATGCTACCCTGAACTGAAAGTTTTTCAAGGCAACACTAGTGATGTGTATAACCAACCCTTAACTTTTCTTCCTTGATGAAATTCTTTGATATCAGAAAGAATTCATTCCTGCTTCTTTCTGTCCCTCTGTACTGATACTGTGCTTCATTCCATTCTGGATTATTTTGACTTTTTTTTTTTTGTGCTCAGATAAGTTGTGGTGTTTTATTTGTCTTTTTGCCTTTTGAGTTCACTCATTTACTCTTTGTTATATTCTTGAGGGGAACATGATCTGTGTTCTGTAACAATGTTTATATAAGCACACAGTCAAAACTCCATACCTGCATGCCAAGGGTGTGGCTTTTAATTATGTGCTGTGTATAAATAGCAGGAATACAGTAAACAATTTGAGATAGATTATGAGATACTATCTTTTTAATCATGATCCTTGCCAGATGTAATCCTCAGATAAGATTCGCACTTCCGTGACTTCACCACTGATAAGATAATAAGGCGAATTACACTCAAAGGGCCTCCCAATGTCACTTAAATCAGTCACTTGTTTTTAGCATAAGCTCTGTGGAAACAGAAGCAGAAGGACTCTTATGTAAGACTCATTGCTAAACATGGTATTTAGTTATACATGAGACACACTCAGGGAAAATCTCAGGTGACAAAGGAAGATGCTTCAGAGCATTAATCCCAATATAGTAACTTGCCATATACTGACAAATATATCCAAGCTTAAGTAATTAAATCTTTTTTTGAAGACGCGCTATGATAAGGAGTAAGTGTCCTGAGCAGATTAAATTTCTTTTTCCTCTCTCATTCTGCAGTTCAGCAGCAATCATTCTGAAGCCAGTCTCTCCTTTCTCTCTTCTGCTGCCTTTTTTTTTTTCTTTTCTTTTAAGACCTCTGGGGTTTGCTTGAACACTTAGAGTGGCCTGGGTATAAAAAAAAATAGATACTATGTTCTCTGGTCTCTTAAATGCGAATTTATCACCTCCCATTATTTGTGTGCCACATTATCTTCATTATTTAATCTTGTTATCTTGTTTTCCTTTTAGTATATCCAGCTTGTTCAGATTGGCAGTCTAAATATACCTTTATTTAAAACAATAGTGTCCTGTGCCTTGTATCCAAAATCTTTAGTTCAAAGAAATTATCACTGAAATTGTTGAATGTCTCTGTCTTATCAGTGGAATAATTGCATCAATATTTGCATTTAAAAGATTACTGAGACTAGTTTAATACCCAGGAACTTGTGTTTCATTCCATCTAATTCATTTTGGATTACTCTTGAATAAGTGAAAAGATGGAGCCCAGATCAGTGTCAGTGCAGCTCTGATGTGTTGTGTCTGTGTTCACGCATTTATTACAGGACAGACTTTCAGTTGAGCTGAGCAGCCTCTGGAAAATTCTTGTTGTATTAACTGTGTGAGAAGGGGAGGGAGCTATGGGGCTGTGGGGGTTTTTTCCCTACTTCTCTGTAGTGGCAGCTTCTCTTCTGCCTGAAAAAGTAGTTGCTTCTATCTTTAAGAGGCATTTAAGTGCAAAACTCCGTAACTGATCACACATTCGCATTTGTTTGACTTAGTGTTCCTTGCTTTCTACAGTCTGCTTGAGGCAGGTGAAGGAATATTGAAAGGCAACAATTCTGTACTGCTAAAATAAATCTGATTTCAACATAGTCAAGGACAGCTGTATGGTGAAATAGTCAATAATTGAGATGACATTCCTATTTTAAAGATTTGTGAAAGGATTGCTGGAAGCAGTGGTGTTTAAATATTTGTAAATGTGTTATTTTCTCAGTCTTTGCAAATAAATGGGAAATGACAATGTTTTAGGATCAACCTCCACTTAACCTGCAAGCTGAAATGTAAGATTAATGAAGAGCTGTAAATGGAGGACTGTTTTCCCTTTTCAGTGGTGTAGCACATCCTCCCAGTTGCACCTGCTTAAAATACTTCCTTTAAAGGTGGGTACCAGCTGGAGTACAGGCTAAACTGGGGGGGAAGGACAGGGTAGTGTTACAAAATGTGTGTAAGAGGCTTTTTATGAAGGTGCATAACTGGTTCATAAAGTTTTCAGGCTCCTTTGTTATTTCTGCAGATGAGTAAATGTTAAGAGTTGTGATACAAATAACACAACACTTTTTATTTCCAACTGTTTGACTACATTAGCTCTAGACAAAGCTAAAAGAAGAAAGGCAGCTTTAATTTGTACATTCAAGGTCACGCTTCTTTCAGACCTTGAATGTATGATGCTAACTAATATATTGTAAATGGCCATACCTAATACAATGAATTAAATTCCTCTTCCACTTGTGTTGGGGTTTTATGTCAAAATTGTAATTTTAGCTTGTAGTTTCTATAGCTTTCCCAGAATGAGACCAGCTTCTGGAGACTGTGGAGTCTTCCTCCCTAGAGATATTCAAAAGCAGGCTGTATGTGTACAACCAGATCTGCCTGGTCCTGCTTGAGCCAGGAAAACTGGACCGTACAACCTCCAGAGGTGCCTTCCCAAATCAGCCATTTTGTGATTCTGTCATTTACCCTGAAAGTTAGTTAGATGGAGCCAGAGTATAGAACTATAAGCTGTTTACAGGACAGGTGTATTGTTTCTGTGCATGGGGTGGAAGTTGTGTTCGGTGTCATAAAGCAAATAAAAGGCAGTACTGCAGCAGATCCCCAACACAACTGAGTGCTCTGATACTATGAGGAGTTTCTCTTGCTGAGAAATTGGATAAAATATCACAGATCAAGACACTGATTTTCTTAAAGATGGAATTACATTATTAGAGCTGTTACAGGTAAGAGATCAAAAATGGACCCTGTTGAAGATCTCTACTGGATGCATGAGAGTCTTTCTCTTCAGGTTTAATAGTATGGAACCTAGATCATCCAAAAAGAGCTCAATCCAAACTAGAAGCAATGTATTGGTACGGTTAGGAGCAGGACATTAGACAGGACCTCTCTTAAATCAAGACCACAATAGTTCAACCAGTTCAGATCCATTAAATGCTATTTTCAAATGCCTTTTTTTTTTCCTTTCGCCCCCTAAATAATTTCTTGTGTCTCCTAACAATTTGCCGTGGTATACTCAAACAACAGATTTCATCCAAAATAATAGCTAGCACAAATAATTTCCCAATTTGAAGCAAGTACGTTACTAGTGTGGAATAGAGAAATAAGGTGTCTAATTGAATTAATACGGGCATTGTGTCAATAATGCTGCCACTGTGATTAATGAAGATTAATTTCCTTCAGAATGAATGTTCTCTGCAACAGCCTCTTCTCTTGTCATAGATGAAAACTATCAATGAATTCAGCTTCCGTAGAGTAATACGCAGTCTAAGTACTTAAAAGTGCAAATTACCAATTTTTATTTATATCTTTCTGCTTGGGTTAGGTTGTAGCTTTAAGTGCCCTTCTGCATAGCCTGCTGTGGTTCTAGGTATGCAAGAGGGAATCAAGCTACTCCTCAAATTATGCCATTGCAATTGAGGGAAATGGCTGATGAAAGGGGAGGGATGTTGGCTTCATCTCTTCCTGTTTGTGAACACAAGTGTATCAGTTTAAATATCCTGGGTTTGCAAAAGCTGACAAAGCAGTACCTGTTCTTCCCACCAGCTTCAGGAAGCACAAGCAATTATCCTTTTGTGTATCCTTATATATCTTAATGTTCTGCGTTAAGAATATTATTAAATCCACTGATCCTCTTACTGAATCAATAATCTGGATAATCATTTTAAATTTAATCTTTCATGTCATAAAGTGATGTCTAGGCTTTCCAGGTAATATCAGTGTACAAGTTTTTCCTTGATAAACTGACACAAGATGAAAAGGGAGATTGATGTTGATTTTGTATAACCAAGGGATTATTTAGAAGAAAAAAAAAAATCACCTTGGAAAGTAAGTAGGACTTACAGCTGGGGATCCTTTTCTTTTCCCTTACCCCTCTACATATCATTCAAAAAAGCCTTTGCAACTTAAAATAGAAAGAAAACAGTCAACAACAGCGAAACCCACGCTCTGCTATACACTACCACATGCAATTTTAGTTATGGAGCTGAAATAAAGAACTAATTATCTTTTCCTAAATGCTGCCTTTTATTACATTATCTTTTAAAGGTGCATGTAGGATTTTTTTAATATGGAAATTCAATGGATTAAGTTACTTCCACCTAAAATATTTTATTTTCTTTATATCTTTAGCTGAAAGGACTACCTGGAATTTGCCTCCTGTATCTTCTAGCCTACAGATTGCCCAGTTTGAATAAATTCATTAATTAGAAATAATAATAAGAGATGACATATTATTCATAGCAGTTTCTGTTGCAGTTCTGACACCAGAAATTATAAATGTTTGAAAATTGCCAGGAAGAAAAAAATCTAACAAGGATTAGAATATGATAAATTCTCTTGTCTCAGTTAATATAGTATATATTAGGTACACATACATAGATTAAATTGCTTTGTATGAATTCATGTCTCTGTGGTATTGGGAAACCTAGGCTTATTTTGAGTTAACATGATTTTCTGAGGATTTTCTATAAGGATTCCATGATGAAGGAACTATTTTATTTATAGGACATTAGAAAATAACGTCCAGCTTCTGCTGGGAAAGGCCTAAAGTAGGGAAAAAAAAAGCAGTGTTGTGATAAAAGTATTGGGAACATTGTAAGTGACTAAAATTTATGCTGATAAATGCCTGGAAATTATATGTACTGGACCAGATTCAGACTCTGAATCCAGTTCTCATGTGTTCCTCTCAAGTGTGAAGGAGCTGCATCAGAATGGAGGCAAACACAGGTTAAAAAATAAGTGTTTAGTCTCTCCAGAAGTCTTGGAGCACAGGGTGTACTTGGGGTAGTCTGTTTCGAGACAAGGCATAGGAGCAAAGCCATTGGCACTGGGAAAGGCTCACTGAATTCTGTGGGATGGCAATTCAGTACCCTGTTACTGAGTTAAATTTTAGGAATATTTGTTTAGGAAGATCACCAGTTAAGATTGTAAGCAACTATAACAAGTTTTAAAACTAGCAGCGAAAGCTTCTTTGTTTTTGTATCTGTCCTTGAAGCATGGACGTGGATGAAGAATCTTCTGTCCTGTGCTTCAGGACTTCAGTCCTACAACTGGGTTGGATTGTTTTCTTTCAAGGACCAGTGCTGCTCAGGAAAAAAAGCTTTTATTTTAGGTTTCTCTTCTCATGTTGATCTCAGAGTATCTCTCCCTCAGAAGATCAAATGCACATTGACTCTCTGATGGCCTCCTTGAGGCGTGGTGTCTATTTTTTTTGTGCAAACCTCACTTTTGACTGTATGCTTCACAAGCTGTGCTTGTCTTTTTTAAAGTATGTCTTTTTTATTAAAAAGATAAAAAGCTCAGATGAGATAGCAGTTATTTCATATGTAATTAGAGGAGGGATTAAATGTCTGTGCTTTTATCTTGAAAAAATTTGGCAGATAAATTTTGGTGTTTCAGTTCTGCAGATGCAATAAAATCCAGAGCTCGATTAAGAGCTCATGTTCCCTTACGCAGAAAATATCTTGCCTTTTTTCTCTGATGAGTAAACTGGAAATGGATTTTATTGTGTGAACCTTAGCATAAAAAGTTGCTTTATTTTTAATCCAAAGCCATAAAATATATTGTTCTTGTGAAAAATGTTATCCAAATTATTTTAAAAATATTTTTTTTTAATTAGATTGTGAGTGAAGTAGAGAGCAATACCGTGAAAATGTTTGGAATGGCTTGAAGAGAATGTTCATAGTTTCAGAATGGGGGAGGGAGGGAGAACAGAAGGAATGAAGAAGTGAAAGTGAAGTTACCACAAAAAAGGCAGAAGTCCTTTCTGTACTAATTGTGTTTCAGTATTGAGGAGATGGAATTTTGTGACTCTCTGTTGACTTCCACTATTAGGTGAAAGGGAGCCAGGGATTTTTTTTAATAGAGACTCTCCTGTAAAGAAAGAGGAAAACAATAGCTAGCTGTCACAACAAGCTGATATATACCTTTGATCAGCCAAATGAATGTTGCAGGCATTTCTTATAGAAAGGAGATTGCTTATCGATCTATATCAAAATATGCATGCTAATCCCAGGCAGCAGAGAGTATTTTCAAGTGGAGTTAATAATCTGATTGCTGTCCTGTCTGGTGCAATTCACTGAACTCGAAGCTCTAATCAGTCTGGGGTCTTGCAGTCAAATGTATTTTGCTGCTTAAATTTGGATTTGTGACATTGATTGAAGAGTCCTTGTAAAGGTGTTGACAAATCAAATTGTTTGTTCCAGTAGTGTTTTGCTAGAGATCAAGTCCAAAGTAATAAGCAGTGAATTTGTTCATTACTAGTAGGGTGAAAGGAATGATAAAATTCACCTGCATCATTATCACAGACACAGTATCAATAAAAGATATGTTTTGAGTGAAGAAAATGTGCTAGCATTTGTGGCTGAATGTGACGAGTGATGAAAACTGAAATACAACATTGTAATTCAAGAGTTACTTAATAATGGCTTGGAGAAAAATAATATTTTTTGAAAAAACCCGTCTTTAAAAATTAGGGAGAAGAAATAAGGAAAAAGCAAATTTTAAAACCATGTTTGGGATTTAAATTAGTTTATTGGATTAAAAAATGTTAGTGAAAATATACAGTTTACAATACAAATATTTGAATCAGTCTTATTCATGTACTGAAGCTGTGGCTATTTTCCATTATATTAATTTTGGTTTAATTAAGATAATGAGGTGTATACACTGGAATTTGGACAGTGTTCATTCAAAATGTAAGATTTTACATGATATGCCTTGGAAAAGAATTTGTAGCAAAGGATAACAAACTTGTGCTTTTTGCTAAGTCTTTAAGTGGGATTCTCAAGTAATCTATCATTCAGTTAATTGATGTACTGTTAATTGGGCTTTGTAATTTGATTAATTTCTTCAGCAGTTTCTGCGAGAAACAAATTTGCCTAAAATATTATTCCTGTGGATCACATTTTCTTATAAAGACTAAAATTCACTTGAAAGACAAGAAACCATTTAAATTTCACATCTCCCATGCGTATGAAGCAGATACCAGGTTAGTTTGGTTATTTTGATTCTTATTTTTGAGTGATATGAATTAAGTTTACATGTGACTCTAATTTCCATGCTGTTCTACATTGATTATCAAACAGGTGAATCTAGTTCCTGAACTTTAGTGTCAGAACCCATGAGAATAGCCTCACGTTTCTGTATTTCTCTCAACCCATTGTAAAACATTGTGCATGGAAAGCGAGGTGGAGTTTTCCTGCTTAGGTCATGGCAAAAAGAATATTCAACCAAATATTTTTCTGGCAGTGGTAAAGCACTTCGGTTTCCCAAATACGTTCTTTTTGTCTTCTCTTGGAACTTTGAGAAGGATTGAAGGTGTTTGGTCAATTGAGCGAGTCTGGAGCTACCCAGAAGCAGAGCTGACGTGCGCCCTGTGTTTGAGTGGAGGGGTCTCTGGCTGCAGACCCCAGCGTGGTGCTCTCCTGTCTCCTGGACACATCCTGGGTGTCCTGGCCCTGCCATGTGGGGGTCACTTGTGTGCACATGTCTGAGATGGAATCAGCTGTAGGTCTGGTGTAAGATGTGCAGCAGCCTTCCTGGAATTGCATATCTCTTTCTAGTACAGCCTAGGTAATGGAATAGTAACATTTTTTTCACTGAAACTAAATACTTACAAAGTTTAGTGAAATGGTTAATTTCACCTAGTGATATGGAGGGAAAAAGGTAGATTTTGCTAGGAAAAAAAAGTGAGTGTTTTAAATTTTTTTAGAAGGTTTTTTTTTTTTTTTTTAAAAGTGTTTTAAGTTTTTTCTTAGACACTAAAATAAAACATCATAGAAATATTAAAATAACTCACTAAGACTTGCTTAAAAAGTCTGATGGGAGTTTATTTCATGCAATATCATCAACATAAAATCTTTTCTTAATTCTTATTCCAAAAAAAAATTTGGAACTTTTGTTCCAAAAAACCACAGATTTGGAGTGTTGAGATTTATCGTTCTACAATGGGGAAAAAAGCAAGTAATCTCGTTATTTATACACTAAAATAAAAACCAACCTTTTGAGTGAGTAAAGGATTTGGGCTTAGAGATGCTGGAAGCCAAGTTCAAGGTTTGCTTTTCCAGAGCAGAAGTCTCTGTTACAGAGCTGGATTGAATTGATGTTAAACACTGCTCACCTCTGACCAGCACCTTGGTGCATCACTCTGATCTGACATGAACCTCTTTGGATAAACATATTGCCAAAATATCTGCCAAATATTTATGCTTTGATTAAACAAACAACAAAAAAAAGCCATGTTTCAGCTTATTTTAACTAAATTGTTTCATCCACATCTTTGTTGGCTGTCCAGTAGGCCATCGCTGACTTGAGAAGGTCAGTTAAAAAAATAGACTGGATTAAGAAATGGGTGTTCTTGGGAACACTCATGGTTTCTGAGTAGTCATAGGATTAATGAACTTGGAAGTGACCTCCAGGGTCTCTATTCTAACTTCCTGCTTGAAGGAATCAGCTACAGGCTGAAGCCAGTTTACTCTAGGCTTTGTCCTGTGAGCCTTAAACTTCCAGGGATGGAGACTACACAACCCCTCCAGGCAGTGTCCTCATGGGAACAGTGTTTTCCTTATATTCAGTCAGAACCATGGCTATTTCAGAACATGTTCTCTCTCTTTTGTTCTTCCACCAGGTCTGCTGGCAAAGGTTTTGTAATCTCAGCAACATCCATTGTCAGACTTGGTGTAAATTCCTATCAGTGTCAGGTGGTTTATTTGCAGTTTAGAAGCAGACTGTGTAATCAGGGTGTAGCAAAGGGCTGGCAACAGGTATGGGATTTTTTTAGGAGGGGGACAGACGTGTAACCAGAATCCCCAGGTGGGGGAGAGCCAGGGAAGCTTCTTGTCTGGGGTTATTGAAGAATGCTGGCACCTGACTTTTTTGGCCCCCTTGCTGGGTCAGGAAGATTTGCCATCCCAATCCCAGAGGCTATCCAAATTCTCAAACGCCTTTTTTTCTCTGGCAAAGCTGTGTCCTTGGAATGAAATACTTTTTTTCTTTCTGCTCCAAAACAAAAGACCATGACAGAAAATGTCATTCCAAATGCAAAATACTGGAGGTAGCCATGGATTCTTTTTCTTGCATTTTCTAATCCTTCCTGAAATGGGCCTTTGAGTCCTTTTTATATCTGGGTTTTCTTCCTACTGTGTATTGATTTAAAAACTAACCAAATGTTATTAAACATTTTTCCTTTTGGAAATATGACTGTGTTCTCAGTTTGATAGACTGACCTTTTTCTTTTTTCCTCTTGACATGAATGTAATTCATCCCATCAAACATATTTCTTCTGATGTTTTGCTTTTTTTTCTGTTCCCCCATTTAATTTCAGTGTCTAGGGCCCCCTTCTGTTTCAGAGAAAGGCAGTGAAATGCCTAAGACTGCAGTCTGAAAGCATTTTTTTTTTCTTTATAGTGGTAACTTTTTTCCTTTGTAGTCAAAAAGTTTGTCTTTTCTTACAAGAAGGTCTCCTAGATTCAGTGACATGGATAATTTTGCTTTCTTTTTGTATCCTCAAGTAGTCCCTTACTCTCCCACCCACATACCCCTTGGGTTTTTTTGTGGGAGTTCTGTCTGAGAACCATGCCACATCCCACACAATCCTTTATGAAAAAGAAAAAATGTAAACTACATAACCCTTCCAGAACATGTTTCGAAACCACAGCAGCCATCTGGTTTTCCAGAAGGCCTGCTGTTCTTTTCATGTTTAGAGGAATAGTTTGATAACAAACTTGTCTAATAAATATAGAGCTGAAAGACAACAAATAAGTGTTTGCCATCTCCTGACATTTTTGATGTTTTCCTAATTTATTACATTAAAGACTGTTAAAACAGATGGGATTTAATATATTCTCCTGTACAAACACATGGCTGAAGTTGTGTACAATATCAGCGTGTTGGATTACGCATACACTATCAGATTTCACTTCATCCATTTATTCTACAGGAACAATGTTTAACTACTAGCAAGCATTTTTTGGTAATCTCTGTTAACCCTCATAAACAAAATGTAGCATGCATTGTAGTAAATAAAAACGTAGTAGAGCATAATCATTCGTCATCTGTGTAAACACTTTGTTTTATGATTGAATTAATGCAAGAAGATAACTTTGGTCAAGTTGCAAATATTTATTTGGCCATATTTTGTATTAACTGGATTGTAGGAACTTCTCCTTAAACCCAACATTGCCTGATCTGATTAAATGCTTAGCTGAAATTTGCCTTGAAATAAACAGTAGTATATCAGCCTGAAAGCCCATATCCCTCCCTGGGGAGCAGGAATATGTTAAAGAAGGTGTCTAGTTGGGAAAATTGATTTGGTGCAGACTCCATGCATACCTTTGCACCTCACCTTGCTTTTCCACTTTGATTCATTGAATTCATAGTTTTCCTAACAGCTCACAAAGTGCTGAAACTCTTCTGAGGCTGCTGTCACAGGTAAAGGGAAAAAACAGATGTTATGAAATCAGATTCAAACAAATAATCTATCCAGTTATTAATACAACAGCATTCACCTGTGTTTTTATGGAAAATTCCAGTCATATAATACTGTAACTCATAATGTTGGAGTGTTATTAAGATATTTAATGGTTCTAAGCAAACTTTGAAATCAGCAGTAGAACATAAAATAAAGTGTCCATGCCACCCTACTGCAATTCACGTTAAAACATGGAGAAGATGCCCTCCTAATATGAAAATATCGGCGTGTAGAGTCATACCATAGCTTGCTTTATTTTTGCTTAGGGAAAAAAAAAGTTAAATCTTGACTTTACCCCATTATTTAGTTTTACCATGGCAGAACATTTTAAATGACTGCTACTCTCCAGAAGGTGATCTGTTAAGTTCTGTAAATATGAGAGAATTTTTTTTGCTTGGGGATGAGGGGGACAGAAAATACTGTCTCTGATCCAGCAAGACACTGAAACCACCTGCTAAACTGTGTTAGTGTTTAGTGTTAATGAAGCACTGAACAAGTTTGGGGTGAGAGCAGTCAGCATCTGTTGAAATCATCAGATCTGTGTAGTCTAAAATACCAATCTAGTCTGATTTTTCAGAAAGATGTGCTCTGGATCAGCTTTGCAAAAATTAGGACTATATAAAATGGTTGTTTTCAGCCTGATTTATTTTGCTTAAAAATTAGGTTTTCAAACAATTTGCTCTCTTAATTTTAGCAGTTTAACTCTTTTGTGTGCTAACAAAAATAAATATGCAAATGAGCTCCCACTTTGTTTTCTAGCAAAATATATTTCTGTGCAAACACTTGACTTTATAATGTACTTCAGAGTTCTGTCTTGTAATTATAAGTTGAACCTGCATTCTCTTTAACTGTTGGATTGTGTGAGATTGTTTATACTTGCATTTTCACTTAATCTAGTTCTCTGTCCATCTACATGTGCACTTACTGTACATTACACTTCTGAAGTTTGGTTTAATTTACGGCAAGAAAATTTTATCAATATATATAAATGTCACCCTTCCTCCAGTATCCTGAAAAATCTGTTCATACAGATATTTTGTTACTTAGCCAATAAATAAAGAATGGTAAGTAGGAATTTTGCCTGTATAGTTCAAAGAATCAGAGTTCACAGAAGTTCTGTTATTCCCTATCTCAAATTGGTTCAGTGAATTAACTTTGAATGCACCAAAATGCCTTTCCAAAGGAGAATACTGAGGGCTGTACTTGTAACTTTGTTTTCTGAACTATTTTACTTTTATTTAAAGCTTCTGTGGAAATCCTGATTTAAGGAAAGATCTTTTGTAAGTTTTACAAAATGTTAACTATAAAGCAATCCCAAAAGAACTGCATTTTATGGGTATGTAGATGGCTTTTTTGGGACCCAAATTGCTTCAGGGTTGGTTTTTCAGTCACGCAGTTGGCATCTCTTGTAGTTTGCCATGCCAGTCAGGGGTGTTTGACCATTTGGGATCAGCACTGACAAGAGTCTTTGCTGTTGAGTTTCCTACTCTGGGAGGTTGGACAGGGACTTTCTATCTGACACATTTAAGTACTTAAGTATCTTGCTCAGTTGTGGCTACAGAATAATGGAAAGAGCTGAAATCTGTGAAGTGAAAGGTGCCTAGTTTTTGAAAGTAAACTTTGCCATTACAATTTATTCAAGATGTAGTTCATATTGGAATTTAATTTTGCTTGTGACATTGGTGCTCAGCTATCTAGTTATGCTTATGTGTGTTTTAAGAACTTGTGCCTCAGCCTCTAGCCATAAAAATTCCAGTCAGTATCAAAAAGAAGATTCTTAGGACTGCAGATTTTGTGATCTTAAATAACTGTTTTTTCTCTTCTGCTATATTCTGAAAAGAAAAACACAATAAACAAAAAAAATAAAAGCAGCCAAAATCCACAAATATGCACATATTTAAATCTTACATTGGGATTAAAATGTCGAGCTCTGAAAGCTTGAGTTTTACATTTCCTTCTAACCTTAAAAGTAACATCAACCTTTAAATGTTTCGTGATTGGATATCTGTTTGAATTCATGTATGGGAAGCTGAATTTATATTAAATTTCAGATTCTGGATGTTTAGGAACAGGTAATGCTTTCTTTGGATTTCACTGCGATAAGAAAGGTTTTAATTTTCTTGTATGGCTTTTTTTCTCTTGTTTTGAATATTGTCAGCTGTGTAGCCCAGTGGATGATTAAAGTTATGCTGTGGTAGGAGTTTTGCTAGGTCTGTGTTTTACCACATTTATACTGAATGTAACTGTACCTTTTGTGTGCATGAAGGTCTGCTTTTTGTACTCTTTGCACCTTTTATTTCTTTGTCTGTGGGAAAGTATGTAATTATCAATCCACACGTGGCAGAAAGAATATATTAAATCCTTAGCGGTGTAGTTTTGATTTTAAAATATTCTGGAAGCTTTTACATTTTTCTTTGAAAGAAAGTATGAATATTTTTCTTAAATATTACTCTTTACTTTCAGTTGAGTCCAAAAATTCTGTTCTTAATTGTTGCATGCGAAACAACAAATCCATAAGCTATAAGCTGACTCAACTGGGGTTTACGTTATAGACCACCAGCAAATGTAATTGTATGCTGTACACTTGATGAAAAGTACAATATATATCCTCTCAGTAAGGGTTCTTTATTATAAAAGGGCTAGGTATTGCTTGGGTATTAACTATACTGTACTAAAACCCATAAACACCTTTTTACACATAGAGTGCACACTTCAATGCAACAATCAAATGCTTTTCTATAAATAACAAACTTATGGAAAAAGAGGCCTTTGATTGCTTTCCAAGAATGCATTGAAAACTTAGAGGGACTTTATTTGATTCCAGGAGTTGAGTGCTGGTTCGTGTATATCAATATCAGATATCTCATAATTATTAAAAAATATGCTTTTATTTTAATATTGGACTATGCATCACTTACAAATGAAGTTTATCATACTGTGAAAAATTTAAGTCTTTTGGGTAGTGCTCTGCATTTTTTACATTGTTAATGCACAAGAGGTAGATTTTTCTGTAAAAGTAATATATCTACAAACACTTGGCTGAAAGTACTGTCAAATAAGGGGTTGAGGGCTGGAGGGGAACTTTTCTCTGGTGAATACTTGAAGTCACTTCTGTGCTGAGCTTTGGGTGAAATGTCAGATTTCCTTGCTACAAAGAATTACTGTGAAAAAAAGCCCATTTTGTTTTATGCCTGGAACAGGTGACGCCTAAATGCTAAGTGTGCATTTGGTTGAATGTTAGATGGGAGCTGCCTGTGACATCAATCACTTAATTTCATTGTCAGGCTGAGAAAGCAGCAGTTGTTTTGTCTAAAGGTGGGACTGAGTTATGTGTGGCCTGACTGCACGGCAGATGGAATGTGGCTGCCTCTATGTATGAATAGTGTCATGCAGCTATTAACATACATGCTACAGATGGCAGTTTGTAACCAAGTACATAAAGCTGAGAACTGCAGCAAAGGGGGTGGGAGCCATGAAAAGCATGAATATTCTTGTATTTTCAGTTTGCCTGCTTTGCTCTACCCTGTATATGCTCTTGGCGTTTATATGAATGGATGGATAAAAGGTGGCTAGCAAGGATGTGATCCTTGACAGGAATTCTTACTCATACCCAAATTCTAAAGCTAAACCAAAATAGCGTAATTATTTCCTTAGAGGAGATGTAGAAATCTTTTGCATAGTAAAATATAAAGTATTTATTTATCCTTGAGAGCTCACATTTTTGAAAGAGCATCTGTTTTTCATTGAATATGTATTTTTCCCAAACTGTGCATCTGGGAAGCTTGAGTCACAAGAAAGTTAGCAACTTGCACAAAATGACAGCTTGCCTTGAATTAGGAGTCTTGATTTCATAGTCTGGAGGTTTGCGCTTGTTAGTCCATCACATTGCTTGCTTTTCTGGCTTTGTAAAGCATGCAATTGAGAAATAAATTACTTTTTTTTTGTCTCATATCCTTATTAATGGGTACCACTGGCTGGAATAACTAGTTTGACTGGCTGATTTGTGGTTATGGGGGGCTCACTGGCTTCCATGTACTTTTGGTTGGCTACAGGAAAACCTTCATGATTTTCCAGCAGCTTGATTTGAAGGATGAAAGAAACATCAGTTTTTCAGCCTTATCCTGAGGGAGTGCCTTGGATGATGTGGGATTTCTCTTTTTCCAGGATTTCTTGTGTCTTTGCTTTAGTGGGTCAATAATGAGACAGACTTTTGGACATATACAGCTGCATAACTACTTGTGAATGTGCAGGTTTCCAAATGGCTTCAAGGTAACAATTAACTTCTTATAAACACCTATAGGCAACCATTTTTAAGACCTAATTCCCTAGGAATACGGATTCTGTTGTCAGAAACGGAATCAAATGGTTTTTTATAATGACAATGATTTCACTCCAAATTCTTTCGTTATATGTGCCGTGACTTCATTTGCAAAGAGCTGACTGTGATATTTGTTTCAGTACACTAATCCATTCCTGTGAGAATTGGGTTTTTGAGGTTTTTGTAGCTTCAGAAGTTTTGCTGGGTAACTAAAACTTGTTAAGGTGTTTGAATAGATGCCTCATTTGCAGAGAATTACTGTGGATTATGGTATGGCTTGGATCAAATAACTTCCTGTCTATCTCTTTCCTCACTGTCTTCTATAGTGAGATTCTAGACTCCTTCCAACATATTGAACTCATTCAAACTCTGGAACTTGTAATTGTTTATTATAGGAACTCATCTAGAGCCAAAAATCTGTTCACAGGTCTGTGGACTTCTATGCAAAAACTTTCTTCCAAAGGCTGTGCTGATTAAGAAGTGAGCACCTGAATGTTCCTTTAGCACCTGAAGTAATTTGAAAGCTATGGATGTGCTGTGTGAACTATTTATGAAGAGGCAGCTGAGAAAAGCGAGCTTATTGAATAAGGGGTTTACATTCATTACCCTGAAGGACAGTAAAAGAAATGTGAAAATCCAAAAGAAAATTGAAAATTCCTGGTTGATAGGTGGATGTCCAAAATAAGCCTTCATAATCCAGAAGATATAGAAGGGAATGGGGGAAAAATATATTTTATCTCTCAAAAGCCTCAGTCTTTAAAATTGAAACAGTGGTTTTAGCAAGCATAAATATGTTTAGTCCTGTTTTTTCTTTTATAAATAAATGTAATCATGAATACACGTGATAGAGATTACAAAATTTTGTGTATCTGAATTTAACTTTATTTGTTTCTAATAAAGGCAAAAATTTTTCTCTTCATGAGCTACCATAAACATAATTTGATGCAGTCAAGACAAGGAGGAGCTTTCTGATTTTTTTCAGTCTTATGCTACTGTAAATATTTAATCAAGTTTTAAACATTAAAGAAGCACTTGGGCCTTCCTTGTGCAGTTTTCCCGGCAGAGTTGTAGATCTTATTAAAATCATTTGTTATGTTGGTAGGGCGCTTTTAAATGAATCAGGCTTAATACCCTGGTTCTTCACCTCTGAAGGGATGGGTTCAAAGATCTAGCTCAGGTCACAGGGTAAATTAGCTGGGTAGCCCTAGCACAGCCCCTTGTGGATGGACAAACTGATCTCTGCTGTTCTTCCCCCAACCCCATACAAAAAAGTAGTGTTTTCATTTTTACCCAGCATGTAAAAAGACTTTGGGTTTGCAAGTTACAGGCATATTTTGGCATTAAACATAATTCTGCAATTGTATGTTCTGTATTAAGGATCTAGGCTTTATACAGGCTGTTTTCTAAGCATAAACACACTTGAAAGTTTTGGAAATTCCTGTAAATAGTTATCCATGCTCTACTCATAACCTTATTTATTCAGATAGAATTCTGTCTTTATAGTGGACCACAAATCTGTTCAGTACTCACATACCAATAACTGTTGTGTTTAACAGAAGTTACTTGCTTTTCAAAACTATGAAGCATCCTTTTAGTTTTTCAGTTCTGCCACTGGTTTCTCAGAGAGTTGTGATCCCAGATTTTATTAGGGAGTTGTGATGTCAGCTTCAGTGCAAACTTGATGCCAATAAACTATTTTGTTCTTTCTCTTTTCATACTTTGTTTTACTCACAAAAATATCCAGATATTAGTTGAGAAGTTGTCTGACTCTCTTCTTGCCAGTAGTAAAAAAATGAAGATTTGAAGTTTTTTCTTCTCTTTTAATATTGACGAACAGTCAAAACTACAATTCTCATTTGGGAACTTGATGGTAGATTCAGACATTAGGGAAGACTCACATCAGCTAGCTGCACTGGGGAGCAAGTAAATGTTTCTTTTCTTGGTCCACTAAATAAAGCAATGGAACAGCTCCTGAAAATTATATTTGGAGATAAATGTTAAGGATCATCCCGTTACTTTTGGTACTCTTATCTGCAGTACCCACCTGTCATCCTGAAACTTAAAATTTTTATCATGCAAAGGAGAACTTCTCTTTGCTTGTTTGCACAGTGCTAAGTGCATGTGAGTTCTTGCCCAGAGATTCTGCTGTATTATTTTTTATGAAGTTTTTATTAATTTAAAGTTCTTTGTTCTAAAATGGCTGTAAAATAAGCTATAATAAATGTGAATTGAGATGGATTCTTGACCTCAGCACCTGGTCCTGGTCTCAGGGGAAAAGTCATCTGGAGAAATTGTAGACATGCGTGTAAAATTGAACCAATAACAAAAAATTAAACTGGTAGTATATTCATTTGCAGTTTATTTCTAGATTTTTTTGAAGTTCTTTACTTTATTTAGTTGATATAAAGACTCCTTTTTAGTTTTCAACTGTGTAACTCTTGAAAGAATGTAGAAGAAATAATGGGCTTCTATCTTTTCAGTACTGTAAACCACAACAAGGTCTAATAATATTCACAGCTAATAAATAATGCAAGACTGGCAGGCTGTACAACCCTGTTTAACAGCAAAGACTTTAGGAAAGCACACAGAATCTTAAGTTCTTTCATTATTTTTGACATTGATTTGTCATTAAGAAAATATATTAGTTCAGGTTAAATTGATCTGAAACATCCATTAATATAGGTGATAGATTCCTTTTTTTGTTTCACTTCCTTGATATCTCAAATTAAACAATGCAGAAAAAGCTAATTGTACTGAATATTTTTCTCTGATAAATTTTGTTCTGGAAATAGGACTGGAGATCTATGGTGACAGGTAGATGCAAGTCTGTATTAGGCTTGCTGCTAATAAGGTCGGGTATAGTTGACATCATCCATCTATAAAATGGATTAAACATTACTTACCAAAATGTACTAGAATATATTCACAACTGCATCTAAAGAATTAATGACCCCGCAGTGCACAGAGGTGCTTGGATGGAAGGGAATATTTTTTCTCACCCTTTTTGACATCCCACATAGATTTATTTATTTTATATTGTTGCTTATCTGTACAATTCATGGCTGCTAAAACTACTTTGTGTACTCCACATGGTTGGGAGTCCTCAAATACTCTCATTTTAACAGTTGAAAGCAGTTTTGAAGTTCACCATTTTCCCAGAGCAGCTTTCTTTCTCCGTCCTTTCACTGAACTCCTGTTCTGCTCCTTACCTGCTTTACTGAAAAAAACAATTCAAAATAATTATGCTGATCTGAGTTAAAAGACATGCTTAACTCTTTCACAAGAGGATGCAAGTCTAACACTTCACATGCTTTGTTTTGTTCTTTACAAAATGGTTATTATAAGTCTGGGGTTTTTTAAAACTATCATCAAAGCTATACTAATTTACTTTGCTTCTCACAAGAGGTTGTCTCAAAGAAATGTCCCAGAAAGATGAGGCAGTAAATCATAGTGAGTCCTGTAAAATTAATGGCGTTAGAGTATTATATACAACTATGTCTATATGATCTCCAGCACGTCTCTATTTGGGGCATACATTCATAAAAAGGGATTCTTTGAAAAAACCCTTTTTGGAGTCTGCTTTTATGTGTAATTAACCTATCCTGGGTTCAGTTCTTCAGTTAAAACCAGTTCTTTTTCACTCTACAGAGCTTATTCTAGAAGGCTCTAAGAAACTGCCATGAGAAAAAAAGCACCATGCTTACAAATAACTTCTCCCAAAATCTCCCTCAGTGTCTATAACATACATCTATATGATTTGAACTGGGAAGGTGAAGTGCTATGCATGACATTCTGGAGCATATTTAACCGAAATTAATAGGTCTTTGGAACCATGGAAGATATTTATGCAATGTCAAAACTTGTAGATATTTCATTGTAATTCATTAACATCTGGGTGCAAAAAGCTATCAAACTTCATGGTTCATATTTCATGTTCATATTTCAAACTTATCAAACAGGGAGATGATCCAAGTATGCCTATTTAGGTTCCTCATATTTGTGCCAGGAAGTCATGGAAGCAGAAACACTCAGGAAATTTTTCTGACGCTCATCAGCTACAGTTACAGTAAGACTGAAAGCAAGGTGTGCTATCCACTAATGCACAGCAACATATCAACTTTGATTTTAGATAAATTTTGGTACCTGTAGGACTCTGTATGCATTACACATATGCTTAGAGTACCTCCCTGAACAAGTGGTTTTGATACTGCAAAGGTAGACAGGAAGTAACCTGTTACAGCAAGAAGAAAGAGGAAATGTTCTGTCAAAATAATGTATCTATTTAACTTCTTACGGCAAAAATATGCGTGATGTGTTGATTTTTGTTGGTATACAAGGGTATAGACATTTCTTCAATGTTGACTACACAGATGATACTGTACTAATGCCGAATTATTTTTTTTAAATTTTGGGTTTCGTTTTTGTGAAAGTGGGAAAGTAACCATATATCCTAATTATTTTTCTAGATAATTTATAGAGGGTTTTTCTGTGTTGGAGAATGTTTTTCAAGATGTTAGGAAATATCTGTAAAACCATCCATAGCACTGTAAAAGCTATGGAAAATATTTCCCAACATCAGCAAGCCTTCATAAAGACAATTTTTCAAGCAAACTTTTAAAATTAAATAATTAAAATGCATCTCTCCATTCTGTTACCATTTTATTTTAAATCAAAGAATGTCATATTGACACTTCATGATTTTTTTTAATAATCTACCATTTATAATGACCATGTTTAATTGCTCTAATTTAAAAAGACGCTATCTGATTGCCTGCATGCATATAACAAAAAACGTAATTGTCTTGTGCAAACCACTGAATAGATTTAGGAATCTTCAATAACAAAATTACATTAATAGCATATGCTATTAAAGATGATTGATGGCAAAATTGGAAGCATACTGGTTTTACACCACACAAAAGAGTACGGTGCTTTGAAGATGGTTCTGAAAGTGTCAACAACAGTACAAAGAAGAAAAACAGTGTAATACTGAAAGTCCCACTTGACTAAAAAAAATGGATTTAGTAGTGGTGTAGATCAAATTTTATTTTACTTAGAATGACAATATTTCTCTACTTGTTCTGAATATCTCTTGTGTATGGGATTGCACATTTCAACCTATATTGTGCTTAAATCTGTTTAAATACCTATTTTATCTCACAGAAGAAGAAGCAGCTTAACTTATAGCCAGGTTTCAGAGACAAAAAAAATCTCAACTCCATATTATTGCTCAGTTCGTTTAATCTGTCTTTTATAGCATTTCCTACTGTGAACATATAAGCAAACATGAGTTCCATTAATCAGTTTGCAATATTCTGAACTATGAAAGCTTATTTGTGTGTTTAAAAGAAGTCAAAACTGGAAAAAAAAAAAAAACAGACTGCAGCGAAAGAGATGAAGATCATAACATTCTCAAGTTAGTTTGAGAGTAGCTTCTGGTTTTATTGGTAGCATGATTGTAATGTGAAGTTCTCTAGAACTTTAAAGATTTAGAGCAAGCACATATTTAATACATACATTACTTCTCTAAGGGCTTTCATTTAAATTATATCTACCCTACTCTAGTTTTACATTGTACTTCTGATTTTTATTTTTTTGTTACCTATTAAAATAGCAGGTATTTTTCCATGTCCTTCTGAGATTTACAGTCCAGGTTTTAAAGGGCATTTGATATTCATCAGTTTTCAAACGTTAGCATGTTTCCCTTTTATATTCATAGCTAAAGTAATTCTTGCACAGTATTACCATATGTAAGCAGTTATTTGCACTTTTTGTAAAATATTTAGGATTAATAATAGGATTCATGCTGATGGATACTTCCAGGAGCATACAGTTAGTTTCCACTTTGTTTTTGTTTGGTTTATTGCATTATTTAGTTTCTTACATTCTTATTTAGATAAGTGCTTGATTATATTATTTGTTTAAAAATCAAATATTTTATACGTAACAGTGCATAATATTAATGAATATGATACTCTTTTATCAGACTCAGACTGCTGCTGTTCTCCATTTTAAGACTTTGTCCAGTCACTGGCAAAAAGAACAAGTATTCTTCTTACTTTGGACCCTGTGAGTTGGATTCTTTGGGTTTTAGTGCTTTATTTTTGCATCTTATAATGTATTTACATGATAATTTAAGAAAAACTATTTGGGAGGGCTTGGTTGATATTGTGACATCACTCATTTTGCACATAGTTGATACATCCTAAAGGGAATTTTCCATTTCTAGTAATTACTGCGGACAAATATTATTTTTGTTTTCTTCAGGAAATTCTTTTGTACTGCAAAAGACTTATTGATGATTTCAGGGATGCACTCAGTCCTTTCAAATTACCTGTAGATTTGTAGCTATATTTTATTACCTCATTAAAAGATTTAAAAATATTTTGAAATAGAAGATTTTTCTTTTTTTGGCAATCAGGTGGAGAGGTACTGCCTGCAGGACCCACTTTGTCAGCATGAAACCAGTCTCATAAATTTTTATTGAAATGAGCTCATTAGTTTTAATTTTTACCGGCTCTTTTGTAATTCAGGGAATAGTTTTCCATTTTTGAAAAGCAATCAATCAATTACTTAAATATATGCATTATTAGATGTGTGAGCTGGCCTTTCCAAGGATGGTATTAAGCAAAAAGATATTGTTGACATTTAGAGTATTGGTTGGAGCATGGTTTCTGTGATTAATTAGGACCCAGAACGTTTTTTGTCTCTGGCTGGTTGGCTGTCCCCTTCCCCACCCTGTGAGATATAGATTTTATTCAGGCCATACTGAGCATCTCTTACCTATAATTAGCATTTCTCTGAATGTAACAGATTCAGTTACCAACTTCGAGGAAATAAGCCTTCAGGTGGTGCAGTTTATTAAAAGTGAAACTTTTCTCATACCTACTCAGTACGCAGCATTTTTCAGTGATACAGTGAGAAAAGTACTTTTATAATAGTAACTCGCTGACAACATTTGAAGTGAAAATTGCCAGAGTTCTTGATTCTTTACACATTTCTGTGACTGATCATCATTTCCTTAGAATTCCAGAGACTTGTGTGAATCATGCCTACAGGGTACATATGTTAGACGTTAACGAGAAAATACTTCCCAGAAATCAAATGTAGGATTCGTAAAGCTTTTGAAGTGCACCTACAAGGTTGAACGATGAGATCCTTGCAGAACAGAATGAAGAAATAATTCATTTGAGAACTAAAATGTCAGAATTACTTTAGTCATAAAAAAGTACTTATTATTTATCAGGCAAAATAACTGTTACTGAATAAGAGAATCTATTTTAGGTGATAAGTGTTATGGAAATGCTTAGTCACTAATATACAGAAATAATGTCTGGTGACATGTTCTTTCAGTAATTTATGTGGATAGAGCTGTCATAACCTATTAAATGCAGCTTGGATAATATATACATTTATATATATGTAGTGGCTATCAATCAGAAGAATGACAATATTAGGCATTCATTTAAGTTCATTAGTGAAATGGTCTAATTTTATATGAGTGCACATAATTCCTATTGTACGTATCATTGCATTCCTCCCAGCCACAGGCAATCATATAAACTCAGTTATAAATACCTTTATGAATTTCTTTGTCACCATGTTCCAATCTCCAATTAGTATTTCAGTGATCTGTCCTATGTTCATATTTAGCATCATTTTTTTTCTACGCCAGGATTCAGTATGATGCATTCAGGGTTTAAACTTTCAGCCAGACCATTGAAATGAAAACGAAAAAAAAAAGCCCCTAGTAAAAGATGCATTCATATATGTATGTAAAATTAGATTTTATGATACTGACAATTTGTGTATTATGTTAGACTTTAAAGTAGGTCTGGTCCTTACCCAGGGCTATATTGCTGCCCTTAATCATGCTATGTTGGACTTTTTTCCACAAGTGAACTAATTAAAATCAATACACAAAAGAATTTACCTCATTAGTAAGAGGGGTGGAATAGGGCTCTGCCTTGTTATTCAAGCCTGGGTATTTAACAGACTCACGAGATCTGACTGTGTTGTGCTCCTGGTGCACTCCAAGCAGTGCTGGGAGAGACAGCAGGGCTGTATTGAGCTCATTTGTCACTACTTACAATAAAACAAGAAAATATGATGTTAAGGATATCACAGTCACTTTAAATGTACCTTTAAAATCACTTTAAAATGTTTCCTGACTCCTACAAAACTCTTAATACACAGAACTATAAATTTCTTGTTTGAACAATCTTGTGTAAGTTTTATGTATGCTTAACAATGTATTAAGACAAACTGTCAAAGAGTAAGAGAATTTAAATCTAGATGCAGTTGAAAACTGAAAAAAAATCACCTGTAAGTTTGATGAAATTACGCAGTTAAGGTTTTCAAAACTTGCCAGTCACTTTATTTGTATTTGCAAAAAGAGTTACATTAACCTAAATTCTGGAAAAAATATCAGCATGCTGTTAAAGTCTATTCAAAAAGTCACCAAGATTTGTGAAGTTAAAGGACTTAAATGAAAGCTGAGGTACGGGGTTTTTTAATTTAATTTTCTTTTTCATTTAGAAAAGATGCCTACTGATCAGGACACACCCCAAAATTGTTGCTTTTTCCCTGTAATGTGAACAATTAGGGTATCAGTTGTCTGGGAGAAATAAAATCTTCAGATATACTGATTATATTTAACAGAAATTCTACAATACTGCTATCTTGGAATTTCTAAATACCAGGGGAGAAAAGATATGTGGTTAATCTAAACTTCTACTAACTTTCAATTTTTTCAGTGAATTGGGAACCAAGGAAGACTTTGCAATGGTTGCTTAAGCCACACAGTCTTTCGAAATCTCATGTTTCCTGCATTATTTTTAAAGTCTTCTACAATACTTGATATTTGCATACTTTTAAAAAATTCGTGTAAATGTGGTTACAGATATCTAATTTACTGGATATGTCTGGGTTGTGAAATACTGTTACCTTTCACCTTGAGTAGTCCTTTTTCAGAGAACCAACCCTTCACCAATGAAAATGTGATGGTTTTGTTACCCAGGTTGAGGACACAAGTGAAGTGGTTTAGTTCTCTGTCTCCAGCATTGGTATTCTGAATGGATACAGAAGAGAAAGTTATTTGAATAGGTGCATAATTGCCATGTGTTCTTCATGTTTAAATCAAAGCTCCAAAACCAGTTTTGAATCACTTCAATTCATTGCCAACTTATTTTCTTAATGAATAAATTCCATGATCTTTTCTTCTGTTTTTAATATTCTCAGGACGAGAAGCATCTGTAGCTTGCTTGCTACTATGAATTGTTTAACTTGGTTAGGTGTCACGGGAATAGTAATTGCTACTAAAAAGTTGGATCAAATTTTAAGGCCAGTGGTAATATCTGTATTTTTTTTTTTCTGGCTGTGCTTAGAAGACTTGATCTAAATTAAGAACAGCAATCCAATATTTATGTTTCTGCAGAAAAGATAAAGTAACATTGAAGCAGTTCAATTTTAATTTCTTATACAAAAAACCATTAGTGCTTTATTGTTCTCAAGTACTATAGGATTATGGTACAAATCACAAAGTCATTCCTTTTCCTAAAATGTTTTATGAAAATTCCTTCACCTGTTTCCTTCACAGCCTTCCCCACTCATCCCCCAGACTTCTGGAACAATTAAAAGCCTCTTTTCATGGATTTTCTTTTTAATTTTTTTTTAATTTTTCCTATTACAGATATTTAAAGAGAATGTAAATAGTGTAAATGAGCTGATGTGGCTTAGATCAGTATCTTAAGTCACTGAACCTGTCATTTTATACACTTCTAATCTCTAATCTTGGAGGGTTCTGAATTTGGTGGAGGGATTTGAAGGTTTCATTCATCTATTAAATTTGGAAGTTTAGTAGCAGACTGCTGGTGAATGATCTGCTCCCTACCAGTGATCATCCACTGCTATTGTAACTTGTAGAATGCTCTAAAACTGCTCAGCTAGATATGACAGCTGGCAGGTTTATAAAGAGTAAACCTGCAACATAAATCATTTTAGAAAACAGAATTTCTATGAATATCATAGTCCTTTGAAGAGCATGAGTGAAGGCATAACATCAGGCATTTGCAAGTGGGTGTTGCCTCACATGAAATAAAGGCTGACTTCTGTCTTAACTCTCCAAATCATGCGAAGGTCTGCACAGTGTGGAGGTGAATCTACGTGATCTCAGTCTTTAAACCAGCTCAGTTTTCCTTTCTTTTTTTTTGGAGTGTTGAATGGGGAGGATGGTTAATGCACTTTAATCTCACCGTTTTGAGGGAAACAGGTATTTGTATGATATTGTTAAACTGGTTTCTTCCCATAATTTATTCAGGAATCTATAATGTGAGATAAATAAAAGTGTTGGCTGAATGTGTTAGAGGAAGCCAAGAAGGTATAATGAACTTTTGTTAGGGCTAATCAGGAAGATAAGTTTTTCAAATAATAAAGAAGTGTCCTACTAGAAATCCTGTCCAGTGAGGTTAGGTGGTCTGCATTATGCAGGAGATCAACCCTTTTGAAGAGGTTTTCTTTCTTAGAAATGTGAGACTTTGTAAGTATGTAGTGGAGGCAGTGGCAGCTTCTTTGAGAGGTGTGACTGAACTTCTCTGCCTGTTTCACTGTTTTACTGGAGCACTGATAAGTCTCAGTCTATCCCATTCTTTTAGAGGACCTTTTTATATTTAAACTGTCTCATGACCATTCTTGTTTCTAGGTTTCTACATGTGTCTGCAGGATGTAGTTGTTGGGATTATGAGACAACAGTTTAAAATCTGTTTTCAGTTTCAACAGCAGCTACTGCCTTCAAGAGACTTCTGAGAGTGCTCAGAAGTATTGAGCTTATTTCAGCATTTCTGCATGTCAGCAGTTGTCTTGGATTGGGAGACACGATGCAATGGTAGGGGTTTTGGCTGACTTAGAAATATGGCTGGTGTACTGCACGTGTATTCCCTCTGCATGGAAAATATTTCTTATACATGGTGCCATACTAAATCACCCTGGGTTCAGCTATAAAAAAGCCCCACAAATCAAGTGGTGCCTTTCCCACAGTGTCTTTCCTGCACACACACAAAAAAAAGAAAGAAAAAGTTTTGAACATCTTTGTGACTGTAAAACTGTTGAACACCTAAGTGATTGTGGGAAAAATACCAGGAAGGAACAGGCTCATTTCACACCTTTTTTAAGCAGATATATGGAAAAGTCATGAAAGATTTGTGGATGTGATCACTGCTGTTCAAAACTGGGGTCATAGAGTATAAGAAGAAATGAAGTCTTTTGTATACTTATTATTTGGCTCACAGGTACATCTCAAATGTTAAGAAAAACAGTGCAACTGTTGGTGCCCTGGCTAAAGCAGATTCAAAAACATAGGGAGCTACAAGAAATACATATGCTTAAATAGTCTGCTGAGTTGTTTAACTGAATAAATCCAACACAGTTTCATTACATTAAAGACCAGCTGTTAGGCACAGTCAGGATGCCAATATAAAATCAACATATGTAATCTTGGCCAAGTTGAGTTTTTTCCCCATCAAAAAGAACATTTGTGCCAAGAGCATATGCTGCAAAAGGACTAAAGCACAGTCCCATTACCACTGCAGGGTACATAATTACATAAATTTACCTAAATATGGAAAAATTGTAACAAATAGGGGAGACTTGGCAGATATTTTGGTTTCACATTTGGTATTTGGCATAACACAGTGTCCTGTTTAATTCCCATTGCTGCTACTTAGTGTTTCCTTTAATTGTGGAGCACATGGCAGCTCTTATTCTATTTAATTTTCTCATAGCGGCTCTCACATTTTGGCTACAACCACATTACATGAAAAAGCACGTAAGTATAGATTATACTGTACTGCAGCCTGAGGGTATGGCATATAAAAATAGTAATTTCTCATGCATAAAAGCTTCTTGAATATAGAAGTTAAACACTATTTTAGAAAACAAGTACAAGACACAATGCATTTGTATACATGTATTGAAAAGTTTTAGTGTCCCAGAGTGGTAGAGGGAAGAAAGAAGGAAGATGATCTATTCCAAACCTCAACTAGTAGCTTTTGGTCTATTTGGCATCCTTCTGCATTTGCAGTCTGGGCACTAACACTGCTTTCCTTCTCTATAACAAATCCTTTATTCCTGTTGCATACTACACATGGCTTCCGTGTTAAGGAAAATCCTGAAATGTCTAAGATTTTCAGTGGCCCTGAGGGTAGCTTCAGAGATCTGGTATACATTTAAAGCAGCAAATTAAATATGCAGATCAGTACTATGTGAATTTAAAACATGCATTTTTACAAAGTGAATTGTTTGTTTTGATTGGAAGGACCACTCTATAGCTATATTTTGCGTGTTGCATTAAGCATGTTTTTATTTTTCTCCTAAAGTTCTCAGAGGTCTTATAAACATTGCATCTTAGTGTTTGATACACAAATGGTCTCATGCCAAGTGGTTACCTCATTTTATGTTTTTTCTTCTTCTATCTCCATATGTGTCTCTGAGCAATTTGAGTGTCAAGTTGTGCTGTAGTACTTCTGGGGGTATAGCATGAGAGCCTTCATTCTCAGCTGTAGGGCTCTGGGAGCCCTGTTGCTGTGTTACCATTTTACTGATGTGTTCAGTAGCACAGCTCTATTTTTAAAGTAATTTGGGAACAATTTCTTGCCGTTTCAGTTGCATGGAAATGTTGTTGTGAATGGTATTCCAGCTTGTATGGATGATGCTACCAGCCCCAAAGCAATTCAGTGATAAAGTTTGTTAATAACATTCAAAATAGACTGCATTGTAGCTTTGGGGGAGTTTATTCTTACATTTTTAATTATTGGGGTTTTTTAATTATAGTTCTTGATTAATGCACTCTTGTATTGCAACATAACATAAAGCCATAGAATAGAAAATGTTGCCAAATATTTTAAAGTGTTTGAACCAATCTGAGCATTTATAGGACAAAAAGTTGACAGACCTCTGCAGTAGTTTCACATATTAGACTCTGTTTACTCACCCATGAGGAGGACTGCAAGAGGCTGTAGTGGTATATTATTGCACTGCTCCTGAAATTAATGTCCAGTGGACCCATCTTATACAATAACTTGAAAGAATGAATGTAAAATGAGGATAATGATTGAATAATTATGACATCTGTTACTCCAACACCTCTTAGTGGGAAATTAACTGAGTAAATCACAGGTTCAAAGATGTGTTAACAGTTCCATAGCAAATATAGCTGAAATATGTGGTGGGGGAAGGGTAATGGGGATGAAATTGAGCTCTCAGATAACCATTTGACACAGAGGTAATTGAGCAGCTATCCAGTGGACTGATGAACACTTGTAAGGAATTATATTTATTGCTATGTGAGATTTTTTTTTTTTGCAGAATTTCTCTTCTTTAGATGGCCATTCAGAATCTGCAGTCTCAAATTAGTAAGGATAATTGGGAAATAAAATAATTATTTTTTAATTGCAAAATAATTCTCAAATGTCATGTCTCAATACTGATAAATGGAAAAATAATCTCAAGCATTTCATCCTAGAAATAGCTTCTATGGGGTTATATAAGCAATCACCTTAATTTTGAGGTGGCTTTTCGATGTGGAGTTCATGTGTGTTAAAAAAATACCTGTCAAGTTCCCTGTGTACTATGGCAGCTTAATCCATAGACAGCAAAAGATTATTTTATTATTTTGTTATTTTTCTCTAAATAACTTGTAGTCATATTTATGGTTTAGTTGGAGAATGTCTGCATACATTTTCAGAGTGTAAGAGTGGCTATCAAAAATATGAAGGAATATGTAATCTGTGAAAAAACTGTAAACCTCATTAAGAAAGGTTATTGCACCCATAGCTTCTTCTCTCAGTGCTCATTGATTAGAGATTAAACATTATCCTTTGCGCTATTCAGATTGGGATTTTTAATTAGGATGTCATTATTACACAGATATACTAAATGCTAAATTGATTTTTGAGACCTTTTGAAATAATGGCACTACTTCTGCAAAATGAAAATCATAATAGATTATTGACTTATACTTGGCTTTTGGTTCAAGGGCACATCTCCAATGTCAACATTTTCAATATTTTCAGTTTCATGCAAAGAGACACTCATAATTAGGCTTATATTAAAAGTTTGTGCCTATTGACTCATATTTTATTAATGACTGTACTATAGCATTGATTGTCCTTGATTTATAACAGCAAGCAACAATGCCTGTTGCTGATGTGTAAACACAACATAAACTTTCAACTTGATTATTTTATTTAAGAATTTGTAGTCATGCAAGAAGTATCATAAGAGCTATTGGCATTTTAAAACAAATATTTCCTTCAGGTGGAAGTTGTTTTTAGATGAAGAAATTCTTTTTTCTGTACAGAATGTATCAGGTGCTTTGGTTTTATAATGGATCCTTAAAGAAACTTTCAGGATAGACCTTCAGAATAGAAAGAGCATTTCAAAGCAGGCAGACACTAATACTTTTGTGTATTAGTGCCCACTTACTTAAATTTGGTCCAAATATAGTTAGAATTCTACTTTCATGATCAGACCCATTCAGCCTTTGTTTTTCCATAGACTTTGAAACAGGCTCATCTGTCTTGCTAAAATCTTTAAAAATCTAGCATTCATAATAGCTTTTGTTTGTAGATAGACTTGATGTATACTACTTGTCAAGCATTTACAAATCAAATCGAAGAGCACGTGTTGACAAATTTGTGTGTTAAGATTGGAAATTCTCAGAACAGGGACTGTATTTCCTAGTAAGTTGTGGTGGTTGGTTGGTGCATTTTTGATTCAAAACAAGGAGAAAAGTCTCCCTGTAGCCAAGGCTATCCAGGATCTGTCTTGAAAGGGATAATTTTTCTGTGAGGTGGGACATGCCCATAAACTCCATAGCTATTCAAATCAGTCAGTATAATGTCCAATGGGATGCCTTGTTGCCCTACTTGCTCGTCTTGAAAGGTGGTCTCTGTTCTTTTAGGCAGAGACAGGCATGAGGGAACACGGTGATATCAATTACCTTTCTGTGTAAAATAGCCTTCTGTGTATAAATTTTGTTGTTGCCACAGTCTTAAATCTCTGCTTAGTTGCAATTCCATGTATATGGTCAACATCTTACCTATTCAAGAGCAGGAGTATCATCCCTCCTACAGCTAAGAAGAAAATGCAGTGCCTTGAAAATCTATAGAAATACTTTGCTTCAGATGATACAAGTCATGTCTTCTCTTTGTTGGTATAAAAAATCTTCATACACCAATTCCCTGCTTCATTTTATAGTTTTATTCAATGATCTTAAAGGCCTTTGCCAACCTAACTAATCCTATGTTTCTATATATGTAGTGGCCTAAACCACAAGTTCAGATCTAGAGGCGGTTGAAGGTATGTACAACTGTGTTAATGTGAGAAACTAGACATTGCTTCTTATTAATACAGAAGCTGTATTCTCTATTCCTCCTTTTAATTAGAGCGTACTAAAGTAAAATAGTCTAGGAAACACTGGAAAGTTGTCTTTTTATTAAACACTTAGCAAAAAGCATATTTTTTATTGGCAGTAATTTAACGTGTGATGTCTTTCTCATGATTCAAGTACCGACCAATGTAGGATGTGCATTTTAGAAGGATTTATGGTAACTTTAAGTATAGTGGCTAAGTATTCTTGAATAAAGCCATTTAATTGTGGGATGGATTAAATTTGGTTTAGACACAGGACTTATAGTAAAGTTGCCTATTTATTCTTTTACAACTCTCATGTCTCTGAGCAATTTCATCATTTATTCATCCTGAAATAATTGCAAAAGCAGAAAACAGTTCTTTGCGAGTGCGTCAAGGCATCTCCCTATTTGGTAATGGGAGTTGATGGGACTACAAGAAGCAAAAATGGAAAAGATCCTAAAATACAAATCACAGGATCACAAACTAAAGTGAGGGCAGTGTTTCCAGTTCTGTCTTTTCATCTCTGACTAATATTTTTCTAGAAGAAAATTGACATGTTCATTGGTTGTCACAGCATAATCTATGCAGCACCATTATGTCTAATCTTCAGCGCAGATGACTAACAAGACTGGGACTGTACCACAGCAGGGAAATTTCTCTGAAATGAGAACTCATGAAGTCAATTTGCTGGCAAAAAAATACCTATATTACCTTTCTTCAGATTAAGCCTATTTCTTCAGGTTCGTAACTGCGAGTAATTTGGAGGGGGGATTATTCTGTTTTTCCTAGTACTAGAAGATGATTGCTTGAGAAATTTAGGTACTTTCAAGCAGACAAATGTTCAAGCTTCTTGCTATCACTGTTATTAATTTGTTATTTTTTAATAATATACAAGTACACAAAATATATCTATCTATATTGAGGTAGACTTATCTGTATACGATACAGGTTTTTCACAAAATAAATATGTGCAGTCTGGTAGTTTAATATGGCTCTGAAGAATTTAGCAATGATGTTGTGCAGCATGTTCATTGCTTTTACTTTTTTATAATTTTGTTGTGCACATGAAATTACAGAGTAGTGTAAGAGAGCAGTGATACCACAGTTGGTGTATTTTTCTGCTTTGTATCTGGGGGCCTCAAGTGAGGGTAAACCAGTTTTTTAGAAGGTTCTCAAGGAGGAACTTCTGTAGTTCTGTACTGGATGATACACAACTCTTGTTTAAGGGATGTACAGAGGGTGGGGAGTAACATAATTCAAGAAATACTTGGAAAGGCACCACTAATAATAGAAATTAAGGGATGCAATAATTCTTCACATGCTGTAAATCTAATAACATCTAATCTGCAATAAAAACTTCCCGAATAATACATCAGTTTTATTCAAAGTAATATTATGTTATTGCATTTTATAAGGATGCCTTGGCAGAACAGATCCGCTGTTAGAACACTTCAACTATTCTATAGGGACAAAAAATTTGGAAGACCCAAAGAAAACAAAACCTTCCATAAGTGGTTCTTCAATTTTTATAATTATTGAGATTTGAAGATGGAGGTGCAGCTTCATAAAGAATTATGAGACATTATTGGTACATTAAAAGTTTTTGTGGAAATGTTTATTAGTTATTATAAAGAAACCCTTTTTCTCAACTTTTTTCATTAATTTAAGCATTTATTTGCAATTGTCATTGTTCAATGGCAGAAATTAATAATTCCTGGCTCTTATAAAGGAACACAAAAAGGGATATTTATTCTTTCAAATACAGATTTAGATTCACCACCTTTAGTTGAACGAGTATAGAAGTGTAAGTACTGAGGTCTGTTTGCTACCTTTTTTTCTCTTTTTACTACTCTGGGTGAGCGCTACAAACATGAATGCGAAGTCCAGAGCTGAGAATATGAATGACAAGTTCATGGTCAGATTTTCTGACTTAACAGGTATGAGATACTATGTTAAGATTTAGTTTTTAGAAAACTGTGATAGATTGGTTTAGGAATTTGGGGACAGCTAGGGGAGTTGTTGGAACAACCCTCCAACAAATATATCACTGTAGTTTTTCTATATGTGTATCTAGTTTAGTGAGATCTACCTTGTTTGATGTTTTTTATCGGCAAATAAATAGGTGAGAGAAATCATTATTATTGCATTGTATATTATATATTTATTTATATATTATTGTATGTTTGCATTATTGCAAATCATGAAAGGTCAAATTCTGAAATATCCAAGGCACCCACGAGACAGAAAATCACTCTAAATATGCAATTTATGGGAAAGTATGGGCAAATCATGCAATGGAGATCAGGAAAAAAATTTTACTCAAACTACTAAATAACATAAAGATTAATGCATTCTCTTTTCACTGTCAGTTCTCCGAAGTATTTTATCTAAAATAAGAGGTGATTTTAACAAAAAAATTCCTTAGAATATTCTAATAATATTTTTTTTATCTAGCATTTTTTGTTCCCAGGAGATACCTTGGTACAGATCCACAATGTGTTTAGATATATAACTTCTGCCTATGGGCCTTGCTTGCAATCACGTGTGTCTGCCTCTGTTTTCTTAAATAGATACTGTTCATACCCACACAAAATAGTTTCTCAGAGTCTGTCTTAATGGGAGTTTGTAGGCACTTAGTGGGAGTTAAATATTAAAATACTTCTATGACATCTACACAAAGTCTTAAAATCTTTAACAGGGCCTTAAACAGGAAGATGGAGCCTCCCTTAGAGGCTTTTTTTTTTTTTTTTTTTTTGTTAACAGAATGTTAATTTGTCTCCTCACATTGAAATAAGTGAAATTGAAAAAGAGAAATAATGAAACTACACCAGTTGTATTTTAGTGAGAGAAGGATATATCACATTTTGGTTCCCCAAAGCCTTTAGTAGAACATTTCTACATTGTGCTATGTATTGATATAAGGGGCTTTGGATCAACATAATAATACATGAGTATAGAGAGCTGCCTGCAGGGTGGGACTCTTGATTCATTTGAAGTAAGGTACTTACTATGGGGACAGTCTGTGAAGAACCCATGATTAAAGAAGAGTGTTAAATTCAAATTCATATATTGGTGAAGATATAAGAAAATGTTCAGGAAGTCAATTTTACTAAAACTGGTTTTAAGTACTCAGAACAGGAAGCCATTTAGCATGGACGTTAGATCTTTCTAATGACTGTCTAACTGGAAACAGGCTATCTTAATTCTCAGCCCCAAGCAAGTACAAATGGCCCTGCTTCCAGACTTCATTGCAATATTTATTGCAATTTGAATGGAAGACTTTTGACACCGTAGTCATAAAAATTACAGGGGACCACTTATCTGTGTTTGATATGAGACAGAGCGTGGACCTGGAAGTTCCAGTCTCCAGCAGGCTTTAACATTACTATTTAATGGTCTTCATGGCCAAAAACCAGTTCAAAAGGTAGTGGTGATCCAGTACATTTCCTTCAAATATATAATCTTTTCCTCTCTTCAGAGGAAAACTGCATGTGTATTGCTCCTATTGATGCCAAGACACACAAATCTGAGTATAACTAAGCAGGCAGTGAGTACCGTTTGTGATTTCGCTTTAAAAGCATTTCTGTAACACTTGTTACACAATTTGATATTTAGTCCTGCAAAACATTACTAAGTAATACAACAAGTTCTAAAAAACAGAATTACAATTGTTCTTTTATTAGCTTTAGATGTTGCTAGATTTGTACTGTCTTTAGACACGGCCATAATATTTTCTCTTGTATTAACACTCTTCTCAGGTAGCTTGTCTACAGTTCCATCTGTACTGCAAATTCTGAAAGATTTTACAGAGTAAATAATTTTATTAAATTTTCATAGGAATCTTTTCATAAGTTAATTGTTTTCATGTTTATAAATGCGTACCAGATCTTTCTTGAAGTAATGTATAAAATGAAGACATTGTACTTCATTATACTTGCCAGTCCTGATCATCTGTTCAAGTGATGATTTTGTTGTTAAAATTCCCTTATATGAGAATTAGGACAGCTGTGTGTCATTTAAATGATCAGATAAGTTACTTGTTTTGACCTACTGCATATCCTATTTCAAGCTGCGTTTGCACTAAGAGCAGAGGTGGTATCTGCTCAACATGCTACAGCCATCAGGATTTCAAATCTTAAAAAAGAGGCAGCCTGCTCTAAGCAGTCTGTTGTCTGCTGCTTTGGGCTATACCTTTGGGCTGGTTTGGATTAATTGTCATATTGCCCCTCAAACCACAGGCTTGTAGTTCTGGTAGCCTTTCTGTGTGGAAGTGTGTGGAGGAATCCTTTTTATTGAACTAGATCAAAAGTAGCAAACATTTAATAAACTATAATGTAGGCGGTCAAAACAAACAAATATGATAATGGAAAGAAATTGATTAGATTTCTTTTTGTTTTGTTTTTTCTCATATTTTCCTACATCTCTCCACTATTCCGTGTCTTTGAAATAAATACTTTAAGAAGATGTTCTGTATAACTAGAGAACCATTAATGTTCAACATGAGTTAATCAGGGACTTGTCATTCAATCAATTATGGAGAAATGTTTTAAGTGCCCAAACCCCAAAAGCCTGTTCATGTATGAATTCAAATTAATGTTTTTCATTATTAAGATGACCTGTATTAACTGCAAACTTGGTGAAGAGCAGACGTGATCAATTTGTAGTTTAAAGCTGTAAGTCACGAGTATATGTTCCACATACACATAGGACAATAAATATTTATTCCCTTATACAAATAGCTGTTAAATGGCAGAGCTAGAGCACTATGGCTACTGGGGTGGTGAGGTTAAAAGTTTAAAGTTAAATTTTTTGACTGCGTCACATCACGAAGTTTGGAGTTATCAGAGTTGGTGTTTGACATTGATCCACCTCAGGTTTATGCAAACGTCTCATGCTGATCAATTGCACAGTAACTGTATTTAGGTAATTAAACAATGCAAAGAAAATTATTTCATAGTTCATCTCTGAAGGGAATCCCTTGCTGTTTGTTTAGTCAAATTCCTGAGTTAAGCCTCATCTTAAAAACAAACTAGCTAGGCAGTTGATATTATGTAAACTAGGCCTAGTCTCTATTCCATAAGCATCTTTGGAAGCTTGTTATGCTTCATTTATTCTCTGATTTTGATGTTTACATATCCCAAATGTGCTGTTTTGCTGTTTCTGATTTTTAAAGCTACCACAAATGGCTTAACCTTACTTACCAAGTATTTTATTTAGTCACTAAAGCTGAATTTTATTTCTGAATATAAGCAGCTCTTCTCTTAGTGTTTTCTTTTAACAGATCTCAGTTTGCTCTACAAAGCAAAGTACATGTTCTTCCTCCTTCCATGTGGAGCAACTGATGTGAGAGGAAGTGGTATTAAAGGAATGTGGGAGTAGAGCTGAGATCTAATTAATTCACATAGCTAAATTAGGAACTTAGAAATACTGTAGGTAGTTTAATTAGTGGCAAGAAATGCTCTTTAAAATAGGCATAAACAACGTAGGTATTTCAACCAAGTTAAATGTGCTTACAATGCTTTTGACAGATCCAGTGCATGGCATCAATTTTGTAGGTAAGCTCTGGAATTTTTGACATTTAAATAAAGACTCTAAGTTAGTGTAATTTATAGTTTTAGTAGGAAATAGGGTCACGTAGTATTCAAAGTAAAGGATCATGTTGTTCAGTGGTGGCGGTAAAGTTAACAACGTAGTTTTCCTTTAAATAAATCCACTAATTTGGTTTGACTGGGATTTTCAAAATTAATATTCAGATTGTTTTGGACTGATCTGCTCATTCTTTTTCTTTCCTCTAACATGACTTGGAGAAGCATTCAAGAATTTGTCACTAAAGAAATATTTTCATCAAGTTAATTAACAATTAATGTTCACATTTTATCACGTTGACCATGTCTATTATTACAGTCAGCAGCAGGGCTGTTATATTTACTTGCTCTAACATTATACTCACTTGCTCCAAGATGCCTTTTACTTAATTGGTCAGTAGGATTAAAAACATTCTGATGTAGTGAATGCATTTAATGGCCTCACACCTCACTTCCCATAAAGCTGTATTTCTATTCCTGTTCTGCATCCTTTTAAAGCACTCACCCAGCAGTTTACTGATGTAACCAATTAGACTACAAAAGAGGTGAGATTTCAGAAGCTGTTTCAGAATTACTGGCCCCTTTCAGATCTACAGCAAAGGAAGCTTATTTACAATTTTAATTATTATTACTTTTATATGTTGTTTAAAAGTTTAGTTAAAATAAATTTCATTTGCAGTAATTTATTTCAAAATGAGAGTTTAAGTGGAACTCAGGATTCACGTGGATGTTTTGCCAAGACTTTTTGAAAATTGAATTTCATTCAAACTAGCATTTGTCTTAAAACACTAAATAAATGTGTGTATTCTCTCACTAATATCTTCTGTCTAGGAAGACACTTTGTTCACGAAATGGTCAGGATGACACATCTAGGCCAGGATTATTTAATTCCAGTGATAATTTTAGGGTTTTTCCTTTGTAACAATGATTACTGATTGTTAACTTGAAGTAAATGCAGGTCATTTGTGTTAAAATCTGTCAGTGTATCTTCAAGTTATATCGTATTTTTAAATGTAATAAGGTAGCAGAATGCAGTATCAATGTCACCCCTAATGAGTGAGTGAGGAAACTCCATTCCCTAAAAGCTGCAGTTTCTTCTCTCTAGGCTTTTTGTTTAGAAGAGATTTTGCCTTTGATTAGTTCAGTCCCTTTCATCAATGTTAGAGGTAAAGTGCTGTTTTCTAGAATAATCATTATAATACTGTTTAGAATAAATGGCCAGGGAAGGGACAGGGCAAAACCATCACAGTGCTGGTGTGTCTCTGCTGAGATTCAGGTGTTACCATGTACCTTTCTTTCTTTCTTTAGGTACATTTATCATTAAATTGTCTATTTATATGAATAAATTAGATTTTCTCAGAGAGTTCAGGTATAATTTTAGCAAATTATTTCCCTCCAAACTTTGCTATGCACAGCTCTCAGGTATATTCTAGTTTGGCAATAAAAGGCTCTTTCTTTGCTAAAACAGGAAAAAAAGTCTGGGGAAAATATCTCATACCTAAAAACACCAGCAGAAATTGTTTAATAGCCATGTTTTCCCCTCCTTGCTTGTGTTAAAAATAAAACCTTAGTATTAATTACGCTTAAGCTGGCTCTAGGGTTATATTCCAGAAGAATTTAAAGGACTAACAGAAATAAAGATCTTTTCTAAAAGCCTGGGAAAGTAAAGGAAGTGCAGGTGATTGAGTTATCATATTTCACCAATTCATTGAAAACTATTGAATATTGTACTATGAAGAAAATTGTTTTCTTTAAAGAGAATTTTGAATGAAATATGAACATGCAATTTTGTGTGCAAACAAATGAACCTGAGATACTCTGTTATGTAATCTACACCTTCTTAACCTTCTGCTTATTTACAGAAGGTCATTGATTCACAAGGGGGATAAAATCAGGTGGTTTCATGCTGCAACAGGCTGTTTATTTGTTTAATTTTAACTGTCAAATCTAATAAAAAATTTATAAAGTTTCATTAATAGAAGTAGGCCATAAAGGGTACCTTGTTATAGTCAGATGTTCAAAAATAGTCTGATTTCTAAGCACACAGCTGCCTGTCCTGCTATGCCTGCAGCAGTAGTTCTTATCACCCATGCAGCATTTTGGCAGCATGTCCAATATCAAAGGCATCCTCTCAGTTTAATTTTAAATATCTGACATTGCATTAATTAAAACTTTTGTTTTCAGCAAGATTAAAACTGGGATTTTAGTAATAACCTTCTGTGGAGCTCTCACAATTCTACAGGAAAAATTACATTCATTGATTATATGTTTTGTTTCTAATCATTGTCAAGTATGTGTTATACCCAGACACTACTTCATCTTGGAGTTGGGCTTCTCTGTGGTCCTGCTCTATGCATTGCATTGATAGGATGTACTTTTCTTTCAGAAATGCAGAGTAAATCTTGAATGGGATACAGTGAAAACAACTGGAATCTTAGCAAGAATTTTGAAAATATATGTGTTTGTAAAAGGTGCTGTTTTGGGTGGGCACAAGATATGCAACACTTTCCTGGTTTGAAAGAGGACTCCTACCTGTCTACTGTCTGCAGAATTGTCTCCTTTGGTGAGCTGGTTCTAAATGTAGCCATATATCCAATGCCTGTGCTTATACCAGAGATTTGAATGTTCTCTGTCTATTCTCCAGGTCTGACCTTCTGCTGTACCTTTTACCAAATACAATTGTGTGCAGTACAGTGATATTTCAGCTGTTAGTTTAACTGAAGTCCCGCATGGACAAAAATTGCCATTTAATGGGCTGATGCTGTAGACAGTCTCTTTGCTTACTCCCAGTTTCTGAAGTGTGTCTTAAAGGTAGCCCTGACAGGTTCTGAGAACCTGGGTCATGTTTTATAAAGTTTGTTGTTGTTGTCAGTGTTTGGGGTTTTTTGTTTGGTTGGTTTTTTCACTTCTCTCATTTGGTACAAGGCAGTGTTGAGACAGGATGTTGTGCCAGGGTGATATGGATTATGATCCTTCTTGTGGTCTAGATTAGTAAAGCAGTTTCTATATTGAGAGTATTAAGAGGTATTTTCCACTGTATGAAATATATCATATTTTTCCCATCTGATCTCTATTGATATTTGTATCACTTTGTATTATTCCTGACTGTTGTCAGGTTTAGGTGTCTCTAAGCCTGTGTTTAGAAGGTGTTGATCAAAGTATTCAGACAGGAACAAAAGCAGATGATTTATTGCCTTTTTTTTTTTTTTTTGCAAGTGATACCAATCAAGATCATTGCAATAATATTGTAGACCCTTCACACAAAAATATTGTAGACCTTTCATAAATAGGATGTGGCTAGAAAGCTAATTTTTAAAGTGGAAATGCTTGTTGTGAGTGAACCAATATTTTTAAACCTTTGAATAACTTCACGTTGTATTAAACCATATGTACTTAACTGAATATCGTGTCTGTACAATTCATCATCATGGTAAACAGCCTACTCTTCAAGAGAATTTTTTCTTAAGTTAGGTCATAAGCCAACAGTGTGGTGTTTGAAAATGTGCCAAATTCGAAGAATAAATGTCATCTCTGATGTGATAGTTAAGGTCTGTCATGAAGCAGAAACCTGTAAGTAGTGATTCAGTTTCGTCTTTTCTTTTCATTCTCCAAACAGCCTCTGTTCCTAGTGGCAGATTTAATGGTATGATTTACAGCTCTAAAAGACCTTTATCAGGGCCAGAAAAATGACAAACAATAAATATATGGAGCATTATGTTAACAGCCACCACACAATACCTTGTCAGTTACAGCCTGATAGTGATACATTTTAATTTTGTCTTTCATAAAAAATCTTGGCATGTATGCCTTATTTGAACACAGACTTAGAAGTCAAGTGTGTCATCCAACCATGCAGTTTATCACCCTCTATATTTTTTGTCCTTTTCACTTAATGTCATCTCTATGGCAACAGGCATCGCCCTGGAAATAATTTCCAAAACAGCTTATTTGTTTGAGGGGGCCTGACTGAAGTTCAAAGATGTTTGGTTTAGAAGAGCAACTTTAGTTTATGTTTAATAATAATCCCGAAGAGTTTCATGTAAACAGCACCAGACTGGATACAGAGAGATTAGGAAGATATCCTTTTACCAGACAAGGGTTGTACCAAGTTGTGCTGTTTGCTGTATAAATGAGAATTGTCTGCTTGGACAATTATGGTGCCCCTGTGGGAAAGGGCTGTGAGCTTCAGGTGCTGCTGGGAATTTGGGGTTCCTCTGCTCCCACATCTGACACACACTCCAATGCTGTGGCAACCACAGGCTTGTCCTCTGCTTGGGACATTGTACCAGGAGCTGTTTGGGAGAGGAGATCTTTGCAGGTGCAGGATTCCAGCTCATAGGAGCCCCTACTGAACCTTGTACATATCTACACTTCGTAGAGAAAAAAAATTTAATGAACTGTTCCAAGCCCCAGACTGAGTGGGTGATAAGAGTGAAGAGGCCTTCATGTTTTCAGATACCCTCCTTCCTGAAAGCTGCCTATTTTAAGTAAGATTCTAAGGCAATTTTAAGGACAGATAAAATAGGTTCTTACGTAAGGACTCTACTTTGTTTCTCATCATCAGTGTACCATTGTGAAGCAAAGGGAAATAGGAATATAAAGGTTGGGCAGGTTATTATGGGGTTTTTTGTTATTTGTCTGTTTTTTACTGAAATGGTAATTTTGCTAGTATAAAGTTCTTGGTTTAGACTATATCCCAACTCTGAAAATATAAATGTATGTGAATTTTAGTGGAATTCTCTAAAACAACAGATGATTGATTATATTGGGTTTTGTTGCTGGTTTATTAAACATTTCGTTTGCTTTAATGTAAATTACACGGTTTCCTCTCAGACTTTTCTAAATTGCATGATGACTTTAGTTGCATATATTATTCTTATTAGTTCAAGGGCCAGGCTACTTTATTTGTAAAACCACTTCAGAAAAGGAAATTCCATCTTAAGCATATAGGGTTGCTTTCTGTTTGCTTCAAGTAAAATTTTGGTGAGCATATAATAGATTTTCTTTATGTTTAAAGGTTATGGAAAAGCCTGATTTTTTTCAAAATCCTATTTCTTTCACTGTGGTCCTTTGTATCTCACAACACAATCCAACGTGAGCAATGTTTGCCATCTGCAATTTAACACTGAAGTCTTGTAAATTATCAGATGTGTATAATCATGGTTATGAGTACTGAAGTAACTGTAAATTGGCCCTCAAACTCCTAAATTCTATATTAAAAAGAAATTTTAAAAGATTCTAAGAAATTGAACGCCAATTTCACTATTGAGAGTTGTTTGCAGACTGATGAATAATTAAATGAAAATTTCAAAAACCCAATAGGACCCCCCACACACACTTGTTTCCTTGGTGTTCTGCACTGGAAAAGACGCAGGAGAAATCTGGTCTTCAAAGCTCATTGTGAGTGATTCTGCTCAAAGACTTAGAAGGGAGCCTGTAATTCTCCTTCCAGTGCCCAGCCCAGGTCAGTGCTCACAAATGCACAAACACATTTCCATTTCTTAGCACCTGGTAAAGGCAACTTTCCTTCAGCACATGAATTCACGAGAAGCACAGATGAAAGAAATTATAGCAACTTTCCACTTCATCTGGGTTGGTGTAGTTACCACCACTAGCAGCTTGCTGTGGAGAGCTGTTGCAAGGGGATTATATGGAAAATGGACTAGTGAAAGACCTGGAATAAAAAGCAACCCCAAGGAAAGACCTCCTTTTTGGTATTTTGCCATTGCATTAACTAATGGAGTTTAGTGGTTTCCTTCCATCACCGTAAACAGACACACGCTCATAAACACACATGTATATTCAGACTTCTAAAGGAGGGGGAGGAGAAGTAAGTTTTCTTTGCAATAATTCCAAGCACATGGAAAAAAAATATTGTTTGTTATAGCTCATGGGCTTATGATATTTAAATTAAAATAGATTTTCCTAAATAAAAATAGTCTTTATGACATATGGCTATTAAAATGGTGCCATTCTGTTTCTCGGCATTGTTAAAAAGTAATGTTTTTAAATGTTTCATACCACTTTGAATTTTTGGCTGGCATTCAACAGCACTGAAACTTGCCATTCAGAAATTAAGGTAAAAAAAGAAAAAAAGAAAGCAGCATAGATAATAGGGTATCTCCATAGCCCAATTACAGCTCCTCAGTGTTCCCACTTTGAGGATTTTCCTTCTTCCTTTATAATTACTTAGAAGTTTAGGAGCATAATAATTTTAACTCAGTATTTTAAAAAACCAAAAAAACCAGCAAAAAAAAGCTAGTTGTGAAATGATGGCAGGGAATTTTCTCAGTGATGTCAACTCTCGTTAAAATTGAGCAGATTGTTTCCACAGCAAACATCTAACAAAGCAGAAATCCAGGTGCTTTCCTACTTCCCTACCTCTACTTTTTAAATTCTAAGATGGATTTTATTTTCTCTTGAAAAATTAATTATTTCATTTGACTAATCAAAGAACACTTCCCTTCCTGATGAAAATGTATCCGTATGTTCATCTCTCAAATTAGAATCCATACCTGGACTCACCTAGATTTTAACACAGTATTCTAAATCACCTGAAAACTGATCAGGTGACCTCAAGCTTTGCATTACAGGGAAGGCTTTTTGGATCATGCAAGAGCTATGGAACAAACCTCAGAGAGAGAGAGAGAAGTTGTTACTCTCTGCCTTTATTCAGGCAGATATAACTTCAGGTAAAGGGACAGACGGAGCTGTCGGCCAAGTATAGCCTTGGGAAAACTCCTTTGACCTGGCAGGAAAGGTGGTAGAATTTCTCAGGCACAGATTTGGGGAGCATATTGGCCCATATAAAATCTAATGTGCGTTCAAATGGATTTATAGCAAAGTTTTACACTGCACCTGCCTTTCTAGTTCTTCAGTGTGGGAAACCATTTTAAGGGCTTAAAATGGGTTGGTCTTCAAAGCTAACTTAGGATGCTGCCTTGAGCATTGCAATTAGAGTTTGGGACAGACAGGTGATTTTGAAAACTAATCCTAAAATCTGCCTGGGGCAAATTTTATTGAATCTTTGATATCTTGTTGAAGTGTGAGTGCAAAGAGATCTATTCCTCAATTCTGTAATGGCAGAACCTGGTGGCTGAATTGGCAAAGCAAAAGGCGATGCAGCCACACTGCACCAGTGTCGTGGTTTGCAGGGAAGCTGGGACATGGCCATGCTGAAGAGCTGAACTCAAGTCTTGGGTCAGGGGTAGAAACTGCAAAGGGGAATTCAGGAACTCTCAGCTTGGACTTTTACCTTTCTTTTTTCATGAGAATAAACAGGCTTTGAGACATTGTACAAAAACATAGAAGTGATGTTAACTTTACAGTGCTAGATGATAACCTGCCAGAGGGGAGAGGAAATGGGAGAATATGGGCTTCACAATAATTCCCCCTTTTTCCAGGGGACAGGTTAACAATATGAACAGTTGATGAGGAAGCTAGGAAAATTAAAAAATTTTGAGTCTTGCTGATAAACAGAAACCTGCACAAAAAATTTCCACTTTTCCTTCTTTAATTATCTCTCTCTTTTTGAAGACACTTAAGGCTTATATTCTACAAATGTCATTTTAATAAATTTCAAATTTCAAAATGTGTTTACTTTTGTTATAGTGCATTTCCCATTATTTTTAAAAGCTGATTAGGTTCACTGGAGAAGATATATACAAAGTGAGATGAACTTGTCGTATAGAAAAAAAGAGGAGTGGGAGTTACATGATGTTTTTCTAAGTGACTACAAACATATCCTAACCTAAACCAGTTTATATTGTAGGTCAAAAAAATTGCTTATCATGCAGAAAAATGAGGGTTTTTATTATAACATTTTCACTTACAAGCAAACTGTATTCTTAACATAATTTTCTAGAGCAAATAAAACAAAGAATGCATTGTATCTTAGAAGTCTTATTTATAGAACTTTATTTCAACCTCACTTGTAGGAGCTATTTCCATACAGAATCTCAGTCAGCTGGAAATAAGCACAGGACTTTAAATAGCATTTTGGATCAATATATTCAAATAGTTAGCTGTGGGTTTATTCACAATGAGCTTGAATAATCATTTATTATTTAAACAATTTTATTCCCTTAAAAATGAAGCCTGTATTTTCATGAAACAGTGTTAATAAATTACCATTTTTTCCTTCATTGGAAAATGATAGCTTCTTGAATATATGGCATGAATCAGGGATACCAGTGGTAGGAAAATGGCTATTTGTTTACATAAATATGCTGTAAAAATCGAGAAATTTGGTCTATTGACAGAAAAAAGAAGTAATTTTAAAATGCTATTAAGTAAATATTACTTTCTTAGTTTAAAGTTTGTGTATGAGCCCAATATTGGTTGCTAACTTCTCTTTCATTCTTATAATGTTATGCCAGCATGGCCTCTTAATGAAAATTACTTCATTGGTAAAAATATTCCATGCATCTCACATTACTTGAATTTATATTAACACAGATATTATTCTCTGTTAAAGGATCAAAACAGAAATGACAATAACAAGTTGTTCTATTAATGCCTTAAACCTCCAAAAGTATTAGGATTAAAAATTCAGTCAGGTGAAAAGGCTAATCAAACATTCCTATATAATAGACCAGATCCTGTTTTAGCATATGCTTAGGGTTTGATTTTCTTGGGTTTTGTTTGTAGTTGCAAAATTATAGTATTGTAAAATAATTTTTCAGGTATTTTTTATGTCAAAATCAGTTTTAGCCATAATCTGTAACCAACATGAATTAATTTATAACATCTATCTTAATGCTTCCATTTGTATTTTACATCTAAGGACCTGGTTGTGGTCATATAACCAAGGACATCACTATATTATAGGTAGAAACTGGGTTTTTAATAAGTACTATACTTAAACATCTACTTTCTTAAAAAAAAAAAAATAGCACATTCAGAGAGATTATGAATTGATTTTTAATTAACTTGCAAGTTTTCTCTTTCACGCAATGCTCTTTTCTTGCTTCTAGCATGTGATGTGTGCATGCCCATTCCCTGTGTGCACATATAAAAGTAGTCTTGGCATAAAAAAGGAATATACAGAAATTTTCACAGAACAGGCTCCAGGGATTTTGTCATGTGCACGAACAAGTCTTCTTTACATAACTTAAAGAAAAACATACATTTATGTAAAGTCATAGGAACAGATTTACACTAATGTCTTAATTCTCCTCTAAGTCAAAGCTGCTTTGCAGAGCTTTACTTCCTACTGTTGCTGTAACTGAATGATGAAAACAATTTCCCTCCCACTATACCCAGGGAAGAGTGTGCTGTGCTTAATGCACATGGTGATGCCCCAGACAGGGCAACTAGAGAGGAAAGGGGCTGAGGGCGTCCTCCCTGCATCCCGACCACGGTAGCTCTGTGATGGTACTGTGTTTGGAGGCTTTGCTGCCTCACACTGGGAACTATCCCAAATTTGTGGGCAAAGCAGTGATCAGTGGGGGCAACTTTGTACCTTTTTTTTTCCTTTCTTGTTGAGCCGCGTTTAACTTTTTCTTGCGTAGTGAGTGAGCCTGAGAAGTGCTGGACAGTTTCAGATGAAACAAAATCTTTAATTTTAAATAGAATCAACTTTCTCTGTATCATAATAAAATCAAAACTAAACTCCACATCTTCTTTTAGAGCTGGGGAGTGGGGGAAGGCAAAGCATTCTCCTGACTTTATTGTTAGAGCTTTGCTGGGATTTTGCTCAGCAGTAGCACTGCTGAAATATTGTACAAGAATTTCACTTTTCTTTAGATCCTGAACAATTGTCATTGAGCAAACTGCGTGAAAAAAGACCATGAATAAGTTGTTCCCCTAACCTTTTTTTTCCTTTGTTTATTTCTGTCTATAAAACAAAATCTACAAAATTGCATCAGAATATCATTTCATAATGTAATGTTCTGGTTGTAACCTTCCTGTTTGTTTCGTGGTTTTCATTGTTTAATTCTCTGCAGTGAGCATCGTTAACCTAAAGACTCTGGGATCCTATGAGTTTGGACTTGGGGAAGTTTCTGTCATTGCAGTATGACTATTAATAGTGGAAGTTTGGAATATTTTTCAGATAAACGTGTCATTTAAATGTTTTGATATAAAACAAAGTAAGATGCAGTAACAGATTTGTATTCAGCCATCAAAGTTTTTCAGTGAAGGGATTATCCAGAATATTACAGTATATTTTTAATACCAGTGCCATAGCAAGTAGAGTATGAGTTGATATAAGAATATCCTCTATTTTAAACGCTTAGTTTACTTTTATTTTGCGCTATGCTAACCACTTTGCCTTTTGAAACTTGGTAGTACAGATAGTTTAAATACGAGTACAGTTTCAAATTGTTGAGGTTTTCTTTCTATTTGAGGATAATGAAAGTTTGGGGGGAAAAACAAGAAAAGAGGAAACAACGGCAATCTTATTAATGCAGTTTTTGAAAGGCTAATCTCCCTGTCATATCCTCTTGCCAAGAGTTACACAACTAAAACTGTTTATTGCCTTTTCTCTTCCCCGTGTTCTGTGGCTTTTGAAATAATCATTTCTCCTTATCTTATGGTGGCTTTTTAATGATTGTAGAAGTGAGAGATGGTGGAGCAGAGAACGTGACTTCTCCAGCACAATAGAAATGAGGTTTAATGATTCAAATATAAAGTCTAGAAGAAATAAAAAGTAATGGTGCTTATAGTATATATATGCAAATTTCAAAATTGCTCTTTAGGTGGAGGTTCTACCTCAGAATAGGGTGAACACATTGGGCAAGAAATGCTTTCAAAACGATAGACAAAAAAGAGATGACATTTTTTATATTGTATAAAAATATATATTATTGCCTTCAAAGTTTGGTGACATCACTTCTTACATCTGTACTGTTATTTAGCTTGATATTGTTGTGATCAGTCAGGAAGAATTCAGTGCATGATCTTTATTTCTTCCTATGGTAGACAAATCTGCAAAAGGCTTTTTTCACAGGTGAGTTTTCCTTTTCACCTTGATCCTACCTTACCTTTACTTTTTATTTTTCCAGTGTCACTTTCAATCAATTCAAAGCAAGTTTTTGTGCAATCCAATTTTTGCTGGAACACGGGCAGTCAGACAGAGAGATTGAGAGGGGTTTTTGTTATCAGCTTGTACCCTTAAAAAATACTTAAGACATTTGATCTGCTTGGCTGCTGTATCTCGGAGAAATGCACTTCACTTTGAATTCACTGTTCAGTGTGTCAGAACACCCCACTGTCCAGAATTCTTCAATTGATCCATACAGATGGAATTTTTTTTAAGTGATGTGTTTCATTGCAATACTTTGAATGGTGATGAGCTTGTTTATTTTGTTGCACAAAAGTAGCATTTGTAGCCTAGATTGCTTTTCATATGCCATCCTGAACTACCTTTGAACCCAAACAGTCAAATATCAGACATATTTTATCCATTAGCAATTTATTTGCCAGGTTTTTAGTCTTTCTGAAATTCAGTATCACATCTATTTCTTCAAACTGAATTCTTGTAGGCTGAGAAGCTCTATCCTCTGAGGGTTGGTGTTATATTGCTAATCGTGACAGTGAACAAGTGACCTTTTTAATCTTACTGCTAAGAATGCATCTCTGTTAAGTGCTCAGATAATTCCAGTGACTTTATTTGCTGACTTTAAGCATGTGAATGTGTTTCTCTGCAATATAGAAGTATGAGTTTATTGTATGCTCTCCATAGTATTTTGTTGTACCTTTTTCACATTTCCAGGCATAAAGATATGATGAAAACATGATATCTGCTTAGGGTTTGTCTGAAAAAGTTGGAATTTTTTTTTTATCTGAAAATATATTTTATCTGACACCTTTTCCTGTCAAGATTCAAGTTAGTCTCATTTACCAAAATAATCTTGATTAAATATTATCTGAGAACTGATGCTTTGGCTGTTGTAGAGTGATTAGTGATATTTTGGGTGTGTAAAGAAATGAGCTCAGTAATTTGTTTTAATCTTCCCTCCAAGAATATGTAAGAGCAATTCTGCAAAAACGGTCTTTATACTTTTAGGTCATAATGTGCAGCTGAAAGAAACATTGATCTTGATTTCAAAAGAATCTAATTAATAAAACATTTTTTAAACAAAAATATAACTAATCAAAATAATTGCAATATATAATAGCAAAGTGCAGTTATTCAGTGATACATATTAGCTAGAAAAAGAATAATTACGTTTTTTCTGAAACTAACTGGCAAAACCCAACTGACTCATGTTTTATTAAAAGCCACTTTTATTGCACTGGCTGTTTTGTCTGAAAAGTAATTTACATTTCCATCTGCAAGTACTTTCTTATAAAATTCTGTAGATAACTTCCAGTTGTCAGTACTTTTGTACTATAAACTTTTGCTTGGTATATACTGAAAAATTGCATGTCAATTAAACATGCTTTAAATATCTGTCTTTGTTAACTTACAAGGTTGTTCCACAATGTGTTAATGAGATTTGCTATATTATTTTCTGCCAACTTACTTTATTTCGGTACTTCCTCTCTGCCCTTTTACAACTAGATTTCTTCACATTTCTAGTATACTGGTTATTTATAGTTCCAGCTACAGGCATAGCTTCCAGTTAATGGGTGAAGTACATAAATACCAGTTTTAAATCAGAAATACAAAATGGCAAAGCTGAGCTCAGTCCTGACTTGTGCTTCCTTCCAGCACCGTGCAACAGCAGCAATCTGTGCAGCAAACAGGTATTGAACAAATGCAGTTGAGCAGCAGAATGGGACAGCCAGAGAAGCTGTGGAGTCTCCAGCTCTGCAGGCCTGTGTCAAATACGTTCTTGCTGCCTTATCTCCATTGTGAACTGACCTGAACAAGCCCTTCTGGGCTCACCCTCTATGAGGTCTTGGCAAAGATTAATTTTGTGTCTCCTCTGATGCAGTAACATTTTGGGAAGTCCCAGAATCCCTAGGATGTAATATTATCATATATAATATTAGTTTGGGACTAGAATCTAGATCTCTGTAGGATGTTTAGACAATTCTAGTGGTGTTTGCAGATAGGCAAGCAAACCATCTGTCACACTCTGTGCTCCCTTGCACAGAGCACAAGTATTGAGATCTTATCTGAAATCCATGGAGAGTTGATCAGTATGTTTACCTTGGGTGGCACCTATCTTACCCAGTTCCTCCTAAGAGGCTGGGGAAGAGAAGAAGAGTAACCTCATTTTTTAGAGTTTATGTCCAGTACATGTTGCTCCCTTTATTTTCCAAAAAATATTTAACTCAGGTAAGTCACTGAACAGAGTCGAGTCCATTAAATGGAAATGCTTCCAGCCATGCATTTCCATCTCTGAAATTAAGACAAGATTTTTAACTCATATATTTTAAAACAACTTATGAAGCAGGCTTATTGAGGCACAAATATTAGCATGAACATGCTTCCAAAACATCTTCTGTGGTTACAGAAGTAACTGAAGTAGAAGAAGTATCGTCACTGGAAGTTTGTAAATTAGTGGCTCAGAACAGGACTGACTCTTGTTTAGGCAGGAGTATGGGTAGTTTGAACTTGGAGAGACTTTCCAAATTTCTGTTTCCTGCAGAAGTGCATAGAAGGGTTGTTTGGACCCAGAGCACATTGTAGGAACATCGACACATAAACACAGTATGATCATACATAATAGAGAGGGAGTGGGCTAATAATGGTATTTGAGCATGGAAAGGGAGAAACTGATGGTTTCTGTTATACATTAAAAAGTGTATGAGGGTGACATTACCATGAAAAGGAAAATGTGTTTGTAGACTCTAGATGACAAACAGTACCCTCATACATGTTAAATGTAATCTTAATACTGCCTACTCTTTCCAGAAAAAATTATTACTGCTATGGATTCTTCACATGATGAGCACTCCTTTAATCTAGGTGATGTTCCAGGAACTTAAATTGCTTACAATGGGAAACAGATCACTAAAAAGTGCTAAATTATCTACAAAAATAAATTTATGAAAATAAAATTTGAAATGCTCTTTAAGGCACAAGATCAAATAAACAAAAGTGCTTTGACCCCATTTTCTGTTCAGCAGCATCCATTTGCACAGATCACTCCTTCCCAGAAGGGAATAATTTGCATTGTGCTCGTCTATGCTGAGATTTCAGGTAAAAATTGGCACGTAAGTGTTCCTTAACAGACTGAGGTCTTTGGGATCCTGAGCTTTCTAGATATATGTTTGTTGTTCACAGATGTCACTGAAAAGAACTGTGATCTAATTATTAACCTGACACACTTCTCAGTGAAGTGCTAACAGGAACATTTGTGAATCATACATAATGAACTGTGTAAGAAGACCTAAAGAGATTTTGGTTTTTTCATCTGCATATACACAAAAAAACCCCACTGATTCTTAAAATAGAAATGTAATAAGGGATATTCAAGTGATGTCTCCCACTGAAGAACGAGGGAGAAGAAAAGCCAATTTCTTGCTCAAGAAATCTTACCTTAAAGCAGAAGGCATAATCATGAATTCTCTGATGCTAGGATAAGCTTTTTTTTTTAATCAAACTGAAGTGTTCTGGATTAATGGTTGCTGCTTCTTCTTTCTCTTTTTTCTTTTTTATTTTGTTACTGTTTTGTTCTTTCTCTCAAGCAGCTCTAATAACCAACATCTGGGAAATTTCTTGCTACAAATTTTGAATCCTGAAAGTTTCAAGTTTGTGCGTACTTAGCATTGAGATCTTTGATTTGGACAAGGTTTCCTTGCATTTTAGTGGCACGGATGTTTGCTTCAATACTACCAGTATAGCAGGAAAAATATCACCGTTTGTTCCTCATGTTGTTGTTTTTCAGAGAGGGATAAATTGTTTCTATTTACTTACGCTGAATTTTTTTGTCAAGAGTGGCATCCTTGTGGATTTTAGTCATGCACGTATTATGTCATAGAAAATGAATGTTTGGAAAACTCCTTAGATTTATACTGTGGAAACAAGGCTTGTATGAATTCACTGGTGATAAATAATCTTAGTTCAGTCTGTCTCTGTCTTGCTCCTAAATTTGAGAGGATTAAAGATTACCAAGATACTGTTTTTATGAGAACTGGTAGGTTGCTGGATTAGCAGCCCCACACAGGGAAGGGCTGGCAGACCCAGCATCTCATCATTTCTGAGGCTCTGAGTATTTCAGTCATTCACTGTGAGTTTGCTGCCCAGCTCCTCGGGACAGGCACAGCTCTTGGTGAAGTGCAAGGTGCTGCCACTTGCCCACACAAACAGGCCTGGGGGAGGAGGCTGGGCAGGATTAGTGCTACAGAAAGGAAAACAGTGAAAACTGGATTTTAGCTGGAAGTAGCAGGTGCAGGGAAGGCACAGGTCAGAAAACAAGTACTCAAATTCAATCTATCTCCCTGTTTATATAAAGTAACTTTCTATGAAAGTAGAAGCATAACATATTGCAGATCAGAAGTGATATTCACAGTGAGGTCACAGCCAGAATAAGATTGTGTTAGCTAAATCAGGCAGAACTGAATGTTACCTTAATTAGTTTAATATAGTGTGATCTTTGGATAGTAAGAAGCCAGCTTTCCATTCTATATCTGAACCCTTCCAAAAGGGAATAATGGGATTTCAGAGCATACTACTGCTTTGAGTTCATTTGTTTTATAGAATCTTCATATACTTCAGATCTTCATATGCAGCTGTGTTGGGGATTAGTTGCAGAAAAATCACTGGGGGAAGAGGATATACTTTTGGGTAGCCTTTCTTTCTTCATGTAAAAAAGTCATCTACTATGTAAGCACACATTGTTACAACTTAACTACACATACACACATACTGCTGCAATGAATAATTTTCTCTGTCAAGTCTTTGGATGTCAAGAGATATAGAATCTAATTTATCTAATTTTACCCAAAGTGGAAGAATAAATATGAATAAGAAACTGAAATAATATCTGCTTTTACATGGGTACTGTATGTACGCTTTTGATAGTCTATTAAGCTGCATTTTTGGTGGTTTCATCTCTGTGTTTTATGGATTCAGCTTGCTGGTGGGCTGTTCATTTATACCATGAAACAGCTTATAAACTGGCTTTTCATTTTATTGCCTTAAATGAGCTGTGTTTCTGACTCTACAGATAATTAGACAATCACTAGAAAATACATTGTTTCTTTTCTGAGTCTTTAGTAGCTCTTAAGATGTCTGATGTATACTCAGAAATAAACATGTATCAATGTATAAGAAGCACAGCTGAGCTTTGTAGCCATAATATCATAAAACAAAATCTTTAAGTATCTTTGAAGCAGTGTCCCTGTTTGTTTTACTCCAGTCCATCATGGGACCAGTATTTCTTTCCAAGAAAATGGATAATTTTGGCAACTATTTTCACAATGGGAAATCACAAGTTGTTTAGCACAGGTGTTTCTGTGGATTTGATATAAGAGAAGAATATATAGGCTTGAAAACTGTACTTCCAACTGCTTACAATGTAGCTTTGGGATACAATATAAAATGGTAAAGTTGCGTGGATCAAGCTGTTCTAAAATCCTGAGGTTTCTTGGTTTGGTTTTTTTTTTTTTTTTTTTTTTTTTTTTTTTTTTTNTTTTTTTTTTTTTTTTTTTTTTGGTTTTTTTTTTGATTTGGTTTGTGTGTTGTTGTTTTGTTTTTTTTCCTGATATTATTGGTGCTCCTTTTTTTGTATGTATGTATATATATATAGATAGATATATGTTTCTGGATTAATAATGGAAAATAAATTCTTTCCCTACCCAAACCCTTTGATGTAAAAATAACTATATAATTAATAGAAAGCTGGTGGAAACTTTAGAAAAGCTGTCTCCCAAGATAATGCTCAGGAAAGACACAACTTCATAAGATGAGTATGGATGAGATAAGCATATTTTTTCAATTGTGCAATTTGTTTAAAAATGTAATTTGTTTTAAAGCTTCTTATTTAAATTTTCATAAGAACATTTTACTTTTACAATATAATACAAAGCAACTGTGGTTTTTAAAGAATATGAAGTTAGAGTACCTTTAAAGATGCATATCTACATCTTTATATATGTTCTGAAGCTATAGAAATACATAAAGCTAAATATGTGCATAAATTTTTTGTATGATTGAAAGCAAAAAAAACAAAAAGAAAGAATTTTTTACTCTATGTACTGTAGAATTTAGTAAGTATATCTGTGGAATTATTAAACTGACTTAATGAATTCCATGGCATGAATTAGGTTTTGTGTGTTTACAAATAATTACTGTAGAACAGATTTATTTTCCCCTCTGCCTGCATTTACAGATGCATAGCAACGTTTATCCTCTTCCAAACTGTTTTGTTGGAGCAGCCCTATCCTGAAGTCAGATTAGCTATGTGTGTATTTCACTTTTGGTTTGAGATCATACCAAATTTAAAAGGTCATTAAACATGGGATTTTATGCAATCTGGGGGGTTTTCTCTATGAAGATGGTGAGTTACTCCTACCACATGGAGACTTTAAAGCATGCATTTCTCTGGGTGCTTGAAGGCAGTAAGTAAATGAATTGGTTGTCATTTTGCATTTTCCAGTCTTGATATTAATGGCAATTATAGATCCACTTCAAAAATTTCGCCGTCTTTCAAACAATAGTGTAGTGGGTTGGTTTTGTTTGGATTTTTTCCCTCCAAGGATGTCAGATGCTGGATGGGACTACCGGACTTCTGCTGATTATTACCCCAATCTGTCATTTTTGGAAATGTTCTCCCATGGCCTGTTGTGAATGTAAGAGAGATGCAACCAGAATTCGCTTCAGTGTGTTTCCAACTAGTGAAAAGTGGATTTCCTGATATCAGCTGGGTCATGTGCTGTGTGCTGCAGCAGGATTACACATGTGCTGCTGTGAAATGTGAAATCAGAGCAGAGCAAGACCTCCCCTGAGAAACACAGGCTATAAATTGTAAAACCTTTAAATGGAGAGCTAGAAGAAAAAGGCTCGCCTAAGGTTAGGGTTAATTGGTTTTGGTACAAAGAGTTTTATGTTCATAACTTACTGTCTGTCTATCTGTCCTCTTCCTGATTTCTCTAATGTTGTTTAGCTTTGGGGCAAGTTTGTTTTTCCTGACAATGATATGGTTGAAATTGAACTGAAATTCAGGTGTGATGAACTTGAACTTATTTACTCAATATTTATCAGATCTTTGCCTTGAATGAAGATTCAGTTGTGTCTAATAAGTTCATTTTCTGAATTAAATTTCTTCTCCTCTTCTAACCTCTTCTGTTTCAAAGATTGGTACTTTCTGCTTTCACATTAAAAAGTCATATAGTTTCATTAGTTGCTTGCAAAGTTCAAGCACTGCAAGTCTTACCAATAAACCTTAAAATGACAGAAAATTGGCTGATGAATAATGGTTCACCCAAGTATTGGTTAACATAGATAATTTGTAGGATGTGCTCTGCTGGTTAAGTCAGGACAGTTGGGTTTTTGCAGTGTAGTAATTCTTGACAATTGACTCTTAAGTATGGTTGGGTTAATTCTTTCCATGAACCCATGAAGCCTAGAAGTGTTTTTCAATCTAAAACTGGTCTGTACCAAACAAATCAACAAATAGCTTTTCCCCTTAAAATTTCAGCTGCCTTGGCAAAACTATGCCCTCTGACAGGTCCACTTGAAAGCAACTCAAGCTTGTTGTGAGTTGCTCTGTGTAAATTAACAGGCAGCCCCACAACATTTAAGTGAAATGGTGCCAGAAGAGGTCAGATCTTTCTCAATGCTGTAGTGGCAGTCTAATAATTTGTTAGGAAGGTACTAAAACATATTAGTTGGGAAGTGTTACTGAGAGAACAAAAATTAGGCGAGTCCCCATTACTTTGTTCCAAGAGCCAGAATTATCCATTATCATCCCTAGAAGTCAAAATCTGTTTAATTTACACTGGCTGAAGTTGGCCTAATATATTGAAACTGCAGCACCTTAGAAATGTAGAATCTTCCTGAACACAGCTCGATATACAGTGGAAATAAATTTGTAACTACCATGGATCTGAAACCTTTTATTGCACTTTGAGATGGTTTCTGATCTGACATGCATGTAGTCACAGGAGTCACTTCTGCTTGATGCAGATGAGACTGAGACCAGAAACAGACCTCAAATGGGTCAACAGCAGAGTGGGAATGAAAAGCAGCAGTCTGGAGTAGACTGGTTAAGAAGGCTGGAAAGTAGATGCATCATGTGTAGGAACAAAATTGTTTTAAGCCACCCTGGAGAATTAGGATATATTTCTGCATTTGCCATACAGGCTACATGGCCATGGACATATAATCCTGTCAGATCCCATCCAAGATCATATCTGAAACAAAACTAATGGATTGTTGCCTGAGCTTTTACACATTTACTTTCTCTTTCATGTGAGCCCAGTGACTTGCTAGTTGGAGTAAATTAGGTGAGGGTTTGGGGACTGACTTAAGTTTAAATATCTGGTTGTACAGCCAGTTTAAAGTCATTTAATTCAAACAAGATGAGGTGATGCGTGCAAGTTCTTTTTTGGCATAAGTAATACTCATACTATAGATATAGCCGTCAGTGCTGCAGAATTATACTGCAATGCTAGAAAAATCAATTTATGATCATTTATTTTTTAGTGTAAACATCTTGCCATGGTATCTAACAGTGTGATTGAATGCTGAAAGTTGTTGTTGCTTAGAGCCTGTGGGCCACATAGTGCTGAGCTCTGCTTGGCTATGTGAAGGAATTTAGGGAGACTTAAATGGGCTTCCAAAATGGGCACTTGGAATTACGGAAAATGTTTGACCGTACATTTCTCTGCTATAGTTTCCTGTTTTATAAGAGGTGTAGAAATACCTATGTATTTGAAACCTCCCTGAAAATTAATGCATGAATGCTTAGGAAGGGCTTGAAATACAGTGGGGATGGTCATAGAAAAGCTGATGATAAATTAGCAGCTCATTTGTCAAGAAGGAATTGCAGAGTACCTATTAAATAAAGGATCAACTCAGATGTTGAAAGAAGGGGTAAAAAGGAGTAGTGGTTAATGTCTCATTTTGTCTTCAACTGTCCTGTTGGGGGGTGAGGCAAAAGCACTGAAAAGAGTAAAGGCTGTATGACTGTAAGATATGGACAGTTCATCTATGCTATGCATCAATTCCCCAGAGTCATTTCTGGTGGCAGCATCTTCCCCTCATTTCCATGTTCCCTAGGATCAAACAGAACTTTGCTTGGAGGCCTCCCAAGCCCAAGGGAGATGAGTAGCTGAGAGTCCACAGTCACCCCCTGCCCCTTTGTGCGGAAGGCAGAGATAAAAACAAAAGCTGTGACAACAGTTGTGCCAGTTGGCATGGCCCCTGCCTGCCACGCTGCCAGGGCGTTCCAACAGCTGGGCAAAAGCCAGGCTGCTGCCCCAGCTCCTGCCCACCAGCTCCACCCTGTTGCTTGTGTTCCTGGGCTGCCCTTGGCCAAGGACACCTGCTTCAAGGCCCTGCCTGCCTGCACGAGGCGTGGCGCTGCTAGGGCTTCTTGTGCGGCTGGCTCGCACTGAGGTGAGCTGGCTCCGAGGAAGCAGCGAGCGAGGCGCGATGGAAAAAAGCGAAGGAGGCAAAGGGTGCGGGAGGGGGTCTCCCCCGAGGTCTCCGTTTATTGAGGGACAGGCAGAGGGGTCTGGAGCAATGGAGGTCGGAGGGAGAACTCCGGGGATCTGAGGGTCTGCAGGGTCTTAAAAGGGAAGGGAAAACTGGGAGGGGTTAGGGGATGCGACCCATGGGAAAATGGGTAAGGGGAGGATACAAAGGTCTGGGATCCAATAAAATTTCTTAAGGGGAGGGTACAACGGTAAGGAACCAATAAGCAACCGAGAACATTAGAACTTTCTAGGCCTTAATTGCCTAGGCGATTAGTCCATTATTAAACATGAACCCATCTGTCCAGTGAACAGCCTAGGAACTCCGAGGGTTCTAGAAGGGTGGGCAGGTCCCAGCCTCTTGGGCACACCTCTTCAGACAGTGGTCTCCTCCCCCGGCCCCGCCTCCAAGGTGGAGCTATCTTCCTCGAAGGAGGAGTCCTCATAATTGGCAACCGCCACTTCCAGTGGCGGGACTCCCACACCACCCCTGCAAGAAATCTGCTTCTAGCACGATGTGATCTACTGTCAAGTGCAGATGAAGTGTGCAATGTATCTGGATAGGAGAAAAGGCACAATGTGTGCTCTTTCCGTGCCATGGGCAGAAGACATATGCCTTCTCTTGTGTGAGAGTTAGCTCTGTTGGCATAATGTATTGGAATTATGGGCTTTCTAATTTCTTTTATTTTGATATTTTAGCTTAAATTTTTGTATGCAAATGTCTTTAAAGGTAACCTGGCTCTTCACTCATAAGAAAAGTGTAAATGAAATCATGGAAGGAGTAGGAGAAAAAGTTTTGAAAACAGCAGATATTCTGATTCCCTTTGGGTTGTTATTACTGAATACTGTAATGTCTGTATTCTTTCCTCTTTGCTGCAGCAGATTGGATTTATAAATACTCCCACTGTCTTTGACTGTAGTTAGATTGTTGTGTTGATTAGATGAATTTGGCAGACACACAGCAATAAGCGAAGTACAATCTGAGCAATAAAGTGGATAGCAGCATTTAATTTCAAAGATGTTTTTTACTAAAATCAGTAAATTAAAGTTACGAAACATACATGGATACATGTGCTGTGTAATTTGAACCATGTTGGCAATAGGCAAAGCAATAATTTGTTGTAGATAACTAATAACAATGCTAATTAATTTATGTAGAGAACAGACAGGCTTATAACTATATCTAAGAAAGAATTTGTTATTCATCTCAGATTGCACATAGGGAAACTGAGGCATAAACTGCAGCATGAAATAATGCCTGTCACTTGATGGATCCAGCAGTTATAAAAAACCATGAACCCTAAGAAATTTGATCTTTTGCCTTCTACTTTTAGCCTTATGTCTAGTGTTCAATGCAAATTATAGCAAGTGACGCTATTAAATTGTTAATTGAATACCTCGTGGTAAAATCCTTATTAAGACAGTTGCATTATTTCATTCTGAAGCTATGAATATTTCTCCATTCTAAGGTTTATTTTAATAGGGCTTTTTGGAAAGGGGTTTACCACCCTTGCTACAGTGAAGGGGTCGAATTATGACCTCAGTTTTACCGTGATGTCAATACAGTGAACTTTTATTGGATCGGCCCTACCATTCCCAAAATTAGCCCTGGGTTTGCACAGCATGAATGAAGAATGAAGCTCTCCTGTGATCACATCCTCTGAATTTAAAACCTTTAGACATTTCATACCAACTGAGATGAGAATCAGGTCTTGTGCATATATTAAAAGCTATAAATCACTCATCTGTTCATTTTGGATTTTGGAAATGTTTTGGGAATTGCCAATGTCTTGAAACACAACAGGTCTGTCCTTTTTGTGGTTTGATGAGTCTTTTTTGCTTGATCCTGGAAGGGATGTGCTGATACTGCTCTAGGCTGTGATTCTGTCTCCAACAGCAATCTCCTGCAGTAAAAAGGCTTTAGTTAGTGTCAACAATACCTAGAAACTGTTAAATATGTAGGACAAGTTCTTTTGACATGATACCAGTGTTTTGTGTTAGCTTTGTGGCAAACCCTTAGTGGAGAGCTGATATAACAAACATGAGACAAACAGAAACATCGCAGTACGAAGATAATTCAGTGGAAGTAAAAAGGTGTCTTCAATTTGTCATCAAAACAGATTGCACACACAGGGAAGAGGAAGGGAAGGGGACAGGGTGTCAGTTTTTCAGGGCCATTATCAGTTAGTATTCCACAGCCTACTTAAATTCTTTTTCTGCTTCGTATTGGTCCTGCATAGAGTGACTTCAAAACTAAGGGAGGGGTGGGGTAGTTGATGACATCTTTCTTAAATCTTGCTTTCCATTTCAGTTTTAGTATTTGGAAAGCCTGCAAGAGCTTGTGAAGGCCAAATTTAATTTAGAATAAAAATAATTTTGCATCCAAATTAGATTTTATATTCATATGTGGGATATTTTACAAACAGCTGTTGGAAATATTAAAATGTGTGACTGTTAAAGTGAATGGAAGATAAAAAAATCATATCAAATGTTAAATGTTTGTGCCCCAATTTCCGTTTACAGTCTCTCTGATCTAGATATTGATTGCTGTGGTGATGACTGAAGTAGGACCTTCCAGATCTGTAAATGTTTCAAACCTCTCCGTAGAGACTTAGCTTGTATCAGATTCACATGCTTTGTAGATTTGACATACAACACACATCAACCTAGGCTGAATTTGTCTGATAAAATCTCTCTTTTTGACAATAACAGACTTGCATGGTGCAAGTTCAAACAAAAGAAAACTCTGAAGAGCTCAGTTGTGGTGAATTTAAGTCCCCTTCTATGCTGTCATTGTCTTAAGGGGAAATTCAGCCATTAATTCCAGCAAGACTGAGTACAGACCTCCAGCATCAAAATGAGTGTTTCAGTATCACATCTGCCATAAGCATTAATTTCATATGAGAAAAAATATATCACTATTTTTTTATCAGTAACTGGAAATTTTATTACACAGAAATGTCCAACTGTTTCTCAGATGTTTAATAATTAAGTGGAGCTGTGCTAACCTGGAATGTAAGCAAAATGTGCATTTCTTGGAGCATGAACCAAAGCCTGTTAAAGTATATGGGAATGTTCCTGTTTATGTAAGTGGGCTTTGGATCAGAGCCTGCACAATCACCTGAGAAGCAATTTGCTACCTGTTTTTTTCTGTATACCGAGAAGACTGTTAAAAATGCAGCGTGTGCTGTGCTCAGCTGACTGCCTGAGTGCACGGAAGGGATGCTTACAAGCATTGCAGTTTTGTGTTCAGGGCCCTTTTCTTTAAGCTATATTTAAATTTTAAAGAAATGTGAACTAACTTTGTTTTGGGAGGAGTAGACACTACTTTGAGTGTACAAAATACCATCTGATGGTATTAGAGCTCTAGGAAGGGCACTACCATAAAAGTGATCATTAATTTCTGAGATGATTCTCGATTACAAAGGCATTGAAGTTCACATTCTTAAATCACTTTTTAAAATTGCAGTTTATAAATTGTTAGAGTACCTTGACAAAGTTGCTCTAACTGGCACTTTGGAGGAGCATCAATTAACTCATTTTCTGTGACACCTTTACATAACCTTTAACTCGTGCTCTCCTTGAGTAGCACATATTTCACAAATACTTCCTGAAAATGAATGTGTATGTTAGCATAGCAAGGCTATGTGCAAAATGTTACTATATTCCAAGATACTTATAATTTTAAGATCTCTCAAAAGCGTAACTTAAATGTGACCTAAAATTCTTGTGCAGAATCTTCAAACTAAGAATTAGTTTTATTATCATATCGTTGGTTTGATAACCAGAGCAGTTTCATCTAGATCAGTGGGAGAGGGATTCACCATTTGACTTTGAAAATTCATCCCATTTATCCCAATCAAAAGCGTACAGACAAAACTTGTGACCGAGGTAATCTGAAAATGCTTCATGTGTCACTGTTTGTTCTGTCCTTGTAGTATTTCAGGAAAGGTTATTGTGACAAATGTGGTGGGATCCTCATGTTTTATCCTAAAGAGCAGGAGCCCCCTCAAACCTTTTGAACTTTTGCAGGTGATGTTTCCCTTGAACCTCTTATCAGTGTTCAATTTGGCGATTACACTGCTTCTACCAAAATATAATTGTACATATATCAGAGGATTCTCATGACAATTCAAAAGGCCGAATTAATTCTTAATTAATTCAAAGAATCTGCCAAGGACAAACAATATATTTTAGCACTGGCTATTTCTTCTTTCCTGATACTATATTTAGAGTCTGTTGTTAGGCAGAGCCCTTGTGTGGGCCATGGGCCAGGTCAGAGTTTGGAAGTACAGTTTTTCATTAAAACTTGCTTTATTGGGAGGCTTATGGGGGG
>VZTH01008637.1:378461-414844 GCA_013397815.1 Aleadryas rufinucha
GGGAGGAAGCATATTATCACTTTGGTTTTTTATTAATACATTGGATACTAAATACTGGAATAGATATTAAGCTGAAGTTTGTCACCTGCTGGATCCTACAAAGTGGGAAGGCTTCTAAGTACTTTGTTTGCCTGAGGAATATGAAAATCTAAATGCTTGTCTCATTTTGAGCTACTAGCAGTGAGGAAGATGGTGCCAGTCATAGAATAAAGTAAGTGAAGACAGATTACACACACACACACACATATATATATATATATATTCTGCCCTCCCCAGTGTTTTACTTTAAGGACTTTAGGTCGCACTGTGGATTTCTGATAGCTTTAACCATATAAATGTTTTACTGTAGAAATGCAGCTGTGTTAGTCTATTACCTTGAGTCTCAGTTAATGCCTTATATCCATATTCAAGGGAGAAGCTGGCAATCATGAAGCCTGATGGCAATCCAGAAAGAGCAGGCATGTTGTCAAGACTTCATTGGAAATCTAGACCCTTGTCTGCCTACATCCCTTCTGCTATATTGCTCTTGATCTAATGTGATGTCATTGTGCTCTAGGGAATACCAAGATTCAAATTTACTGAGAAGAGAAGGTTTAGTTGGTGAATCACTGAGCTCTTGTGAGATCTCTGGCCACTCATGATAATCAGTCTTCAACGACTCACATTAAAGTACATTTTCAATTAAGTACTGTGCACAATCACACTTAGGACAGTGTATTGTTTGAAAGGTTTGATTCTCAAGAATTCAGATTCACTACTCTCACTATGTTGAGGGGAAAGTTCCCACTGACTTCAAGGAAAACCCTGCCAACTGTGGTACCTGTGTGCATTTTTGAGAACTCTGCATGAAATCGAACACAGTGTTCAAATATTGTTTTTGAGATCTGGAGTTTTTAAAATGAACTAAAACTGTTTCCAGTGCAAAAACATGCTGGTGGCTTTTTTCTGGAGAGTAAGAAAAAGAATGGATTAGTCAATGTTATATAGGCCAGTACAGTGAAAATACAGCATGTCTGAAAATATTTGGTGCTTGCAGTGTAATTATTCAATATTTAGAACCATACAAAGAAAGCAAAGTGCTTTTGATCTTTCCTTGAAATCATCTGACTGATTTGCATTGATGTCATGATAACATACTTGAAAGGTTGGTGCCTGTGGAAGGTCCAAGGACACACACCTTGTGACTCTACTGCATGTTGCTGGAGGCCATTCCAATTGTTCCCATTGTGATGGGGGGAGTCTTCTACTTAATTTATTTTTAACTGTTGATCTCCAAAGACTGTTGTTTGCATCTGTTTATTAAATTGCAAACTCAGCTGTGAAAATGGTTTTTATGGTGTTGTTTTATTACAGTCCCATTTACAATTGGAGCTGAGCACAAACATGATAAATATTTTTCTTTGTGGAGGCACACATTGTTGGAGGGCCATTGAAATAACATGAAACTGGAATTGTTTGTTTATGAGATCAGATTCATTCATTACTTTGGTGAGGAGCTGTGAAATGTAAATCTCACATTCCACTGGACAATAACAGCACCAGCTTGAACTCATTTAGAGGTGTGATATTACATTCAAAGGACGGCTGTTAATTTTATTGACCAAATTTTGGAATTGGGGTAACATTGATATTCAGGAATGCTTCTGAATTGCTTTACTTCTATGCCATTTTTCTTCTCTTTGGAAAGGAGAAAGGGTTCAAACTTTATTGAAAACTATTTTTAATTTGAAAAAAATATAGTTTTGTTATTCTTTATTAGAATTCTTTTGTTACACATTTTCCCACCTTTCTGAGAAAGTTTGTGTGTGTGCAAGGATATAAAAAAAAATGATATAATCATATTCTTTAGAATTGGTCTTCATTTTCTAATTTAGGTTTGTGCTCATGTACATTTTAGGCTGGTGGAATTCAACTATTTTATCAAGGTTCTGATCAGTTAGTGACAAAATGTGTAATACTAGAGCATACACTTTGTAAAATAACAGTTGAAGCCATTTGAAGTAACATTTAAGAGACATTTTTAAGTTAGTGACTGAACCTTCAATGTTGTAAGAAATATTATGGAATTGAGTAAATTCTTTATGAGACCAATGTATAATATGAATGAATAAGAATAAAACTACCAAAAACTGGACACTAACCTTTTTACTTTTTTTATGAATTTCAGCTATAATGACTCAGTGAAACTAAAGACTCAGTACGAAACATTTTAAGCATATAGTTTATTTAACAAGTGGGTGTTCAGCACTTTTCTAAAATCACCTGGTTTATTCCTGGTTTTGATTTGGCACCTAAACCCCAGGTACCCAAAACCTCTGCCTAGATAAAGTAAGACATGTAATACTGTCTCTATACCTATGTGTTGCTGTTTCCAAGTGGTTTGTTTTATGAAGAAACAGAATAAACTTCACTTTATCCCCTGAGCTCACTTGTTAGATCTCAAATAGGAAACCCATCAGACCAGACTAATTTTGTAACTGCTGAATTTCCTTTCCTCTGTTTTGTTACTGTTCCTGATGTGCTGCTGTTTGGATGTGATATTGATACAAGCGAAGGAAAATCAAAGAAAAACTATAAACTGCTGCTGCCCAAGTAGCCAGTAGCAGCTTGAGTTTGTCAAGGGATTTGACACAGTGCTAACCTTGATGTATTCCAGATATTAGTAATCTGGATCCTTGATTATTTGGAGAGAAGGAGAGAATTATTTGGAGAGAAGGTTGCAGCTGGCTCTACCTTGTGGATCCCTATTTGAAGTTTTTTCTTTTTTTTTTTTTTCCCTTTTCCTTGAGAAAGAAAGAATGTTTACTGAGATGTTCTTAGGGAAAAGAATGAGAGTTTGGAGTAGTGAACAGTGGCATATAAAAATATCAGTGATGTCACAAAAGCTCTGTCATGGAGACATTTTATTGTTGATGAATTGTAAGAACCATCTGGGTACTATTCTAATGATTCAGAGGCCTCTGTATGGATGGTACAGATGCTTCTTTTGTTATTGATGTGATCTTGTAAATAGTTAAAATATTTACCAAGGCACCTCTGAGCCAAAGCTATACCATTTTATTATTTATACCTTTTCAGAGGGACAAAAATGGAGGTGTCCACTAAACGTGATGGATTAGGCTTATAAACAGCCATTATTGCCATCAAACCTCACATGTCAGCTCCCCCTTTTGTGTCTGTGCATTTCTAAGCTAACCAGTGATCCATGCATAAGATAGAAGGTTAAGAATGTGCAGAGAGAAAGGGGGTTGACTCCAAGCAAGATGTATCTTCTGCTGATTAGAAATACAGCTGTAGAAAGGGGAGAGAAAAGAGTTTTTGCAACATGACACTCCCCTTTTCATTTCACACAACTCACTGTTTAGAACCTGCAAATCACTAACTAGCAGTCACTTTGCTGTTTCATGTAACTTAGTGCAGATGCCTTTTGTTTTCCCAAGATAAAAATCAGGAAATGCAAAAATTAAACAGGTCCAGAGAAGAGGAATAGCAGAGGGAATGAAAGGAAAAAGGTTGAGCAAGTGACTTCACAACTTGTTGACAGAGCAAAGTACCATTTCGTTATAATTAAGTATGCTTTAAAGGCTGGACAGGAGGGAAAGCTAACACAGTTTATTCAGTATAGTCCCTGTCAGTACCTTCAAGCTGAAAAAGTTATTCCTACTCCTAGTGCACGTGCAAAAAGAGAAATTATTTCAAAACTAGTAATATATTTTTTAAAAATGTTTCCCTTTTCTCTGAAATTGTGGAGCTCATCACAGTAGCTTTTCCAAATGTTCGTATCTTGTAGTGTGATTTTTTTCCCCCTTTTCTTAATGAAAAGTTATTTTATGCTAAAAATATCATGAATATGAAAATGCTTTTCAAACTTCAAATAAAAACTGACGGCAGTGGGTTTATTAACTTTTGATGTGATACTGGAATATAATGTGCTGTAGTCCAATTGTTTGTGATTTATTTCCTATTATTGTTAAAATTGTTTGATATGTCAGTGTGTTAGTCCTGAAAGTGGAGAACTGACTAAAAATCACATTTGTTGTTCTGGATGAACCATATAAGTGCAATAATGATTTATTTAGGCTTGTTGTTATATTACATAGCTAATTTCTCTTTTGTCTTAACCAGAACCTGATTGTAGCAAACTGTTAGATAATTCTTATGCTCAACTAAAAACCATACAATTGTATATTCATGGGCTTCAGGGGGAAAAAGAAAGAAGGAAAAAAGAGGATAGAAAATATTTTTTTTCTCTGTAACGTATTTGCAAACTTCAATGCCACTGATGAAAACTTTAACAGTGAGTTTAGAAAACCATCACTTAAAAGTAGGTGGTGAGACCAGAAGTTATGTTCCACGTCTAGAATAACATGGAATGGTCTGACATTAAACTGTGGTTTTACTTTAATTTATAAAATACTAACAATGGCCAGTCTGGCAGTCAGCTGCATTAGTATGCTGGTGCACTGACCATCCCGTCTCTATAAGTACTGTGATCTGAATTGCACAACCAACGTGGCAAAGGTCCAGATTTCAGTTGCCACTCCCACTGGGAAAGAAAAAAACAAGCTTGTACACAATTTATGTCTGCAGTTGTTTCACTGTATACATTGAAAAAAACCTCGTCAAGAGAATGGCATGCAACCTTATTAGGGTCAAACGTAATCTGTATCAACAGCATTCAAAAACGCTTAAAGAAATAGAAAAAGCTTATTTTTTTAAAACTTGCCATTGCAGCAAAATGGATGTAGAAATATGGATGCTTTTGCATGCAGTAACTCAGGTCTACTCTTCACACTTGCTGTTACCTGGCATTTTCCACAAGAGGAAAATAACAGTAAAATGACAAATGCCCAGTAAACTTGCATCTAAAGTAAAGGAATATTCTCATCTCTGACCTCACAGTTCACATAAATTTCTGCAGGCTTTGATGTAGCTCTCTGGAATTAACACTTGGGAATGTGAAATGAAATTACTCAAAGCAGTGAGTATGGGAAGAATTTCAAGTCCAGTTAGTCTTAATTAATGTTTTTATTTTTCTGGGAGTTCTGCTTGGTAGCCTGAATACATTTAACTGCTTTGCTTATTTAGTTATGCCCCTTTGAATCAGGTTTTAATTTCAGATGCAGTCAGATTGCAAGAGTCACAGCTATGCTGTTTAATACTGTATTGCTAGTAAAGTTTTAACTTTACCCTGTACTCCTTCTGTTTATGTAAAACATGTAAAGATGTTCTTGAATACCCTTCAGAAGGCCCCAGGTCTTGTGGTGAATACCTGCAGGTAGTTCTGAGACACAGAAATTCTGCCTGCTTGTATTTTTAGGTCATGAGAAGCCATTGGATTTTTAGCCTTTTTAGTTTCAAGGAACTGAGGTATACATTTAGGTTCTGTGTGATAAGTGTTTTTATTAACATCTCCTAGTGTCGAGACTGTTCAATTATAAATTAAAAAGAGTAGTGCAAACCAAAAATCTAGGAATGTGTATTGTCATTGTATTTTCATTTTTGACTGTGTCTTGTGAATAAAGTGGGGGGTTGTTCACCAGGAAGAAGGCATACATCACTGCACTGATTTGTAGCTCAGCTCTCTTTGAGAGCTTGAAAAATGTTAAAACAAATCCTTCACCATTGTCTCTTTATGGCCTACAGAGCAAATGTTGGGGTTTTCAGTGTCTTAGACCTCCCATTAGCTGGGCAGAATCTGGAATTCTTCTTGGTTATGATTCAGTGATCATACAGACAAAGTGTAGGTTTAATTGAAAAGAGCATTTTATATACTTCCCAGCCTTTATGCTGTTACTGATGAATTCTGAATGTATGAAGGGGAAGAGGAAAAAGGTTTTTAAAAAAGAAGCCCAAATCCAGACTTGTAATCTCGTAGGTACCGGTGACTAATATCTCATGCAGACAAAAGCTAGTTAAAACTGACTTGAGATAAGCATTCTTCTGCAATGACTCATCTTCCCTAACAATAATGGAAATGTAGCCCCTGTTTATGAGATAGCTGAAGTGCAAATAGTAGTGTCCATGAAGCTGAGGTTAATTACAGGAAGGACTTTCATGATAATTGCTAATAAACAACACTTGTCCTCCTTTGAATCTGTATTATTCTCTGCAGAGGAAGTAGGCTTCTGCAATTTGAATAGAATTTTGAACATTTGCTCAGGAGGTGTAGGCAGTAAGAGGCAGGAGTGAATAATAAAAGTCAGCCATAAAAGGATAGGAGGCTGACCACATCTGACATTTTCTCTCTTATAAAATGTAGAATTCCGAGCGGGTTAGTGAATTCCCACAGATCGTCACTGTCTCAGCATGTAATGTGGTATGACCAAAAAGAAACAAGCCCCTGCATCCATTCTGAGCCTGAATCTGAAAACTAGGCAGTCTGGGAGTGATTGTGTCTGCAAAGGGACAGTAAAATATTCTTTTAAAGGCTTCTGGTTCTCTGGGGTGTCTAGAAAGCTGATTTCTGCTTTAAAGGGTGTGTTCTGTGAGAGATTAAAATGGATTATAAATCCCCATAGAAGTGAAATCATAGCAATTAGGCTTGGAAACATACCATTAGTATTATTTTAAACTGAAAAGAAAGCAATTACAGAGTATTTTGAGAGTTTTAAGTTTGTGATACTAATTTTCTCAAGGAGCTAAAACAGAACCCCCTCTCTCCTGTGTGTCATCCTTTTTTTTAAATTCCTGCAAATGTGCCGTAAAGTCGGCTCCTTTCAAGAGAAATACCCACAAAGGTCTGTGTTGGGAAGGCGCAGAAGGTGACTAGGTCTTAGTCTGTGCTCTTTACAATGCCACATAAGTATCTTTATCTTATCTATATTTGTTAAATCAATTAAAAGAACATATGGAAGTTAATCCACGGCTGACTTACTTCTGTAGTGTGACGGGGTATGAACACATGGGATTTCTTGTCAGTGCAGAAAATACAAAGTGGCTCCTTGGTAAACGTCAGCAAGTCATATTTGTGGTTGCGTAGAAAACAAGTCTCCGTTGTCTTTGATAAAATTATTCAACATTTGTTTTAGGTGGTTAATGATTTAAATTCCTTTTTACCACAAGTATTGCAACAATAAAATAAGAATGGTATGCAGCCTTTTTGAGAGATGCAGAGTTCAACTGGCTTCGTGATGGAGCTGTTGGAAGTTGTTTGAACATTATAGTAATTGAAAAATACAGATTTGGTCATCCAAAATTAATATTTGATAATTCTTATTATCAGTCTGTGTGTCTTGCATTACCTTAAAAAATTAGAAAATTCAGGTTACTTTTGTTGAACCTGCACTTTTATCTCCAAGGAGTTGTCTTTGGCTGGAGACGTGGGACCCTCTTCTGCTTAATCAAAATAAACATTTACTGGAGCAGGCACTGAAGTCTGCAAGAGGTGGAGCTGTACACTGCGTGCAGATAATTAGGACATTCCCAGGAACTGGGGGATTCAGGCGTGTGTTCTCCAAGGAAGAAAGGGAAAAAAAAAGAGGAAAGATGACAACTTTCTTTTTACCATCTTTGTGGATGCAGTTTATCATGTCCCTTGTTTTCCTTAGAAGGATCTCAAAATAAAATGCTTTGCTTGATTTTAAGTATAGAATTTAATGTCAAATATTATCTTCTTTTGTCACTGCAAAACTTTAGTTTGATCCAATATTTCTATGTGAGTTCAGTGTATCTTCCAAGGTTTTTCATGGCCTGATTTTCATAGTAATGCTAAAATAATAAATGAACTCTTATGAAAATATTAGTCAATGCAGGCACCTCAATCAGTAGGCAACAAGATTGGTGAGTGCTCTGAAGAGCAGCACTCTCCTAAAATCCATCTGCAGACAGAGGTTTTGCTGCAAGCTGTAGATCTAGTAGCATAAAGATCATGAACATAAATCATAGGTGTGTTTATGAAGGAATGTGATAATTGGTGGGGAAAGCCAGGGCTATATATGCAGTCAAGTACACAGGACACAGTAATCTTTAGGATCCTTTATGCGGATGGATGGTCAGCTGATGGAGAAAAGGAACCTGACACTGTCTACAATAACTTCAAAAACTGGCTGAAGCTGTGGAAGTTGTCCTCTAGGTTCCCACAGAGATGCTTTCCAGGGAGGGCAGATACTGAATAAAAGACAGTGTCAGGGAGGGAAAAGGCTTCTGCCATTCCTCTGCCTGTCCCTCTCCTGGCAGTGCTTTGGGGGGGTATCAGACACCCCTCGTTATGGGGCTGCAGCTCCCAGGGCCATAGCAGTACACACACACACACACACACACACAGAGGCAGAGAGAATCTCAACATATTGTATCAGTATAATCACCTCTGTAATTGTAAATTACCCTGCAACAGGCTTCCAATTTTCAGGTGGTAGATAAATCTTATAAATTAGTTAAGGTATCCCTCATATGCTAATGATTAACATAGCGTAGCCTTGATTGTTTCAGATTTTGTAATAATATTTAGTAGTTTGGGAGTGATCACATAATTGGCCTGTAATATGTAACATTTTGGCTTCTTAAGACATCAAGAAGTTTCAGCATGTTCTGCCTAAATACATATTAAAAGCAATTTACAAAATCAGAGCTATGCAATTGCCTAGAGATGCAGTCTTCTAAAATGCAAAAAACCACTATGACTGAAAGATCATGAATAATGTACAAATATTAACTTGTATGGTAGCTGCCTTTAAAGTGTTCTATTTCTAATATTTTCTCAGATTTTTAAAATGAAATCTATCTTTTCATTAAATTTACTTTAAAGGGTTTTTTAATGAAATTATTTCTATTTCATAGAAATAAAATGAGCTACACACAGTTTTGTAAGGGAAGCAATTGGAGGCTTCAGCACAAAGCTTGGAAACCCAGATGTTTGTGAAGCTGCTGGCTCACAACTTACTGCATGTGTCTGTAGAGCATGTCAGAGTCCTGAGCAGGCAGTTCTAATGGAGTTTCAGACAATAAATATTTTTATTCCTTTAAATAGGTGTATAATCATCTTGTTAACATGGTTTTACTTAAGATAAATGGGGAGTGGGCAGAACAGAAGGGTAATTAATAGTGACCTTGGAGAAAAAGCTTCAGTTTGTCTTTGCCCCAGTCACACACTGCACTTGTCTCACACAGCCAGGCCACAACTCCAGGCAGCAGAACACTGGTTTCATAAAAGTTATGTGCCTGAAACATTCACACACAGTTTTTTTCCTAAATTGCATTTCTCAGAGTGTAAATCTGGGCAGAACCTGAATGTAAAATTTCCTGATACGTTTTATGATGCAAACACAGAATTGTCTGCTCCAGTAATAAACCCCCCTCTTTTTTTGTCTCTTTTGAATGGAGTGAATTGCTTGGTACCTGAATAATCAGTAGCAGGACCAAACTTAACTCCTCTCTCACCAGAAAACTTGTTGCTAGGAAGTTGTCATATTGCATTTGACTGTCACATAAATTGTTTGGGGAACTGCTCTTTCCTTTTACATTGATTATATATATTGATATAAAAAGGAAAAGATTCTGTTAGACACACAGACTTGAGCCCAGTTCCCACCAGTTCCATAGTAACTGTTCCGTTATCACTGATTTTAATCAGGCAGTATACCCGACCCACATGTCTTGGTTGCAAAACCTGGTGGGACTGTTTGGAAAATGAGTGAGAATTCAAAATGAATTGGAACCATTAACAAAAACACTATGTTTATAATTTAAGCAAATGCATAAATTGGGTAAAACAAAATTACAGGAAAGTTCAAGGTCAAACATTTCAAAAGGAAGTAATTTGAAGTAATGTCATAGGTATCAATTTTACTTTAAAATTTTATCAGTAGTTTTAGTAAAATTGTTATACTCATGAAACCTTGGATTCTGTGAAATTTTTAATGATTATGGCAAAGATTAGGACTATGAGACAAGCTTACATCTTTCTTTCTTGTATTGTTTTGAATCTCTCTTTCACCTTTCTGTGATTGAGTTCCTGTATTTACCGAGAACTTTGGGTAGTATAAAAGAACCCAGCTGCTCCCATCCAGGCTTTTCAGCACAGGATCTCATTAGACAAAGTTCTAGTTGTCTATGCATTTATTTGCATATTGTAAATGCTTAGTAATCCTGTTCCCCATACATTTTATTTATTTACTTATTTATTTATTACAAAGACTTTGAAACTACTTGAAACCTAAGTGCAAACTCACATGATTAAATAATCCATCTACTTGTTTTTCGCAGTGGTGATTTTCTGGGTCATGGCAACACAATCTAAAGATGATGCTTCTACCACTGCCACTGTGCTGATGAAATATAATTTTCTGTATATGGTAGCTGAACTGGAGCAATGGGAATCTTGGAACCCAGAGTCTGATTTCTTCATTCAGCATTTCAGAAACATTTTCATGTCTTAGTTATGAACATCTCTTCATACATGACCATCACACTGTGCTTAAATATCCAGGCAAGCATGTAAACATATTAAAAAAAAATATCAACCAAAAACATGTACTCAGCAGTTAGAGGAAGGCACAGATGTAAACACATTTGTTTTTCCAAGTATTTATTGCGTGCATCTTGTCTTCATTGTACTCTGATCCCTTCTGATTTCTTTGTCATGCTCTTGTACTTTCATTTCTAACTGGCTTTCATTGCTCATAACCTTCCTGTTTTCCTAATTCTTTCTTCACTACTGACTTTTTATAACTTCTAATAGTCACATATTTTCCTCCATGTAGGTACCTGGTTTCTTTCCTCTTTATGCTAATTTTTGCTTTCATTATCATTTGGAGAGGTAGGAAGCTGGGAGAAGTCCACAAGGATGTTCACTTTTGCTTAGTAAATACACATTCTTCTATATTTGCAGACTCCCTCCATGATCTTTCAGAAAAAATAGAATATGTTTATTTCATTTATTTGTGTAAAGCTTCGTAGAATTGAAGGGGAAAGAAATCTTGCTCAAAGCAAAAGAGGTGAGACTGTGGTGTGCAGAAAGTGAATAAAATTTGAAAGTGTTTTCTGCACCTACCTAAGCACAGTATATTGTGTCCAGCAGAATAAAGCCTTCCAGTGCAGTGCCACTAATGCAAGTTTTTCTGCTATTTCTTCTGTTGAAATTAACTGTTTTTAATAAGATACAGAAAGTAGTTCTAATGTCAGGAAAAGGTATTAACTATTAGTTGGGAGCCTTTGTAAATTTAAAGATGGGCATGAGGTCTGGATAAATTGTCAGTGGTTTGGTTTCCCTCCCTGACTTGTCATCCGTGTGGTCTTCAGGCCAAAGAGTATTTTGTTTGTTCAGTCCATGCCTGCAGTGGTGGGATGTTGCTTATTTACTGAAATGCAAACAACAAAAATAACATAAACGATCAAAAGATCAAAATAGATCTGTTTAGTTTCACATGCTTAAGCATAATGGAGTTTGAGGACAGCAGAATGGTGTGGAATGGGAATTTCCTAAGTTTCAGTCCTGAGCTTGTCACTGCTTTGGCTGATGACCCAAATGACATTAGAAACCAACCCGAATGAACCCCCAGGCAGGAGGATGCTGGGCAGGGGTTCCACGTGGGCCTGCAGCTTAACAAAGGGCTGTCTGCCAACTTACACTTTGGGGCTTTTTCATGTATTTATGGCAGACGCTGATCAAATACATTTTTTCCCTGTTTTTCCACAGGAGTTTGTAACCTTTGGCATTGTTAAAAAGGATTAATGAGAATTTTCTTCAGTAAGATATGAGATAGTTTTATTTACATGATAAGGTTTTAGAGAATTCATGCATTTAAGCCTAAAAAATACAGTTTTGTTTCATAATCTGGAATGTTCATGTCAAACATTTGATGATGCCTTGGAAACAATTGCCTTTGATTTTTTAGAGGCTAGTGTTAATTCTTGAGGTCTCTGAGAGATGCAAGAGCACGTCTGAATTTTTTCATGGGTGGCTGTATGTTTTTTTAAAGAACAGTCTTTGCAATTCTCTTCAGTGTTATTTCTTTAGCCTTAGACTGACTCAATCTTCAGGTGTAGCTTTTCTGTGCTTCTTTAAGATAAAATAAGTTTTAAAAGAAAAAAAAAATAGTTCAGTCCGTATTTAGGTTTCTTGGCCTCTCTCTGAGCTGTTTAATGGGCAACTGGTTTGTTTTATTTATCTGACAGGGTTTCTTCATATTGTTTCAGGTTATCAGCACTCTTGCAGATCATATTACAGCTTGTGCTCGGATTTGACCCTCGCTAGGGTTCACTTTAAATCAGATCCTTATCATTAATGCAGTGATGAATAGAGATGCTTTGGAAGCAGTATACAGATTATTTATTTAGTGCCTCTCTGTATCATGTTTTATACAACCAGGGATCAATGTCAGACCTTTATGGATATAGCTTAGGTTGCATTCAGTAACTACAAACTAAAGCCCTTTAAATAATGTGAACTTAATAGCTGACATTTTTATGAAATAAGTCTGCAAGGGGGGAAATGTAATATTGCTCTACAGTGAGGAAGATTTTGATTTTTAGTTCCATCCCAAACCTAAAGGGATGTTTTTAGTTTAACAACTGCCTCTGAAGTCCCCATTAAAAAAATAAATAAAAAAGGAGACAAATGCTTTTAAGGAAAAAAAAAAAAAAAAGAGTGCTCTACCACAGGTGTGACCTGGGGTTATTGCTTTTGTAGTGATACTTTTTGTGAGGCTCTAAATAATTTTTCCCCTTGTAACTCTTGCTGGTCCTTTTATGTCATAACTGATTTTCTTTTTTGTCAGATATATTCAAGCTGAATTAAAACATATTTTCTTACTTTCAGTTGTAGTCTTATAAGTTCATGTAGTACTTCTCAAGTGTCATTCTTGCCCTGGGAAATGGCAGATTGGAAGTCCGTGCAACCTATCTTGGTTTCATTTCCACTAGTTTTAAAATCTCCTTCTAGAACAGATAACATGCAAATTCAGATTGAAGAAACAAGTTTTTCTATTAGAATTTCTGCATAACAAGCAAATTAAACTACAGCTAAGTTAATGAAATAATTCATTTAAGCTTTTATATTGTTGCAGACCATTTTAGTGGAAGGCTTTTCTAAGCAATTTAATGACACATAGAGGAGAGGTGCCCAGTCAAAAGGCGTTTTAGTACAAATTTAAGTTTTAGCAAAAATCAGATACTTAGATTTGAAGCTATATCATGGGTAAAATTGGATTTAGGTTTGGGTATAAATACCAAAATCTCAGGAGTTATTCTGATAAAATTTTAGCCATACAGTAAAATTTCTAATTATTCAAGTGCATTCTTGAATGTTTTCTTCCTGTTCCTGGCATATTTTCTTCCTACTTGGAAATAAAATCTGCACAGGTGGGTTATTGGATTCAGTTAAAAATCACTCTTGAAAAAAATAAGAGCAAATGGTTCAGCACTGTGGAACGGTTTTGAGATTTGCAGCTGTTGTATTTCATCCCCCACATGGTCTGTTACTGTAGAAAGTTATTCCATAAAGTATTAAGCATTTGAGGTCCAGCACATTCAGAAAGAGCAGCTACAGAGATTTTGTTACCTTTTCTCTTTCTTCTACTTGTAATTGTAGTCCAAACTGGGAATTGTATGGCCAAGAGGGAGAGAAAACCAAAACTGAAACAAAATTCAAGTCCTTCAGGGGTTTCATTGATCTATAAGGCCTTCTACTGTACTATCTGTATCTTGGAAAGGATAAAGTGATACTTTCCAAATGGATCCAAGGAAGTGTAGGAATATATTACAATATAATTTTTGAAATTGCTGAAACACATTTTTTTATAAATGAAAAAGACCACAGCTGAAGTTGTGCTGATCCATTCAAATACTCAGGATTTAGCTGATATGCTCTATTCCCCATAAATAAGAAAACTGGACGTACGTGATTGATATGAGGTGTTTAAAGAAATTTAAATAGAATGCATTCCTACTGAGCAAAGTATTAATTCATTTAGCTGGAAGCCATCCAAAAGAAGCAGCTGTCATCTTGGTTAAGTTTGTTCACATACTGTGAACTGTATTGTTGCATGTTTGTGGATGATCTTAGTGGCTCACTTAGCTGGATTCAAAAAATATTACTGAAATTACTGCTTTATGCATTTCCTCGTGATGTGAAATTTCCCAGTCTTGTAAACTGGGGAGTCTGGGGGGTAGTTTGGTGGTTGGTTGGTGGTTTGAGGTCTTTTTTTATGACTTCAGTTTCCAGAGGTACTCCCTTGCTTCTTCCCATCTATACTGGCCACTCTAAAAAAAGGTATTAATTAATCCACCAGTTTCATCTGCCTTACATCCTTCAATATTATGGTTGAAACAACACTGAAGCACTTATTTCTTGTCATCCATGGTTTTATATTATGTCGTTTGTCTTCATAAGTATCCACATAAGCTAAGAATTACTCCAGTGATTGATAATCCAGATTTCAAATACTGTCTTGTATAAATGTCACTTCCAGGTCAGCATTAATAAAGCAGGTACCTCTGTGGAGGTATCCATGCCTGTCTCTGCTGCTGCCTTCAGTACATGCTCAAGAACACCGTGCATGAAGGGCCTTTAGATGCATATTTAACTGTATTATCTGTTCTTGTTGACGTGCTAATTGGCCTTAATGGATCCTGACAAACCCTAAGTTAATGATAACTGAGTGCAACAGATGGATAATAATGGAGTCTAAAAACTGAAACCCAGATTTTTCTCAGTAAAGGCTGAATTTACTATACAGTAGGCTGTTTCTGTTGCAGCTCATTATTAGATTAAATACTACTGTTTGCAAAACTGCATTGCTCACTTTCTCTACCATATTTTCCCCATTTGGAGGTGAAAAGGATCCTAAGCCTTGCATGAGGCAAGATATTTCAAAATGAAGGGGAGGATATAATATCAAGCGAGGATCTTGTGAACATTTTGGTATTGAGTATATTTCTTGTGAATATTTGAGAAAGACAAGGTTGCACAAAGAGCTTATTATGCTCTGTTAATTCAATTCTTGCACAGTGAAATGAGAGAACATCCTTAAACTTTCTTCTTGCCAATCTCTAGGAGTTGTAGAACTGCTGCAATATTAAGTAGTGGGAGATACAATGCCACCATGCAGCATGTCTTTAAGATGAAAGATGTATTGATGGGCTTTAAATCCCACTTTAAAGAGGATGATGTATTTAAATCTGGATGCAAGGGGTAAGGGCAAGAACTTTCCTGAATGACAGTTACTGATATTCTCTCAGTGTTATTAGTGATTACTTTTACTCACACATCCTTATGAGAATGTTAATATTGTTCTGTTGGCTTGGAACTGAAGTACCAATAAATCCCAATTTAAAGGAAAATTTCTGAACAGCAAAATCCAGAAACACAAGCATTTTAATTCACATTGAACATGCTGTGTAGCAAATTGTTTACAGTGCAGTGTTAAGCACTGAAACACTTCACAAATTCGTCTTATGGGCTCTTCCTATTTTGGAATTAAAATTAAGTGAGAAAAATTCATGTTTAAATAGAATTAGGGATTTGACAGTGATTGACAACAGCCAGGCAATTCCACATTTCCCACATGCTGGCCTGTAGCATTTCCACCAGACCATATAAGACTTGAGCACTCAGTAGCTGTTTAAGGAGCTTTAACTTTGTTCTGCGACTGTCTGTGTAAGGAGCATGCGTCTTGATAAAAAAAAAAAAATGCCACCTTTTCAGAGATACTTGTTGGATTACAGCTAGACACTCCATTCAGATTCAATCAGCAGTTTGGAGGAGGAGAGTTTGGCACCATGAGCCCTGGAAGTAGTGGAAAAATGGAGATTAACTGTGTCCTGGAAGCTCTGCTTAAGACAGAAACCAATGGATGTGGTCTGCAACCCTTGCGTGGCTCCAGCTTGATTAAAGGCCTTGAATCTGTTCTCATTTCTGCTGGCACTGATACTTACTTGAAATGTTAATATAAAAGGTTGGTGCAGATTAAAGATAAGAGAATATAGCATCTGTAGAGGGTGTCTGTTGACAAGTCTGCAGAAATTTTAGAACGCTTATCCAGTGTGCTAAATTAAACCCGGTGTATTTCTGATCCATTATCTTCTGTCTGACCAGAGGCTTCAGAAGTAGGTGAATGAAATGCACAAGCCCTCTTACATCATGACAGTGCCATAATCTCCATATGGAAAAAAGGAAAATCTTTCCTAAACCCTAAAAGCCAGTTAGATTCTACCTTGATGATTATCTGATGACCCAGATCTTAAATTCTCAGCTTACACCATATGAATTCCAAGCAGGTCTCTCAGCTTTAGGTTACTCTTGGGCATACTTACAGCATTGTGTCTGGGGTTTTTCAGCATCTCTGATACATTTTCTGTTTCCTAGTTTCTAATGTAATCTCTTCTGGAAATGGGATCTGCAAATTTCACTTCCCCAGGCAGCCAGAATTTGGTCCTGTGTGTGACATTGCTGTACAATTCACACATGCACGGTGTATTTCGCGAGTGTCAGCTGTGAGCACATTGATTTACACTTTATCTCCTGCACTGCAAGAGTGGTTAAGAAACAGACTCAACCTTAGCACATGCATTTGTAAGAGCAGTTACCTGATCACTACCCCACAAAAAGGATCTTTAAAGTGATTGGTTCAGAGCAGAACATTGCTGAAGTTTAGAGACTTTTAATCCAGTGACCTTGAGAAATATCAGACTAAGGCTAAGTAAAAATGATAGCAGATAAAGACCAAAAAATATTTAATTTTACAGATAAATTTTCTTTGAGTAAATAAACAGAATTTTTATAAAACCTATACATGGATTTCTAGGATGTCATAAAGCTAGCAATCCTTCTTTATGTTAAGTTTAGAAAAAATATTTGTAGGAATTTCCCTTCTTTTTTTCTTTTTTCTGTAGATGTGTCACTTTTAGGAATTTTCTCTTTTTCTACAGTTACTGCTGAAAGAAACCCCTGAAAATTAATAAACTTCAGTGTGAGGATTTAGGGTTCTTTGGGTTTGGGTTTGGGGTTTTTTTTGTTGTTGTTTTTTGGTTTGGTTTGGTTTTTTTCCCAATAAGGATTCCATTAATATTTTTCTATTGGTTTTCTTTTTAAAAAAATTTAAAATTAAAACTTGCACTATAATGGAATTTTTCTGCCTATTTTATGAAACCAAAGTTTTAAAAAACGCTACTGATTTTATTGGGATGAAATGAAACCATTCAGTCTTGTGGATGTGTGCACGTGCATTCTCTGCTCCATCACTCACTGAGTTTGCAGGGTAAACACATCCAGGTCTCTGTTCTGAATTGAGCAGGGTAATTATTCAAAGGTATTCCTCCAAATGTAGGTAATTATCCTGGATAGTCCTCACTGGTTTGGAAGCTGTTTGCATCTGACTAGACTTCAGGGCATGCTGGGAGATCTTCCTTGATTAAAATTTTGTTTGGTCTGAGAAGGCAAGAATTTTCAGATTTTCCCTTGAGGGAAAAAATGTTTTATTAAGAAAATTATTAACAAAGCTGAAATTAATATCTCATTTTAAAGAATTAATACTTTCTCTTCCCAAGTGGTTGTTAATGAAAGGATTCTTAGTCCTGGTTCCACAAGGCATTCACATTTGTCACTGTGAAATAAGTTAGGAGTATGATGTTTGGGAGTCATTTCAGTCTTTCTTTCAATAGCAGATAAAACTAACCTGGAAACCAATTAATTGTCTAAATGATTGATTTTACATTGATACCAATTTTTGATATGAAAACTTTACTACATTGTATCTTTTCTAGATTTTATATTCACTTTGTTGTGGCAAGTTAGTCTTAGATTTTTTTATCTCAAGGAACAGATCAAGTGCACACATAAAAGTTATATTTCTTGGAAAAAAAATTTACATATATTACTTTATCAGCTTTTTTCTTAATTCATTATCCCTTTAAACAGTTCTCAAATGCAGCTGTACTATGTATATGTACTCTATTTTACAAAGTAACCTGGGTTTATATTTTGCATTTGTAATTCTTTTCCACTGTAATTTTTCCTTCATATTATCTTCTTTCATATTCTTTCAGTTTCCCTAAATGAGGCTACCTATGAAACTGCTGGCAGGTAGTGAGAAAATAAGTGTTTAATGAGTGAGGAAACTATTAGAGCAGTCAGGAAAGGGAAATTACAGCATATGTAATAGGACAATCATTACTTTTATAAAATTCAGTATTAAATTGTTAATGTCTCTTGACAGTTCTTTAGTAATTAAGATTTCATCTTGATTGTCTTTCTGTTAACATGAAATGATATGATAGTTAATATTGTTTAAATCACAATGTTAAGTGAATGAAAAATCATAGTGTAGAATCCTCTGGATAGTATTTGTTAGAGGCTTTAATGTTATACTCAATTTAGAAAAATGTTTTTTCATTAAATTGTGAATGTAGGTTTATAATATTTAAATTGTCTCTTGGTAATATTACATTTATAAAATATAAATATATGAATGCACATTCATACACTTTCCTAGCTTTTTAAAAATACATAAACTGTATAAATAAAGGCTAATTATGAAGTATGACTAAAAGCTAGACTTTCAGACTAATTGATAATCCAGTGAAACTCAGTACGTGTTAAAAATATTTGTAACAAGTGTAATTGCTAAAAACATATTTATGAGACAGGCAGACAGTTACTTTTTCATATTGTAGCTGAAGTAGCATTTCACATTAGATATAATCTAGGTAAGAAACATCAAGGTAATAATCAGGCTAAGCAGGTGCTTACTCAGAGGATAAAGTATGTAATGGAAATCAACCTCCCACAGAGCCAGAAGAGAAGGTTTTACAACTATTGGGTCTTGTCATAATGACACATGACAGAAATACACAGCCCCCCCAGCTAGAAAATAAAGCAGAAACTTTCCACCACCCAGAGAACTCTGAAGGGCACGTTAACAGAAATAATAGTAAAATATGAAAAATAGACGAAATTGATACAGTTAATTTAATAAAGAACACAGTCTAAGTCTTTTCATAAGCACACTATGCTTAAATTTAAGCAATCACAGTTGGGACCTACTCTGTGACTTTAGGAAAGTCCCTTAGTGCTAAAATCTACTACAAGTTCCTACTGTGGTCCAAAGATCTAAAATCAGTTTCTTGATTTCTGTGGTTCAGTTCCTCGAACACAAAACAGAAGGAATAACAATTTTCTGTCTTGAAGGCACATCACAAAGATTAACTTGTTCATTCCTGAGCTAGGAGAACACTGCAATGACACAAGCACATCTGTTAGAGTATGATTAAAAAAAATAAATAACTCATCATTTAAGAAAGGGAGAAGAGAAAGTCCTCATCACAAACTCTAATTTTGATATTTTGCATTTCATTGCATAACTTTTTCCAAATACGCTGTTACCCAGCAGTGAACACATTCTCAGACACCGAGTGGAAAGCAGTGAGTGCTTACAGTATGGAAGGTACATATGTATGAAAATCAGTGAGGTTACTACCAGGAACATACTGACTTTCACTATCAACCATTTAAAATCAATTTGGAGGCATTTGGAAAGCATTTTAAAGAGCAACTAGGCATCAATAAAATTTAATTAATTTGGTCTATGGATGCACATGTAAATTGAGTGCTAATTGTGCTAGCAATGCTTTTCCATTAAAAATTAAACTCATGATTAGTAACTAAGAAAAAACCAAGCCAATGTTGTTCCATAAACAAATCTCATTTTCTTTAATTGTGCCCCTACTTTAGATAACAATCATAATTCTCTGTTTACATTGCTAAATATGAGCATCTCCTCAGCATGGGAAAGACAGAACCATTGCCAGTTGTTTAAAGATATCAAAGAAGTATCATTCAAAACTTCTGATGCAGTGTTTTTGTTTAAATGCCTTATCATCCTTGGAACAAGAATGGAAAGTACTTTTCTCTTAATATCTGGCAGATTACTTAATTAAGGAGAAAAATAAGTTTGTCAACCATATTTTTATAAAGAAAGATTTAATACTAGTGTGGGGATTAGTGGGGTAATCTACTTTACTTACCTATAGGTCTGAGAATACAGAGATGAGATTTAATACGAGGGTCAGTTCAGGATGCAGGTATTTGAAGCTTCAGTTCTGTTCTTGCTCTTCCACAAACTCTGCTGCCATAGCTATGCTTTCAGAACAAATACAAATCTAGGGCAGGGAGGAATATGTGCTCAATCTTGGTAGAAAGTTCATAGATTTCAGGAGTGAAAGATAGGATCTAGTGCTTGTCAAACAGAAATACATCCAAAAAAGCTGGGCTGAGACTTCTTAAAGCAGATCCTCTCTTTGTACAGTGCTGAAGTACCTCCACCGTTCTGGATTCTGTTCCCCGGCAGACAGCTGGGAGTCAGGAGCTGGAGACCCTAAATTTTATTAGCTAGATCCTCTGAATGATTTAAGCACTCATTCAGTTCCTGCACCAACAAAATGACTGTGTCACTTCATTATCTGACTGTTGTAAAGATATAAACACCTTAAAAACTGCCAAGGACTCGGGGATGAGTTAGATGTGGTTAGAAGGAGAGAGCAATGGTGGTATTGTGTTTGAATATTGTATGGAGGACAGCAATAAAAAAGAATATTAAAAACACAGGAAAGCAAAAATTATCTAAACCAATACAATCCAAGTATTCTGAATCCAAATCTTAACTTATGCACTTACTCATACCACCTCAAATGTGGAGCTTCGGTTCACATGTGGAAAAGCTATTCATAGTTCTTTTTGTCCCTTCAAATCAGCTTGTGACCACCCATATTTCATATGAATTGTTAACTTGTGCATTTTATCTAGAGCTGGGCTTGTGGGTGGGCTTTAAGATGACACTGTTCTAAAAGGCTTTGAAGTCCAAATGGATTAAACCAGGCAAAGCAATGTCTCACTAGAATCGAGGAAGATAACAGTGAGGTGTCTGTTGTGTTCTACCTTTGCAGAGAATCAGTCAAAAATATTTAGGTAGCAGTAAAAAGGGACCTGAATAAAAGGCTTAGGAGTAGCAGGACAGTATTTTACAGATAATGCAAAATCAAAAATATGAAGAGAGTATTTTATGGCATTTACACTGAGCTTTGCAATTCCTCTTTGTCTGTTGGACTTGGGAACCACATCTCTCTGAGAGGCACCCTCATTTCTCAGGAGCATCTTTGACAGTATTGAGTAGAATAACAGGAAAAATAAATTTTGAGAAATATTACAGCCTTCCTTCTGTGGCTCTGTGCACCTTCTCACCATTCATAACATACTATGACAGCTGGGAAACAGGGTATTCTATACTTCCATGCTAAACTAGGCAAGTCCTGTTCAAACTCTTCGTAGCGTCAGTGTGAAAAGTAAGAAAACTTTGTTAAAAGTAAATTTTCAAAGGCCGAGAATTTATTTTTTCTCATTCTTGAAAATTCAGGAATAAAATGTATACTTGTGGAGATAAAGCCTCAATGGCCTGAATCTCACTGTATTAAAAGACAAGTGCTTAAATTACTGATTAACTTCTGTCACATAATGTGAAACTTTTGCTACTTGTGTGAAATTTGGAATTTAGGGAGATGAGTGCAAATACCCCATCAAATGAAATTTGTACTCCTAAGGTTTATGGTAGTCTGTGACTCTGATTTAAAGCCGTGATCTGCCATTAGGTGGACAGAGGTTAGGAGTAGCTTGGTTTTATTTTCCCTCTTGCAAACCAGGAAAATAAAGTGTCTTTTGGAAGGCAATAGTAACTGACTTTTTTAGATCGGGGGGAGAATAAAGAAGGAATTTCAGACAAGGCCGAAGAATATTGGGGCCCTCTAAAGAATCCTGCTTCTAGCTGCCCCCTCCTCCCATGTCAGATAAAGTTTGCAAGCATGCTTTCAAGCAGCTTAAATCTCCTCCTAATCTTATAAGAGAAATGGAACTATTTGCAGTTGCTTATATCTACAGTGGTTTCTATCTCTTCTGTCTGTCAGGTGACCCAGATCCTAAACCTCTTTGTAAACTTCAATTAGATGTTTAGCCACGGATGGGGGATGTGTTTCATGCAAGCCTTGGTCAGTGTACCAACATGCCTTGAACAGTAAATTGAGATGATAAAGAAAGGAGATGGAAATTTTCTGTTCAACCTCCATCTGTTCTGATAAATTCCTGTTTCCACACACCAGTTGTATTTTTACGAGAGCTAATGGTTAAACATTCAAAACTGAAGACACAAATTTAAATCTCCTTTTTATTAAAGCCTTGTATTCATTAGCATTCAATCAGAATGGATTAAGAGGTGGGAAACACAATTGTGCAAAATAGAAAGAGAGAGATAAATACAGTTTCTGCTTTGAGGTTTGAAGTTTTGGAGATTTGGGCGGATTTTTTTGGTTGTTTTTCATTGTTTTTTCCTCCCAATCTGTTAGCTACCTCTGAGTTCCAATTTCATTCCTCTGGACATGGCTGTCTCCTGACATTTGTTCCTGTGGGGCAGATTTGCAGCACAGGGAAAGGGTTGTGTTTGCCAGGGAACTGTGAACTCTGCTGCAGCTTCTTCAGCTCCAGCCAGTGATTGCCAAAACCAGTTGTATTGATCCATGTACAGCTGTGGGCAAACAGCAGTTCCCCTGCCCTGCACATATAGCCTGGCTTTTGTTTTTTGAAAATTTTAATAACTGTATGCACCCAGTTTGAAAGAATGTGATGAACAGATCTGTCCTCATGTGTTGGCTGTTGAGACAGCAATTTTGTACAAGTTATTTATTCATGGTTATTTTCATTTTGTATTAATTGTGAAGGCATTTATTAAGCTAGTAATGAGAAATATATCTTTCAGTTCTGTTTTTAGAAGAATGTCACTTTTACAAAAATTTTTAGTAGAAATTAAAATTCTTTTTATAGGATTTTGCACTTCGTAAAATGCAAAGATAAGTCCATATTGAGAAGTGAAAAAAAAATCATTTTGTTTGGAATATGTACTATCCCATGATTATTTCCATCATATTAACAACAGAAAATCTAGGGAAAATACCTAGGGAATCTCAGGATAGAAATTTTCCAAAAGCTGTTTCCACAAACTCATTTCTTAACATTATATTAATTTTATACACTTCAATATTAAAAAGACAAAATCTAAATATTGTATTGTGAGACATAATTCCTTAACTATTAAAATTTTCTTTTTTTTCTTTTTGTTACTTTGAGTTTTAAATTTCACAACAAGCCAAAGTTATGATGCATGAAGAATATGAGGTGAGAAATTATTTCATTGTTATAGACAAATGGTGCTCTTAATCTAGAAAAGTTGATTAAGTAGTTCAAACCAGAACCAAATAACTAAATTTTCAATCTAGATTAAATCTAAAAAATCTAAATCTATTTATTGTCATATTTGTAACATTTCACAGGCAGTAGAATTATGACAGGCTAATATTACACATTTCAATGGATGTCAAATGACATATTCAGCTACAACATGCCAATAGTAGTATTTTATCATACACATTACTCCTACACAGATATATAAGAAAAAAGTAAAGATGAATCCATACCATGAAAGTATGTGTTACTGCTCTCTGAACGAGAACACCAGGACTTGATTGATTATAAACCAGATATTTTGGAGCATTAATTTAATGGGATTTTTTTTAAAAAATACTATTTTTATTTGGAATATAATTCTTTATGAGAAATCAATACATTTCAATAAATGTTTAATTTCTTTACAGTGTTTAATTTAAAACAGAAATTCCGAGATTAGAAGTGGCTATTCCAGGAACCAGGATGGGAATTTCATTTTTATATTAGATTAAGAAATGCAAAGAGAGACCAACCATGTGAGACAGTTGCCAGTCTCTCCTCAAATCCAGGTACTGTATTTGTTCAAGATGTCAAGCAAAATCTCACTTTGATAGCAAATGGACATACAGTAACCAGGTGCCAGCTCTTGCTCTCTGAAAATGTGTGAAGGAAAGACCAGGGAAGAGCTGAAAATGCTGAACAGCTCTCCTAGACAGCAAAGTGGCCAGATCCAAATCTTTACTTATTCTCAGGATAATATCCTATTATATGAGGCTGTTTCTAGTTTATTTTTGCCTTATATTATTATTTTTATTTATTCTGTAATAGACAATATAAAAAGGTCCATAATGAGAAATACATTTTTTCCTCTTAGCAATTAATTCACAAGCTGACCAAGCTTCAACACTCCTAATCATTTCCTTGATAACTGCACATGTTGATGGTTGTTTGATGCTATTCTGTCAGTGGTATCCCATGCTGGTGACTCCTCTCACGTGAGCTGTTTCTGAGCTCTCTATGGTACTGTGAGTTTGGAGAATGTTAAAATTTAAAATAATTTCATGTTTTCCTCTGACCTAAAATGCGTATTACCTACAAAAGGAAGTATCAGAGCTTTATGAAAACTAAGAGAAAAACTAGAAGTAGGAAAAGTCTCTGATGTTTGTTTTTCTCATGCTGCTTTGCTTGTGTCAGGTTTCAGGCCTTGAATGCCTTTTGGTTTGTCCATGTACTTTTTGTTTGTTAAACTTAATGTGCTTATCTAACTTCCTAATCTCCTGTGGGGATTTGATAACCTTAGTGGTTTTTTCATGCTGCTTCTAGTGCCATGATTAATGGGGTAGACCACTAAACTGGCCACCTCCAAAATTATGGAATGTGTTAATCAGATGGGCAGATGACCTCAGGGAGTGCAATGACCCTTAGGATCAAAGGTCAGATTTTAACAATATGACAAATACAAGGATGTTGTCATTTCAAACTAAAAAAGGATAAATAGATAAAGGGTAACTTGAGAGTGACATACTTATTTCTTGCAGGTTTTATGTATACAAATCGACTTTTGCCATTAAAGAGCGAGTAATGTATCTTCGATGGCTTGCTATATGAGGTCAAAGTTACAAGGAAAGGCTGCTGGTAAGGTACACAGCACAAAGAACACAAGGTTTGGTTTCAGTTTTACTGTTTGATGTAAAACAACCTGTTATTTCTGTGCCTTTGTTTTTCTCTCTATAAATATTACAGAATATGATCTTTGGTGAAGCTGTTCAAAAATCAAGCATTCATTGTAGGGCAGGAGGGCAAGGCAGTGTTGCTGTGAGTGCTGCTGATGAGGACCTGTGTCATATATTATCCATTTAACTGGAAACATGACACCATATGGTAATTTAGTATGGAATTTTATTTTTCTCTCTTAATTGTTAAAGTGATCTCTGTGGAGTTGTGTTACAGAAGGAAAAAGACTCAGTCCTCAGTCTGCTGCAGCTGAGAAGAAAGAGGACTTAATACAAATCTGTGCTTCCATTACACTGACTGGCTAGATAGCACAATAGACTTTGCAATAGTCTAAGAAAGCTCTAAGCTACACTGGCTGAATACACTGGGAACCTGTCAGAGCACTGTATGATTTTTCCTGACCATGGCATGAAGTCTGCTCAGTACATTCTAACCCAACTTTCTACTAGGCCTTGGAAATAATTAGTACAGAAATGCATTATGTCAAGGAGAATCATCTGTTCTCCTTTATGGCAGCTTTATAGTCTCAGCTTTTCAAACCTGTTCAGTGTAGGTCAGGAGTTTGAAGCTCAAGTGTGTTGAGCCAATGAAGCACCAAGCAGACAGTGCAATATCTTTCGTAAAGTTTCTGTTCAGCAGGATTTGTACTGGACAATATAGTCTAGAATATCTTGGTCCAGTTATTTAACATTTTTTCTTATCTGCAGCCCTCAGTATTTCACAAATGGCACAAAAAGCAGTATGAAACCCCTTCATCTCTAAATAAACAAAGTATTGGAAGTGTTTTATAAACTTTCATAATGGTGCTGCTGTCCTAGCTGTGACGGTCCAAGAACATCACTAAGTCAAGTTTTGTGCTGGATCATAGTACCTTTTCTTATGATTAGCATATCTACTTAGACTTATTCTCAGCTTTCATATTCTTCTCAAGTTTGTTGCTTCTGTTTCAAACTTAAGAATTAGTCAACAGCATCCCTGCTGATTCCCCACCACTTATGTGTTGGCTAGTTCAATAAAAAAATTTCTTCTCCCCAGAAATCCAGACTTGCCTTAGGAAATTCTGTCATGAATGCCCAGATGCTCTGCTACATGTTGGTTGTATTGACAGTAAAGGAGACAAAGCACTGAGGAATAACTCATAAACCATCAATTCACCTTTATTACTTAGATAGAGCTCTAACTTGGTTGTGGCAGTGCGAGTAAAGAATGTAGCCCAGCACAGGAATTAAAAAGGCTAAGTCAGACTGGAAATGTAACTCTCTGATATTTTCCATTAATATTCAGCTTTAAAAGCAACCTCCCTACTAGAGAAATATTTCCTTAATAGGTCTTCAGATTACTTTTAGTGTGTACTTAATAATGGAAATGAGTTCTACTGAATATGGTCACTTAAGACTTGGAATGAAGTATTCTATTCTGAGGGCATATATATTTATGTTCTATGTTCACAAAAAAAATGTTTTATAACAATAATAAAAAAGAAAAGAAACCATTTTGCATGAAAACATGTTTTAACTGTATTTGTAAAACTCAGTAAATAAATTACAGGTTTTATATCATTCAGAAAGAGCTGCGAGTGATTTATTCAGTTATTAACTTCACACGCTTGGAAGAATGAATTAAATACCAGTCCTTGTTGAAGGCTTTTGGATTATTCTGCCAGAATATACCACTTAAAAGTTTTGGCAGCTCAGCATGTGTTGCATGATGAGCAGGAAGGTTTTGTTGGAAGCTGAAGCAGATGAGTCTGTATCTTGACAGTTTACAGCATCTTATAAATTCCATAAAATGAAAATGAATTATGTATTATTGGGTTTACATAAGGTCACCAGATGAACTCTGACCCTTCTCTTTTCTCATTTGGCTCAATTATTAGATGAAATGACAGATCTGATCTCTTTTCAAATTGTATTAGAAGGGGCCTCTTTATTTTGCCCTCTAGCAGCAATTCTCTGACAGAACTAGGCAAGTGCATTAATTATGATTGATTTAGTGGGTCTATAAGGTGATTATTTCTCAAATTCTACTTCTGTGAGAAAACCTTTTGACCTCTCTCAGGCCACACAGCAAATGAAATCCATAAGAAGATTTAAGAGGGGACTGACCAGCGCTGCAGTTTCTTTCTGCTGTTTGAACTCAAAACACTTTGGGACACCCAAGCAAATCCAAAGGATTGAATTACTAGGACATACTGTGGTTAAAATGTTTAACAATTTGATATCTCTGTTTAAAGTAAATGGCATGAAATTGATCAGAAAGGGGGAAAGTCCCCTATTTGGAGGGGGGGAATGGCAAAAAGGATTTTTTGCTTCGTAAATTAGAAATGAGAAAGTGACCAAGATGCCTAATATCAAAGTTGGTGGAGTGTATTACATGCAGTGAGAATAGAATTCCAGCCATGTTCTTCTGATAAAATGGCAACATAATTTCATAAATCTGTGCAAGAGTCTACATTTTTTGGTATGATGTGTATATTAATATGTGTGTATATAAATATGTTTATATACATATATATAGGCATAGTAAAGAATTCAGTTTGAAACCAAATCTGAGTTCAGAAAGCTAAACTGTTTGCAATACCTTTATTCCTGAATCACACAGATGTTTTGTTTATAGGCTATTAGAAAAATCAGTCCTGTTTCCAGATAAACCACTCTGGTTTTTCTCCCTCATTCTCTGGGAGGCCTGCAGTAATGCAGCATACAAGTGCAGTAATTCTGCATATGAGCTTGGTATAACAATGCCTTTTACAGTTCTGTTGTTATTAGCCAGTCAGAGGATGTGTGCGCTGGGATAAGTTTCTTGGGAGCAAAGCTGGCCAATCCTCAGTACCAGCTCAGATCAGTGTCCCTTCTGCCTTGTCCATTTTGCCTGTTAAAATTTTTGCTGAGTTGCAACTTGTGATAACTGGTCTCCAGAAATAGAGTTGTAGAGGAATAGAAATCAAGTTAAATAAACTTCTCCTTGTTAGCCCAGATTTCTCACTCTATTATTGGAAGAGTGAATGTCTTAGAAATGTGAAATAAATGCCTATTTTTTTCTTTTTTTGGAAACTAGATATTTGTAAGGTGGTAATCATGAGTTGTAATCTAGTTAATGCTCAGCAGCAGAATCAAATCTGTATTTTTGTGCATATTTGTTATATTAATTAGGAGTAATTTAAATTTGTTAGGGAGTTTTTTCACATACTTTGTGGAGATGGATGCTATTGTTCAAGTAGATCTCTCAGGAAGTCCTGAACAAAATTCTGAAAATCCAGCTAATCAAGATGAAGTTTTGACAGTAGACTTTAACTTTCTAAATGTAAAACCAAACAAAAAAAAAAAAAAAGGAATCAAAATAGAGTGAGAATTGCAGACAGATTTCAGTACTGCACAGGTAAGGAAACTTTAGCTGCACCTTAACATACTACAGTAAAATTATTTGTTTCTAATTAGCTTCATGAAGCAGAGGATGAACACAAAATGTCTGATGCTTTTATGTGTGAAATAGTTTAGAAATTTCTCTAGGATGCAGAAGGATATTCACATCTCTACTCTGCTTTAGATAGGGTGATCAGAGATGAAAATCTCTGCTTTGAATCAGGCAGAAAAGGAACATGACCTGACTCTTGCAAAGCAGGAAGCATCCCTGCTGTTTGGTACATGCATTTGTGCACATACAATAAAAATGGGAACCAGGAAACAATTGTTTTTCTATGGAGCTGTTCAAAGCAGCATGTGTGATACTTGGACACCAGTCACAAGCAGTGTTGGTCATTCTCTAGTCAGATCTGATAGTGACACCATTTTAGGGAAACAAAAAGCTTGGGCAGTTTTCAGCTCCCCTGGCCATGTTACCCCAGGTTGTGGCTTTGCTTCTTCAGTAGCTCTTTTCCCATAAAACTGTTGCTGCTGATCAGTACTTATTTTTCAAGTCCCTTTATCACTAGGAAATGGCATGTGGTGCCTCACCAGATACTGTGGATATTTCACTTCACTAGCATAAATGAGAGCACTGTCAACAACTTCATTAGCATCCTTTGCAGTGGGCACAAAATATTTGAACAGTAAAGTGCCTGTTGAACAGTTATTGCTCAGTTTTCTGGGGAATTCCTTACTGTCTGAATTAATCTCTTCAGCCATTCAAATTCTGGTGCTGGAGCATGTGCAGAAGCAAGAAAAGCACAGCAGTTGTCTTCGTGTTATGTATCAGCTGTTCTTCCAGATCTCTGCAGGAGATCTTAGCACAAATCCTGTCACATTGAATGGTTTGGCTGCTTTATCACTGTGCTCTGCCAGTAACCTTGGTAAAGGCATAACACCTGCATTAGTCAATGCTGTGCCTCTGCTCCTTTTTAATGATACTACTTGTATTGAACTTATTATGCTTATTACTCCACTTGCTTTCAGAGATTTGCTGGCATAGGCACTCTTCCTCTGATGTAGTATTTCTGAGGTTAAGATTTTTTTCTTGTATTAAAAATTAGACAAACGTCCTAATGCTCATTTGTTGACACTGGAAAAGTAAAAAATGTCCAGTGAAAACAAGCTAACTGAAGTCATGCTAATGAAAAAAATTACCTTAATGTGGACTGTTGTTCAAAGGGCTTGCTTAGAGCTGCCTTGTACGCCCTAGCATTGTGGGGGAAGCTATAGCAGCATCTTAGACCTTAATGAGGAGGTTCATTCTCATAACTGATAATTCAGACATTCAGTGCAACCATCACAATATTTCCAAAGACCCCTTTTTACTGTAGTAGAATACAAATAAACCCTTCTCCAGCTCTGTAGCCCTTCTCTGGACGTGCACATTGAGACATAAAACAAAGGAGATAGAAAAAGGGGGAAGTTTGCTCCCACTTTGTAGGCAATACTTATTGTGAAATTCAATGATGTTTCCAGCCATGATATATTATTGTTTTCTGTAGAATTCTTAGGGATTATTTATGCTGGGCTTGCCACATTTGTGACTTAGTAATTTTTTCTTTTATAGCTGGAAAGTTTTAGAAAGCACACAGACTTTACCACTGTTTTCCCCAAGGAGGTGATGGAAGACTTTTTCCAGACATGTTTATATTAATAATGGTGTATGTTTGATTCCTCTCCTGACAGGTTTTGCTGCTATGTTTGCTATGTATTATAGATTCTATATGTTATGGTATTCTAAAAATATCTAGCTAGTGATAATAGACTTTGGGTCTCAGGAGACCAGTGGTAGCTTCATATGCACTGTCCTACTTGTAACAAGCCATTTGTGTGATGCTGCTGTGTCTTAGGGTAAAGTCCTGCAGGCATGCTTAACCTCTGAGATGCCCTATGATCACTTCCTTCTTGGCAAAACTGTGCATGTTCAGTCTAGTAGGAAAAGTTACCTTTTTCCTGTAACTTTACTCTTGTCCTTCATCTGTACCTAAATAGACCCTGATGTTTGATGTATGAGTGGAAGGGTACTGATGTGTGCTTCATGCAGTATCAAGTTGTCCAGGTAGAAAGTCATGAGAATTATTTATATGGATTCTGCATGGCTCAGTATTCATTTTGGTCTCACCATTCTGATGAATCAGCTTAGATTTCTTCATAAGAAATAGATGTTAATAATTCAATTGTCTGATTACGTCAGACTAGGCCTCTAAAAGCCTTGGGTTTACAACTCCCAAGGCTTTTAGAGGCCTAGTTTATAAGTTTATAACTCCCTTGAAAAGAGTAATGTTATTTATGATAATGAGTATTGTTTGTTTGTGAGCAACTTGATCTCGGACCTGAGCTGAGACCATTGTTCTCAATACATCTGAGAGCTGCAGCAAATTGGAAATGATGCTCAAAGGTTACATTTTAGTCTCTGAGTTCCTTGTGCCTTGTTTAGAGATAACTTTCTGCTCAGAAGGCTCTCCTCACTTGGCTTGAATCTGAAAAGAAAATGTATTACATTTTAATACTGACACAAACAAATGAGTTGGTTTTAGATTCTGTCATCCACAAACTGCTATGTTTATAATACCACGAGTATATTAATGGACAGATTTAATGATATATATATTATTTCTGTCAGCATCCTCTAAATTACTTTTGCTACCACAAGACACAAAATGATGATGTATTTCAGTGAACAAAGGAAGGTAGGTTACATTTCTAGTGCCCATAAATTCTTTGTTTTAAAAACATCAAGGCCCTTGATACAGTACAGTGCTTTTCAAGAGATTTGCTAGTAAAAATTAACCAGTGGGGTGGAGGAAGGTTTCCTGATGTACCCTCCTGTATCACATTTCCCCAGCCCATTTTCTCCCATTCTAGAGGTGGCACTGACTGACTCCTGCTTCATTACAGTTTCTCAGTTTTGGTGGATGCTGGCACAGCTAATGTATTACAATGAAAAACATGCTGAACTGTGGAAATCAGTATGTTTGGGGCCAGAATCATCTTACCATAATCTTGGAAAGCTTTTAATGCCACTTTATTTATTTTTATTTCTTTTTAATGTATTTCCCCTCTTAGAATGTCTTTTAAAGAAATTTGTTCTTTGCAGTTTAGTTGCTTCCCATACTCAGCTCTGATATCTGGCTACTATCCTCCTGCTACTGTTTTGGGTTTTGTTTCTCTTTGTAAGGGGTTTGAGGAATGGGGCATTGGGGGTGGAGGTAAAAAAGAGGTTTGGTTTTGTATTTATTATGTCAGTTTTCTAAGAGATTTGATCACGTCAGGTTTCACTGTTACTTTGCTCTGTTGCCATCTAAAAACTGGGAGTGTTTGTTAGAGATTGCCAGTAATTTCAGAAGCTGTAAATCATGAGAAGAGGAGAAATATTTTAAATACTTTTAAGTGTTTCACCCTTAAATGTGTAAAAGGTATCCAGCACTACCAAAATGAGCTTTCAAAACCTAGGGAAGAGCATTTACTCTTTACTGTGCTGCTTCTACTTAATCACTTGGGAAAAAAACAGTATGCACACATGAAATTCATATAGAAAAAGAGAGTCAGGGTTACAAGGGTAGCTTAGTATTGCACAATTATTTACTATTCACAATGCAAAATCAAATATTTGGGATTTTAAAAATCTATTTTACTGTAGTTTTTAAAGTAGAAGTTGGTTTTTAGTTGGATCTCAGAAATATACTTGCTTCCTTCTTTCATCCTCTGTTCATGTCATGAACAAGATTCAAATTTTCTCTCTAGACTAGAGAGATCTCCTTTGTGAACCAACACTAAGTAGATGAAAGTAATACAGGTAGTTTATTTAGATGAAGATAAACCCAAAGGTTTCCTTTCGAGGAGTCAGTGTAGCAGTTTGCAATCCCAGAAAAAGAAAATATCCGATCCTCCTTTTTCTAAAGTTACTGACACAAAAAAATAGGTCTCTGTGGTAGTTATGTACTTACTGCTGCGCTATATTGTGTAATTGTTACCTGTGGATGTTTGTTTTGTTTAGTTTAAGTCATACATTGGTGTAAAGACATTTGGGTTTTAACAATGGAGTATGTTTCAGTGATACTGTGTTGTGTGTCCTGTCAGAAGTCTCAAAAGGTGATTTGGAAACAGGATGAGCCTTCATAAATTATCAAGCCAAATTATCATCTGTCTTTGGAGGGAATCCCATAGAAAGCAGATGCCTCGCTCTTAAAAACAAAAAATAAGTCATCCTATATATGTGTTTTTTCCATCAAAAAATCAAATCTCTGATCTCTGACTTCTTAGAGCTGTCTTTACCCCAGTCTTTTAAAAAGGTTTTAGGGTATTTGATCTTCTTAAAAGGCCTTGCTTTCTTTTCTTAGACCTTGCTGCAAGTAAAAGAATTGTGAAAATGGTCTTCTGTGAATGCATTGAAAATACTTTCCTCTTTCTATTTTGAGCTCTACATCAAGCAGAGTAATCTTACACTCTAGTTTGTCAGTACTTTTTAATTATTCTCATCCATTTTCTAATCAAGCCTGAGAGCCTGTTGGAGAAGAAAAGGATATCAGATGACTTGCATTATTTTGGTGTTTATTTGGTATTTGTTTTGGTTGAACTTAAATGTTTGGTATATTTATTTACTTTTGATTGTGGTATAAATAATTATGTATTGGCATTATACATTTTCAATTTACAGCAAAGACAAGTAGAATTTAGTTTAGCATTCTGTTTGTGAGTTGTTAATCTGAGTAAATAAAATTCCAAATAGTAAATAACAGTTAGTTGACGATTACAGAATACGTCCAAATAGAATAAATTTGTCAAAGTGTTATAAAAATCTAAATAATCAGAGAATGGGTAAAAGCAGCAAAACAAATTACAGGTGGAGGGAAGAGTTGTGTGTACTAAATTATTTCCTGCAAGGTGTTTACTTATGTTTGCTATGATAGAACCCAATGTTTCAGACCAGATGCCATTCTTCAGAAAATGAATTAGATATGAGAAATATTGCTTGTATTTAAGTTGTCCAATGAAGTGGCAATTGCAATTGACTAGATGATTAAAAAGAAAAAAAGAAATCTTTGAATCTAAACAAGCAAGATAATGCAACTCTTTAACTGAAAGGGTGTTGAACCTTTCCCACAGTGTTGGCTGACTCCAGAGAATAATTTGCCTCACAGGTTCAGTAATTTCACATGGGTCTTCTTTACTCTGTCCTGCAACATTTTCCCTGTTTAGAAGTGGTAGGGATCTTAATAAAAGAGTAGAAACACCACAGTAATATAATGCAAAAGGAGACTTGATAAAAAGAATCTGGGCAGCTTTATATTCAGTAAAGAAATACAAATCCAGAGAAAGATTCTGAGAAGGGGGAGGAGGGGAGTAGGAAAAAGAAAAAAAAAACACACCACAGATGCTCAAGTGTTCATTACCCAAATCTTTGCAGGAAGCAATTGAATAGAATTACCTACAAAGAGAATGTGGCATTTTAACATTATACAATCATGTTCCTCATGGCAGGTGACATCTATCTCCTTGACGGAGACTGTATCTCAAAAATACATTCACCGAGCTGTCTATAAATTCAAATAAACCCTGCAATTTAATTTTCAACATATCCATATGTTTGAGAATCAAGCTTTCAGCAGTTGAGTACAGTTTGTGTTGATACTACTGTACCCAGTGAATAAGGAGGAAACAATGCAGTGCCACGGCAGCTATAGCCAGGTTTAGCAGGGGTCTGCAGGGAGAAAGGATTCGTCCCAGTGTTCTGGGTCTAATTCAAGATCCAGTCAATAGAATTTCCAAGAAGTTCATCCTTTCTTGTTTGGTCAAATGCAACCTTTTTCATGGTTTAGAGGAACTATGTCATTACTTAGTTAGAAACACAAAGAACCAAATGTGTCATTGTGCACCATGGAAATGCAGCCAAGAATCTTTTAAGATAAAATAAACCCCTTAATTCTTTAAGAAAAATAATACAGTAGAATGTGCATTCATTTAACTTCTTAAGTATAGATTTTTAGAATATCTGATAAATTATATTGTTTGTGAGAAAGAGAACACCTGAGGCAGCTGCTGCAACAAAAGGAAAAATGTAGTAGTTATTTTTTGGTTTTCAAAAAGGCATTTCCAATATAACTCTCATTTCTTTGTGTGTGTCTGATTGTATTTTTGCTAATGAAAAATGTTGTCTTACGAGCTGAAGAAACAGCTTGAAATAATGAACAAACAAGTAAGGATTTTAAATGAATATTAATTTTCTCTTCTGGAATGTGATAGATACTGTAGGTTGAGAAATGTATTCTTGCAGTAGTTGGTTCTGGTGACACAGCCAGTATCCATGGGTGTGTTTTGGATCAGTCAGAAAATTCCTAATAGCCAAAAACATTTGAAGATGCTTCTGGCAGTAATCACCAGCAGATCTCCAGAAGACTGATTGGGGTTGCAGGTGCTCAGTGATTTCATTCCAAGTTTTTAGCACAACCTGCAATGGTAATATGAAATTTTGGGTAAAAGTACAGCGAAACAAAAGCTCTTAACTTGGCTAGCTCCTAGGCCTAGGGTGGGCCTGACACTACAAACCTAAAAGAGGAAGGTAAAACTCCCCCTGCTCTGTTTGCCGTACCAAGCCCTTAGTGCTGGGAGGATGTGTGAGCTCAGGTCAGGTCACCCCCTCCTGTGCTGCCCGGGGCAGGACACCTCTGTCAGAGCTTTGATAACATCGTGTGAATAGAAAAGCTGGAGGAACATCCTCCTTTTGGTGAGGTGGCCTGGCCTCACCAGGTCTCAAACTTTACTCAGGCTGGAGATTACAGGTTCTGGTAAACTCGGCAGTCAGGGGCCTCACCTGAGACAAACAGTTGCAAAAGTATTTTTCTGACATATTTAGCTTTTGTAGAGGTGGCAAAGTGTTGTCTCATGTTTTGTCACTGGCCTGTAAGGCTGCTGTCTTCATTTGCATTCTTCAGCCTTTTCAAGGCCAGTTAGGATGTGTCAGACTTCCAGAACAATGAACATTTGGATAAGATAGAGCGAATTTGGCTACTAAAATGAGTAAAAGTCAGTACTGGGGTTCTCCAGGATTGACTCTTCATCAGGGAGAACACAATGATCTCCCACTAGACCATTAGGGATTTGGTATGTGCAAGGCAAGAAGACAATAATTTTTCAGGTCTTGGATCACATAATACTATTTCTGTCCTTCAGAAACAAACTTTCTGAGCTGTCCCGAGCTGCCAAAAGTTTGTTACTTGTAGCTATAAAGATCAGCATGTTCAATAAATTTTCCCTGCCAGGTATACATCTAATCACTTTATTTTTCTTGTGTAGAGGAGAATTTGGTGTTGAATATTTTGGTACATTAAGAAGTTAAACATATATAGCTAGCTAATAAATCATGAAAATATATATTTAGGTGACCTGATATTAAGTTACAAGTTTTCATGTCATCTTCATCCTCTCATTGTGAGGCCTGCAGATTTGAACCCTGGCCACTGATATTTTTTAAGATAATAGAACTATGTTGACTTATCCTGCCAAGCATATGGTCCTTGAATTAGTGGAAGTTTCTGCATAATGTTTCAGAAAACATTTCACTGATGTTAGATAGCAGCATTTTGTTGTGGAACAATTATATGGGATACTTCAAATTATTCACATCTAACACAGAGCCTTCTTTAAAAAAAAAATAAATAAATAAAAAGAGGTGCTAAGTTATTTTAGAAGAAATTAATTAACTGCAGTCCTTGAAAACATTCCTGTAGTTGCAGCTACATTCTAATCAGCTGCAGTTTGCTAATCGTTCAATTTTCAACATCCGGAATCATCCATATGTATAGGAATTTTCTGAAGTCTTCTGTTATTGTTGCATGTTCTTTTTCTTTTTAAAAAAAATATTTCAACTGAAAAACATGGGAGCAAACATTTAAAAAAATGCAGTGGTGGAGCTTTGAAAATTTATTGCACAGCTGGGGGCACTTAAAGAACTTAATTAACAAGCTCCAGCCTTAACATTCTCTCTCTTTAAAGGGAAAAAATCAGTTAAGGTTTGTCCAATTAAATTTTAGAAGAGTTTGTTGATA